>VXAX01005379.1:973863-1007194 GCA_013399835.1 Leptocoma aspasia | reverse complement strand
AAAAAAAAAAAAAAACCAAACCAAAACTTGCTTTCTGATACCTGATAGGAAAATCGTTGTACTTCTACGGCAGTAACTGCCACTCACCACAGACCTTCCTACATCTTCATGTACAGCTCCCTGAGCATAAAGAGATAGGGAAAAAAAATCTGATTTGAATTTATTATGTCATCTCTATGGCGTTTATGTTAGACACATTAACAATGGTCTGCTATGCATGCAAGTTAACATATGTCTCTGACATTACAGAGTCAATATCCCACCCAGTGTAAATCTCAAAGTTCAGCATGCCCTGAATTAAATCCTGTAATGACTCCTAAAGATGACTGTACAATCTCTAATGTCAATACCATACTCTAATCCATGGTTATAATTTGTTCGGTCAATAATTTACCCCAGTCTATTAAACTTAGTACTGGTTTCCTCAAAAGCGCTAAAATAAATGTTTAAAAGACTCCCGATGGCATATTTATAGTTATCTGTAATTGGCTCTGCAGTATCACTGGAGCACATTACAGAAATTATATATATAAATCAGACCACAATCTTAATTTCACACTTATTTTCCAAGTGTGTTGGCATAAACAATTGCAAAACCTCCTGTAGTTCATGATAGCCTTAATCCACAGCCCAGGCTGCACAGCCAGCAGGACTCCTCTGAGTTTTTTTTCTCCTTTGACTACATCATGAGCCTAAACAGAAGTTGAAGGCCAATTCCAAGCTGAAATTACAGGATAGCTCCTCATTAGAAAATTTCTGATTCCCCAGTATAATTCAGCCCCAGCAAGCAGCTGAGAGCAGTCAGGTCTTTGGGATGCAGCTGTGGGACCAACACAGGGTTAGGGATGCGAAGGGGAAAGCGTCCCCGCCCTGCAGAACTCCACAGATCCATGGTGGAGGGCTCCTTCCTATTCAGGTGTAGCCTTCTGGGTGACACACAAGACCTGCTCAACAACAGTCACAACAAAGCTCTGATTTTCATGACAAGGATGACCAGCAAGTGTCAGCTTGGTTATCTCTATTACTTCACTCTTGCTTATTAAAAACAAAACAAAGCAAAACAAACAAACAAGCAAAAAACCACCCCAAAAACCAATACAAGCAAGCAGTGCAGAAACGCTGAATGTTTTCAAAAGCTTGTTATCTATCTTTGTGATAGATATGAACTCCATAAGAAGTCAAAAAACAAGGAGGAAAAAAAAGGCTGGCGGGCAAACACTGATGTACAGCAGCTCATGTTATAAGGCACACTGCTGGATTCCTTTTTCCATCCATATGCCAGGAACAATTGACCTAAGGCAAGGCTTTTTTATTGGAACTTTTGGCAGATCCAGTCAATATCCATTATTTACAATTATGCTTTTGTGTGTGTGTTTCTGCTGCAGTATCTCTGCCTAATTGTCAAGTCCAGATAGGACTTTGCCATATAATTATTCAAAATGCATTTAGTAAGTGATGCAGATGGAAGATACAGGAGGAAAATAATACCAGTATGAAATTACATTCCTAACAGCACTCTGCAATGCATCTCTCTAAACAGAAAGCATAAGTAAGCTAGCACTAAAATCCTCTACCAAAACCCCTCTTTGTTCATGTTTCCTTCAATAATTCAACACCCTTTGTCTTCCTGATCTGTCGTGACCAGCAGCTGCCTGGGCCTGCACTGCAAAATCCCACTTCTACCACCCCAGAACATAGATCCTGCTTAGGGCCAAAACCCACAACATAACTGGCATCCTCTAGACCCATGCTTTAAACCAAAATCCCACGCTCCACACCAGGTTGACAGGGATAGGGGACAGGACCTGGTGTAAGCATGGACCTGCTGCCACCAAAAGTCACAGTTCAAACTTAAAACTCAGCTTGATTCAGTTCAACTGAGCAGATTATGGAGTTTCTTTCAGCTGACAAATTTTTGATGTGGTAGTTCAAGAGGGCGATAAACTTGCTGTAAACTGATTAAATTTGTCATGTGACAAAATCATCTAATGGCCAGAGGTCCTGAACTTTCCCTCTGAATAGCTGAGGGCAGATCAGGCAGGCAGCAGTTCAGTACCCAGCTACATCCAAGCTTCTCTCTTCAGCTCCTGGGACAGCCAAGATATTTTCTATGGAAAGGTAGAAGGGAGAGACAGGGGAGAGCCACAGGAGTTTCAATATCAAGTACATGACAAAATGCACTGTCTGTACTTGCTTTCAGGGCTCTTTGCAAGTAAGCAAGTCTTGATGCCCCTCCCTTGCTTTCGCGCTTCTTTATGTGAGCACCTTGTAGCGAGTGATGAGAGGAGGCTGCGGGCTGCAATTTGCAAATGCACTGAGTGTGGGAGTTGCTCAATTCCCCCTGCAATAAATGCTATAAGCACTAGCAGTGCCAATGGAGGATTCCTCTGAGACATGAGCTTGTTTGAATTACCTATCCTGTTAGAACTCTTGGAGGGCAGAGGAGCTTTGGCAAAGCTGCACTTCCAACATCTTTCTAAGCCAGCCAAATTAGTGTAAATGAACAATGGCAGGCCAAAAAAAGCTTCAGCAATATAATTTGGCTTTCTGCTAAATACAATACAACAGCAAGCATTCTGTTCTGAAGTGCAACTCTAAACAAAGCAAAAGATAACTTCTAACCCTCTCAACACTTTTCTTTGCACATCCCTGTGAAAGATGAGGGATCAGGCATTGCCCAAAACCTGATTTGCAATCCTTGAGCAAAAACAGCGCAGACTGACACACCAATACAAATAACTTGACCCGAATCAAGTGGCAGCAGAATTCAGTGTCTCATGCACTGCTCACGAAGGGATTATAGGAAGGAAAACCCACAAGAATGGACTTGTGCAGTGATGGCTCAACAAACCCTGTGCCACTTCTGCTTCTCCTAAGCTGAACAAGTGCTGGAAGGAATCGTTCTCCTCCTCTGCTCACGTGTGTCTCCCTGATGCCACATCTGAGCAGCTCCTGCAGCCATGGCAGAACCAGGTTGATGCTCCCACTAAACCAGGCTGCAAGACACCTAGCCCAGGCTGGGAAAGGAGAGGCTGCACACCCACAGGCTGCCAGTTCTGCTTTGAGCTCAGCTGAGAGCACCCACCAGCCCCTGTCCCTGCCTCCACAGGCAACATAACCTGATGTTATGTCTCAGTCCCACTCCAATGGGAGAAATCAAAATTTCACACAATCCAGGGTGATAAGCATTTAAGCAGGGTCTTGTTGGCATGCTGAGCTAACAAATCCCATCATTTCCTTTAATTTAATTTTTGCTGTTTGCAGATAAGAAGTACTTGTTAAAAAAAAAAAAAAGACACCAAGAAAAGGAAAAATACTTCTAAGCTTGTTGCAGAAAGGCTGAATAATGAGAAAATGCTAAGGGTCAAAAAAACTAAATTCGTTATCCAGCTCCAGTAGCCCTCCTGACTAACAGCATCCCTGAGATGCTGTCCATACTGCCACTGGCAGAACTGCTCATATTTGATTTTCTCTCCTCCATCCTTTCCTCTTATTCCTCCAAAGACTCCTCTGTCTTAGCATCCCCTCCTCAGCCTCACCATCTCCTAACCCTGCCAACCCACCACGTGTCTATTCCAAGTTTTTTGGGCCTTTACAAAAGTGACCTCGTGACCTCTTGTGAAAGTCACCTTGACAACACAAAGGGATAGCCAGAAGACAAACACACACTTCCAAGCGCTGCCTGTGGCATCAGCCTGACTTGTTAGCACAGGAACTCTTCTTCCCTGAGCTATTCCTGCTCACTCATGTCCTCTGTCCCCCTGCAGCACTGGCTGGTGGATCCAGCTGCTGCCTGCAGGGTTTAAGGGAAGGTTGTGCATAATTCACACGTTTCACAGGACTGGAAGTTTGGCCATCCAAGTGCAGGTGGAGACATAGCTGCAGCAGCCAAACAAATTTGCTGGAAGCCCTCACATCATCACTCCATACATCACAGTAAAGTTCTCTGCCAGCAATTTCGGCTGCGCAGAGCCTGGGCTGGAATCATCTGTGCAAGGTAGGATTTCAGAAACAATCCTTCCTGCAAATAACATCTCCTTCCTCGTGCAATCCCAAACATGCTGTGATTTCAGGCTCAGGATGGTTGCTCTGGCCATAATGAAGTGCCTGGGGTTTATTCAAGTGTCATGATTACACAATAAGGTGCAGCAAAGCACAACTCTTGACTGATGGCACATGGGAGAAGAGACAGACAAGGCATTTTGGAAGACCAAACCTGCCTTCCCCCATAGTTTCTACTTTGGTGGGCGTTTGGAGCAAGAAGAAAATGCAGCTGATTTCAGAACATTCACTTGGAAAACCGGCAGGGACAAGGCAAAAGCAGACTTTATTTAAAAATAAAGATACTGAGATGTTTCACTTTTAATGCTGACTGAACACTTTCTATAAGAAGAAAATTAACCCTGTCTTCTCTTCTCCTTTCTGCCTCTCTAAAGAAGCTCATTTCCTTCCAGTTGCTACCTTGCAGAAATAATGTCTTGACTTACAAAATTTGTCTTTAGTAACCTACAGCAAGCAACAGAACACATCTGTACTTGGGATCTAAGAAAAAAGGAAACTGTGTTTGCCCTCCCACAGCCAGGCAAGCCAAAATTATTTGGGGGATAATTTCAAATCACACATGTGTTTAAAAATATATATGGAAACATACTTTTTGGTTTGTTTAAACCAATGGTGTATGTCAAGGACCATCAGCTTCAACTCCTCCTTTGATGGCTTGTTTAGCCACAAGGGAGAAGAGGAAGTTATTCCTTTTTGTGGTAGAAAAGGAAAATAAACAACCCCCCTTCACTCATCCAAACTCACTCCTCTTCACACACACACCAGAAAACCCAAAGTCAAACAAACAAGAGCCCCAGAGGAAATAAACTTTAAAAAAACCAAACAAGCAAAAAATTCCTTAAAATGTACCACCTTTAAAGAGAACATTTGGCAACTACTTCAAAAAAACAAACAGGGACATGCAGCCCATGTATCTCCTCCCTTTGCAGAAATAAATTCAGAGTTGCTGTGATACTTAGGAGAACAACAGAAAAATAACCAGTGAGGGTTTTGCATGCATGTGTGTCTGCAGACCTACAGTGTTGACAGATTCTGCCATCTTCAAACGATATTAAGCGTTGTTTGAATTGTAGCTCGGTATTTAAAGTTGGCAAGTCACACCTAAATTTTCCAGACTATCATTCTGATTACCTGGAAAAAATAATGCTGGTTTGGATATTCTCCACGTCACCAAAAAATACACATTCAGGGCATGTGCATACAGATGACAGACACATCATGTACATGACACCTTGTATTTTATACTTGTGTCCAGTGATCCAAAATGACAACAAAAAAATTTAAACAAGCTTATGTGTTATAAGATTCTTTAAATCATGCATTTATGCTTTTTCACATGTTCTTGATTCATTTTTTACACTATTTTAAAATTTTCACCTACAGGAGCAAGAAAATTCCTCTCTCAAAACAAGCAAAAAAATCTGTTATGTCATGATGGGACTGCAGAAATTGGGACATTTAACAAACACCAAATATGAAGTTGAAGCTTCAGAGGATCTATGAACATCTGAGGGATAATAACAGGAATAACAACAGGAATTACACCACTGATTTCAACAGCACCAGGTTCTTATACTGCCTGCCCAAACTTAATTTCTTTTGTGTCAGTTGATTATGCCTTGGCATTTTGCCCTCCTGTTGTGAGCCACAATTTGTAAACTAGCTTTCAAGGTTAAAAAAAGGTGCAAGGAAATGAGATTTCCTACTGCCAACCAAACATCACAATGAAGTATTGCAGTAACTTTCCCAAAAGTGCACACATTGGTGACTCTTCTGATAAGAAAACCCTAAAAATAAATTCTGACAGGTGATTCATTTGCCTTTTACCACAACCCCAGCACAGCCAAGGAGATGTGCTGATCCCCAAAGCCATGGGTCCAGCAGCAGCTCAACATCTGTGTTTTCACAGGGTGCTCCAGAGCAGCCACCCCAAAGATCCACTTCACCACAGAAAAAAGCCTGAGCACAAAGCAGGTGCAATAGGGACAAATTCAAGCAAAATCCAGGCAGTGATTCTCTTCCAAACACAAGGTTCTGTCTGTTCTACAGGATAATCATCATCATCATCATTGTCGTATGTCTCAGAAGAAATTGGAGTCATATCTTGCTGTCTGTTTTGCAAACAGAGTTAATGAGAGTCATGTGGATAATGTTTTTCATTAGACTGAGGATATGAGCCTGATTCAACTGCACTGAAATCAATGGCAGGCTTTCCATTCATCTTAATGAACCTGAATCAACTTTCGTAAAGTCAGAACGCAAAACCCTCTGCTCCTTCTGCCTCACAGAAGTATCTGCTACGTTCAGAGGAGTCCTAGGACAAATTTAGCACACCAAAAATCAGTCAGATCAGCTCAGAAGAAAAGAATACACAACCAGTGAGGGCATTTTCATATCAAAATGCCTTATGTCAGTGCAAAATAGCTGCATATTTTCCTTACTCTACTTTTTTCAGGGTTATCTTCAAACTCATCATGTAAAATTCAAAAAAACTCAGCAGGTACTGACAGAACTCATGTGAATGCATGGGATTATGTGCAGAGAACTCCAGGGCAGTGCAGCCTTCCAGTGTCACTGAAAGCCCTATCATTTTATCAGTGTAAAGAAACTAAAATACAGTATTTAAAAACAAAAGCTAAAGAAAATGCCTTTTTTTCCAAGACGAAACACCTCATTAGTTTCAGGCACTCATTTAAGAGAAGGAAAAACAAAGGAAACAACACTTTTCCTCCACGTAAGTCCTGCAAATGATGCATTTTCACAGGTACAACAAATGGCTACAACAACGGATTTCTGTTCTCTTGTTACCCTCACTTAAGGGCAGCAAGTGGCAGCATCCCCTCAGATAAATCTTTACCACTTTGTTTTAGAGCTTTTCTTGTTTTTATACTAAATAATGGCCAGGTGATGGGAGGAAGGGAGGGCTGCATCAGACCAAAAGTATGTCAGGAAATTCTGCAAGGATGGACAGGGTTGTTATTATTTGGATTAGTGCTGTCTTTGGCTGGGTCCAACACAAACACACTGCAAGACAGACCCTCCTCAGAAGGACACAGATTACAGCAATGCTCATTTAATTGCTGCCAATTGGATATAGACTGGGAATGAAAATATTTTTTACTGAAATGTTGACTATAGCCACTTCAACAGCAGCTCTACCACTCCCAGCAAATACATCTCACCACTAACTTGAAGCAATGTCCTCCCTCCCTAGTTTTCCTCAATGTTAGCAAAGCCATCTACACTATTTTTACTCCTCCTTGTTTTCCTTGGAAACTGTGTGCATAATGCCAACCCCCCTGCAGCCCTACGGAAGCTCTACACTTCAGAAGGACAAAAACAGTTCTGAGGGTTAAGTGTGGAAGTTCATTCAGGGAGGCTGCTCTAGTTCCTTGCCCATCTCCCGAGCACTTGGGGGATGCAATTCATCTTGGTCTAGTGCTTTGTCAACTTTTCACAGTTCTAATTACCTCATTATATGCTTCACTACACCAGTCAAGCCTTTTTCCTTTCTACATCGCCTCTCATGGTCCTGTTGCTTATCCTAAGGAACTTTTTTTTTTTTTTTCACTTTTTTTCCCTATGTGTTAAAAGCAGCACAGGGAAATGAAGTGAACTTGCTCAGTGAACTTCCTGGCTCTTGCCCGGCTGCATGCCTGAAGGCAAAGGATAATTAGGCACATGCCAGACAGATCACATCTGATGCTTTGCTCTCTCCAGCTGATTGCCTTTCATCAGCACCTTCAGTCATCCTCAGCTTACTTTCTTTTTCAGGTCCCTGTGTGCCTGTCAGTTCACAAAGAATTATTTTAGGAAGAAGTATCTGGAGATAGACAGGTTGGAAACAGATCTGAAAAAGCAGGAAACTGAATACAGAAAGAACAGCAGAGATGGTGACATCAGCCTCCCAATTCTGGGTTTCC
Source organism: Leptocoma aspasia (assembly GCA_013399835.1). Taxonomy (NCBI): domain Eukaryota; kingdom Metazoa; phylum Chordata; class Aves; order Passeriformes; family Nectariniidae; genus Leptocoma; species Leptocoma aspasia. The sequence continues at coordinate 999,209 of VXAX01005379.1, read as the reverse complement.
ATGGCTAAGTTATACCTGCTACCATAAGTATGAAAAGGCTCTCTGGAAGGCAGAGCATTAAGCATGCACAAAAAAGACAAATGACTTGCATTTGCTGTTCACCCCATTAAAGGGAATTGTTTCCAATGTAAGAACAGGGTTCTATTGAACACTGTGTTCAGATCTTCCCTACTCGGATTGAAATACAGGGAAGATGAATCTGCACCTTATGGAAGTGGGTTCTGGCCACCAGCTCCAGCAGCGAGTCCTCCTGCTCCTTTCAATTCTCACCTCTAATCCAGAGACCTGTTTTCTTTCTTGCTCCCCTCCTCCCCCCCCCACCTTTCTACACTCCCTGCAAACGAGGCGTTGCCAGCAGGAAGGCCAGGCTTTGGCCGTGTTCTGCCTCGAGCCTCCCCTCCTGTGTCACAGACGCTCCTGAGGAATTCACTGCATCTCCAGCTGGGTTGCTCAGCTTCCGGTTTATAAAGCACATCCAAACAGCCATCTTGGCAAGAAAACAGAGCTACAACTCGTCTGTCCAAGGCAATTAAACTCACAAGTGCAAGTCAACAACTTCTCCCTGAAAAAGAACAGACAGGGATTGAACTGAGAAAACTGAGGGCAGCGTTTGATGGAGCACACCTTTCAGGAGAGGAGAATACCCAGCTTGCTGGCCCTATACCACAGAGTTTACCTTGTCAGCTGTTAACACAAGCAGCTTTTTATTTCTGTTGACCAGGAAGCACCAACTGAGAACAAAGCAAACGTGGGTTTCCACATTGTCAGTGGTGCAGAACAATATCAAAATATGTCCAAGGAGCTACAGACAAAAGCCTGGTACAGAAATACACACAGCTCGGAACACTGAGCCTATAAAGAACACTGATTTCAATAAACATCACTGAGTATCTGCACTGTGAGAAGATGCCCATGAACCTGTAACCTGCTCAGACCAGTCTTCAAGTACACAAATTCAGCAAGATCCTGACCAGCTACTTTCAAACAGGTCAGGTCTAATTTTAGGATTATTTTCATAAGGTGTGTCCCCCATTAGCAGATTGAGGTCTTCTGAAAATGTTGATTTTGGTGCTGGTGTGACCCACTAACAGCTACAGCCTGTAAATCCTACCTTCTCTTGCCTCATCTGACATGAGCAAGAGCCTGGGGCTGGGGGGAGCTGTAGGTCTAGATGACAGAACTTGGTCTGAAGTTGTTTCATGTCCAGCCACTGCTGCTGAGCCATCCAGGGAAGCTACTATGGGAGCAAACCTAGGATGCCAGGGAAATAATGCTGAAAATCCAACCTTAAATTTGGGTACCAAAATCCTTCTGGATTTTCTAAAAGGGGGCTGACAGACTGAAAGGTTCATCAGGCTCGAGAGAGAATTATCTTTTCTCCATTTTCCTCACATTCTGTGTTTATTTCCACCAAGCACCTCCTATTCCTGGGATCTGTTACTCCTTCATGTCAATGGCACCTATTTTTTCTTCCTCCTGTTTACCCTTTCATCTGCTTTCCTTGGCATTATTTTAATCACCCAAACAGCTGATTTCCTTCCTTTAATAGGAAGTGCCCTTCCTCTCCTATCTACATGGTCCCAAAACACACAGCTCTGAAAACCTGCAAGGTTTGGGGACCGAGGATTTGCTCTTGCTTTGTTGGGTTTATTTGGGTTTTGTCTTCAATCACCTCTCTCCTGCTCTAGAAACAGAACATTGCTGTGGGGGACCAGTGTGATCTTGGATTCTTCACACAGGAAAAAAACCAAAACAAAACAAAGAGGAAAGGCCAAGAGAATTATATTTTTTTATATCTGGATTAACTGAACAGCACCGATCCTCTAAGATGGGAACCAAATGACAGCCCAAAGCAGCCCTTAAAATAAGTTATAAACCAAGACAGCATTAATACAGAAAGGCAGGGGACCAGCAGGATGGGGGGGACAAGGAATAAAGCAAGTCAGCCATGCCCCAAAGGACGGCTGCTGCCAAGGCAATAATTCAGACTCGGAATAAATTTTGATCCCATCCACTACTTCAAAAGTAGTCAACTCATCATTGGGACCAAAATTTCAAAAAGGGCTCAGTTAGTTTCCATTTGAGCAAGAAAGGAAGTGGCCAAATTTAAAAAGAATTGGACATGTGGCAGTGAGCTACTCTAACATCTATTGAGAAGAATCTGATGTTAATTTATATTTCTGCCATTACTCTGCATCTCTCTGGAGTTTGCTGACTCAACCTCATCTTTCAGCTATATCCAATATCCACCCTGTTAACATTCCCAGTTAGCTCCTTCACAGCTGTTCAGCTCCCAGTCTCACATCCCCAGTCACTGTTCTCCCAGTTGCTGGCACTGCTCTCTCCTTTTCCACGTGTGCTCTGACTCTGGAAGGGTGCCAAGGCAAGCTGCACACCCATCCCTCCCTATTTCCTTTTTAATGGAGCACAGCCTCTGGTGCTCAGGTAGCAAAATCCTTCCATTATCTCACTGACCTTTTTGCACATTTCAAGAGGTTATTTTATGGCTTGTGCAAGCAACAGCAGAGTTCAGGGAGGTTTGTGTTGTCTTCCCCATATCCTCACCTCTCCCATCATGTGGCCCCCTCAGTGGGCACCTCATAATCAATGAACATGACAGGTCTAACCCAGCCTAGTCCTGATGTACACCAGCGCTGCAGGAGGGAACAGGGAAAAGAAGATTTTGATGCATAAAGAATGACTGCTTTGCACTGGAGCAGACTGGGAATGACTTTCTGCTGGTCAAGACCTGGGGCACAGCAGAAGGAGAGGAGGAACCACTGTACTGGGAATGAAGTGAGAACAGGAAAACACAGGACTGCCTTTACTTAGTGCCAAGTTTCCTTCCTGTGCTCCTGGGGGACCTGAGGCAAGGTGGGCTCTGGCACAAACAAAGGAAAGCAAGGGATGGCACAGAGCAAGAGGAAAGCAAAGGATGGCCACCTTAGTAGGGTCTGCTGTGGAGGGGAAAGAGTGCTTCTGGAAAGTCTGGCAAGGAGGCTGAGACCCCGGAGATGAATTTTGATGGCCTTCTCTTCTGTCCTTCTGCAGCTGGGCTGGAGGCAGTGCCTGACAAGCTCTCCTGGAGCACTCACACCTCAACTCCCTCTGACCTCCAGTTAAAGAGGAAGGCTGGGTTTATACTTCCACCCCTAGACTAAGATTGAGATTAACATTAATTTTCTGTCCTTGCTAAATCCCTGGTAAGACCATCACCAGACCACTAACTCACTATGTTTCACTTGCTTTAACAGGATGCAAATTATAGTAATAGTAGTTTCTTCCATTGCAGACTTTGCTTTGTCATTTATGAGTTTGCCTGCTTGCTTTTCCAGAATAAGGGCTAAATTCTATGCTTGTTTGGAACTTCATCTACAAATGAAAAAAAAATGCAAAATTTGGAAAAAAAAATCAAAATAAACTGCATATCTCACTAACGTACTAGAACACTTTAAACAACAGAGATTTCCATTTTGTGCCAGAATGGAAATTCACCCAGTTCAGCAACATACCTTGATGCTGTAAATACGTGCAAGTAATAACTCTGCCATTCCTATGGAATTTTTTAGTTCTGCAGTACTAAATAGGGCTCTAATTAAAGATTTATCACAACCTGTCCCTTTGCATCTGGTGGCTGGGCACTGCAAAGCTGGAGAAGCACTGCAAAAATCAAGTAGCTGCTGTAATGCCAGCTGTGCTTCCTGTGAGTTCCAAAGTATCTTTGGACATCGAGCTTGCTGTGTAACAAAATACAGGGCTATTTGTATTTCAAACTCCTAATTGATTCATTAAATGAGTGTATGGCACGAGGAGGGAAGGATGTTGTTTTTCCTGTTTATTTTTATAAACATCAATAGGAATTAGAGTGTAATTTTAAAAAGTTTGCCAAACCTTACATCAGGTTTCAAATTACACTTTTGTGAATTTAAGAAAGGTTATTCTAGTACAGTGGAGTGATTCAGTGCACAAAACTTGTTCTGCAGTAAAAGACAAACATTTTCTGATTTTCTACATTATTGAAGGCCAAGCAGAAAACAAAACCAGACTCAAAGGTAAAATAAACTTTCACCAAAGGATCAGACAGAGCTCCAGTTGCTGATTAATAAATAGGAAGTGCATCAAGAGAACAGAGTTGGTACCACCTTGTACTACAGCTCTTTTGGACTGGGATCTAACCTCATGTCAAAATAAAAATAATAACAAAATAGTTGCCTTTCAACCTGCAGCAACGGTTCCAAAGGCTCTCCATACACCGCAAGTGAATGAACACGAAATGATTCCTCTCACAAGCACATGGTTGCTAGGAAAACAGCTGTGAAAACCTAGAAGTCTGCAAACAAAATGTTAGAGCAATCAGGGCCATGAAAATGCTCAGAAAAGAGACCTGTTTCTTAGAAAACCAAGATGAGGAAAAGGCAGCTGTGAGCAGCTGTTTTGGATGCACAAGGCACTTGTATGGATTTCACATGGCACCAGTGGGATGGACTCACAGCCTCCAGGTTCCCAGCAAGCTCCCACACTCCAAAGGCTTCACTTTGATGCCGTAAGATTCCTATCAGATATTGAATAGCAGTTTTCTGTTAAAATGCCCACCTCTGAATCTTTACAGAGAGAGCTGATGAAGCTTCTCTCCCAGATTTAATTCAGTACTGCATGCTCATCAAATATGTCACAACTGGGTTTTGTTAAAAATCAATAGGGACTCTAGGGCACATAATCAGATCAAAAATGGGGAAGAAATTGGCCTGCATGGCAGAATCCTGACACAGCAAACCTTCCCATTACAGGGTAAGTTGTGCCATGGGAAAAGGAGGTGCTTTTCTGGCCAGGGAGGGGAACAAAAGTGGACAACTGCCATTTGTATTCAGGACAGCAGCAGAGCACAGGGCCCACAAGTGTTCTGGCAGTCCATACACGCTGTTGGCTTTCCACATTATCCTAAGACTGTTAAATAAATAGCAACAGAAGGATTCAGCTGTCCCAGCAGCATCTCTACCACTCTATTTTACAGCTATGCTACAACTACCACTAAAAAACATTCCCCCTTCCCCCCCGCCCAAAAAAACCCCATCCCAGCATATGCAGAGATTCCTAGAGTAGGTAAGGATCTCTGGGAAGCCCTACATGAGTGGCAAACCTAATGAGAGTTAGTGCTGATTCCCTAAGCCTTTGGCCAGCTTTCATTCACAGGACTCTTCATCCCACTATAAAAGATGAAAAATTCCAAGTGAGATTTGAGGCCAATCAGAGAAAGCCCTGCACTAAATGAAAAGAAAGGACAAAAATAGCACTTATTGCTTTCCACTTTATTTTGGTTTTCTCTGTGTTTAAACATGGCCTCCCACACTTATTTAACACCTGTTTAAACACTGTTTAATCACTTGATACTCACTGAATGTATTCTTGTTAAGAGGGATTTACGGCACTGACCTGATTAGGTAACAACCACTGGCATTGACAACCATTAGGCTACAACGGCTCCCTGGGAGATGTCCCAGTAAAAGTGGCTGTCTCAATTAAGCACTGCAATTAAGTGGACCATATCTATAGGGTGATCTTACAAGGAGAACAAGGCATTTCAAATGCCTTTTTTTTTCTTGTGTTAATACATTTTTAATGTAGAATTAATATTTTTGATTGGAGAAGACAACACTACTTACAGGTTTCTCTAATAATTCCTTTTTGGGGAGTAACTACAAACTCTTATGTCCATGCTGAAGACTTCCTGACCAATCCCCATAAATCCTGTGGAAGCACAGCTCTGAGTGTCTGTGTCACCCAAGAGGCACAGATTGCACTGGAGGATTTGCCAACCAGACTGTCCCAAGAAAGACGCCCTTTACCCAGGGGATGCGCACTGACAGAGGCTGCTGATCTGTGCTTCCTTTATTCAGGGAACTCAATGAAAACAGGGAAATGAGGCTGGGAAAAATGCAGGAAGACAAGCAAAGAGTTCTCTAGTCATAATCCTGGTTTTGCCCTCAGCAGTCATCTTTTCTCCAGAGTTTCTTGGAGCAGCCAGGCAGCCTCTCAGGGTAGGCCTGAGTAACCAAGTTATTCCAGCCCAGTATGCAGAAGCTGGTCCCAAGCCCATCAACTCCCACAACCCTTGTGTGACCTTGGTGAGCTGGCTGGGCAGCACAATGGGCACATGCCCAAAATCCATTTCTATTTTGGCTCATACCCAGCCCCCTGAGCAGCAGAGACATACATTAGTCCTCCAGTGGAATCCCAGTCTCCCTGGTGCTTAGGAAAGGTGAGCATTTATCCCATCATTCATGGGCTCAGCTCACCACCAAATGGAGACCCTCAGGGGCACAGGTATTAAGACACAGGAGTTTCAGCTCATCTGAGCCCTGCAGTCTGGGTGCCAAACACCTCCGAACCTTTGCAGTGAGGAGAATTTTGATCCTCACACAAAAGGCCACCAATGCATTCCCTATTTCAGGGAAAAGGGAGAGGATGCATGGCAGGAACCCATAAGACTCATTTGCTGCACGGCCAGTATTTTTAGAATCAGTGGTAGCTGTGCTTGGAGCACATAAAATGCTGCCTAATTTCAAGAAGCCTGTTGTTGGGGGAGTTAGGATTTTTCCCTTTGTTTCTTTAATGGAATTTTGTACCATCTGTTGCTAAGAGACAATAATGACCAGTATTTGAGACAAAAGAAATGGCCAAGGTGTGGGAAGGCTGCAGCTGGCTACTCTCTTACCTGGGTGGTTTTCTCTTTGGAAAGGCAAAGATACCAGGAGATTTTGGCCGGGTGGTGAGGGGCTGGGCTCGGCTCCTCTCGCTCTTGGCATCAGAGGAGGCACAGCCGGTCTGCAGTCACTGCCCAGAGGATTCACTGCTGCTGTGGAGCTATGGGCATTCTCCTGCTGTGCAAGAGCCTTTGCTCTTTAGAGCCATGTTGCGCTGAGACTTTACTAACACCCAATCCGATTGGAAGGGATCCTCACCATCTGCTCAGGTGCCTCAGGGGAAAACCCAGGACCCCGACCCCAGAGGGCGCGTCTCCCCGGCTGCGTGCGCCAGCTGCTACAGAGGAGCCCAGCTGCTACTGCCACGGGCTTTTTCTCTACACTCGTCCACCTGACCCCTGGGGCTCCTGCTACAGCTGCAGAGTTTCTGCTACATTTCCTTTGCTACTCTGGGGCCTGCTCTCCCCTGCCCTCCCGGCCGCCGCTCCTGGTTCCTGCCCCAGCCCGTGTCGCCCCCAGCCCGCCCGCCATCGCCGCGTGAGGGAGACGCGGCCCAGCTCGCGCCGCAGCGCCCCCTGCAGGCGCGGGGGAATCATCGCCCCCGCCCTGCCTGGCCGGGAGCCAGCAGCGCCCCCGGTGGCCGTGCCCGGAACTGCAGCGAAGGGGAACGCGCCTGCGGCCGGGCGAGGCTGGGACCGGGGTCTGCCCTGGGGGTGTTGTTTGTTTGCCTCCTTACACACGCAGGAAAGAACTGCTGTTCCTTTTGCCACGGCTTTGCCTGACAGCCCTGTAATTTCAGAGGTATAATAATTCAGAGGGAAGGGGATCACGTTTTCCATTCCGACAGGTTCCTGCCTTCCTTCGCAGCTTTCAAACCAAAGCACCTGTAACTTAATCCTACCTACACGTGTCAAAGCCAAGGGACACATTCTGCCTCCTTACTCTGTGCCCTACTTTCTTAAAATGCAGTTGAGAGGGAAACATCTCCTTCATGACAGTCATGCAGTAAACAGAGATCAAATCTTTGTGGTGGTTCTCTGATACCACAGCGAGGTTTGCCAGGTAAAATTGCCACAATTGACAACTAACATGACTCATAAGTAGTCAGGCAGCTGTCCTTCTTCACATGAAAGATCTGGGGTCCACTTACATGTGCCGCAAAGTATCCATGGCAAATACTTCTCTAGGAAGTTTTAATCCCCTTTTATCTGCTGCATGTGCCTATCAGCACAGCAGCTGTTCTCATCAAAGCACCAGAGACCACACTCAATCACTGGTAAGAAAACTTTCACTTTTAAAGTTGGAGTTTTTTCTTTTAAGTCACCGAAGTTCTTGAAGATATTACTCTGAACTTACAGATTAATCCCCAGACTGTAGGAAAGAGCAAAATAAAGCTCAAAATAAGACAAAACTGCTTTCCACTTTTTTAGGAGATACTGCAGCAAGTCTTCAGCCCCCAGCATCAGGCTTCTGGGTAGCTGCAGTCACTGATTCATACCTCATTTCTGACAAACTTCATTGAGCTGGTTGAGCTGATACTTCTTTCCCAGATGAGAACAATTAAGACAGTAAAATGCACCAGGCACACGCTCCAGCACTGCTTCCACATGCAAAGCAGTGCCATGGAAACAGAGAAATGCCAGTGCTGCGGGAAGGGCAATCGGCAGTCACCAGATGAGCAGCGAATTGAGGGCTGAGGCAAACAGCTGTCAGCAGGATTACTGACACAGATTGCATTTCACAGGGCAGCTCACATTAATACTGCAGGATGGTATTTAAAAGTCTGGACAGGAATTTGTTACTTCATCATTAGCTACCACGTTATCACTTGCCCGCACAGACAGCACAAAGGGCAGTGGCATGACCTGCAGGCTGGAGAAATAAAGGATTCAGCTTTAGCTTTACCTCTTCAACAGCCATTTCTACTTCTTCTCTACAGCCTGTAATTTTACACCTTTCTATGCAATACAAGCGAAACACTTTTTTTTCCCAGCTAAAGAAAACAAGGCAGCCTGTGGATTGTCCTACTACCCTTCCTAACTTTAATAACAACAGACAAACCACTTGTTCCCAAGCTTGGAAACTGAATATCCTCTGAAGCAGATCTACAAACAACTCTGCAGCAGGACAGCCTCCCTCTCCAGCTCCACACAGATGCAAACATCTGCTTCTGTCTACTGCAGGTTCCTGTGATATCTGACCAAAGACTTCAGGGAATGCTGCTCCTCTGCCACCTGACCTCACTTCTCATCACCCCGAGTACTGAACGCTATCAGAATGGGAGAGAGGCAAACACAATAGAGAGGAAGTGAAGATAAAGAGGCAGCACATGCTGAAGAGGCAGGCAAGAGCTCTGCCAGATGTTCTCCAGTGAAGCACGTTGTGGATGTGTCAGACCTAACTCTCCACGGATGCCTGCTCCATCAGAGGTTAACTGGGCACTGCCTAGAGGAGAGGTCTGAGGCACCACACTCGAGGCACACCCCAGGGCCTGAACCCAGAGCTGAAGATGAATCCTAGCTCTCAGACCAGACTGACCTGCAGCAGCCTTTCCACCTGCTCTGGCATCACTGGGACATCAGCCAGAGCCCGACTGTGCCACTCCAGTACAGAGACATCACAAATTCGCTCGGAGCTCAGCAGGCTCCCACAGCAGCTGCAGCAATCCAGCCTGTCTAGCCTTATTTATCTCATAATGGCTCACAGTCCTCTAACCATTCGAATGCTAATGAACACACGTGCCAGAAATGCCAGAAATTAGCCATAACACTAGCCATATATACCTCCCATAGCTTTTTCACTACTATTTTACCAGTGCTATTGTGGGCTGGTGAGAATTCCTAAAGGACTCAGCCTTTCACATTTTTGGAAAATTTATCTTCAAATTAGATGCTGCATATATAATCATAGAATGGTTTAGGTTGGAAGGGACCTTAAAGATGATCTGGTTCCAATGCTCTGCCTTGCAGGGCACTTTCCCTTGGTCCCAGGTTGCTCCAAGCCCCATCCAGCTTGGACACTTCCAGGGATGAGGCAGCCACAGCTTCTCTGGGCAATCTGTGCCAGGACCTCACCACCCTCACAGTCAAGAACTTTTTCCTAAAACATCTAATCTAAGCCAACTCAGTGCAGACATTTACTGTCTTCAGGTTCCAAAGGACACTTTGGATGGTAATACTTTGGATGGCCAAAACAGGAGCCAAAGGAAACCCAGACATAATCTCTGTACCAGTACTGGGCTCTCCAGAGGGAAGCAAACGCTGGGCTCCAGCACACCTGACACACAAACACCCAGAAATCCTGCAGGTACAGCATCTATCCCAGAGGTTACCCGAGCAAGTGTTGAAAATTATCTACAAAAGAGTGTGGGAGGGGAAAAATCCCACAGCACACCTGCACCTGGTTAGAAGACCTATGATTTGAAAGAAAATTAAGGCATTTTCATTATGTGGTCCTTAATGAATATTTGTTCATGTCAAAACCTCCCTTTCTGTGAATGAGATATGTCCCCCCTATTCTCTTTTCTTGCAAATCATAGCAGCCTAATAAGAAAAAAAAAAAAAGGAGTCTTTTACTATAACCGAAAACAAAAGAGTGATGCTGCCACTTGAGCTACATTCCTCACACCTTTCCTAACATTCTCTAATAACATGTTTATCTAAAAACTGCACCAGGAGGCTTTTAACCATTTCTGTTTATACAGGACAGAGTGAAATGACCAGTGGCTAAATTTCCATCATTACTCAACAAATCTGGCTTTTTGAATCTGTGATTTCCTGTTTTGCTCTCACTACAGGACTGATTCAGATCTCCCCTGATGCTAGTGGAAAGTGATTTCAGCCTTTATCAGCCCAAGGTTCCCAGATTCTGTAATTCACAGCTCACAGACACAAATGCTGCTTATTTGGCCAAGAGCTGCCCAGCTGGGAGACTCCTGAAAAAATCTGGCTGCCTGGTCTGGAGAAGCCCAGCACTCTCCTTACTTCCTATGCTTCTGATGCATATCAGCTGTAAATGGGATGATCTTGGACATCAACAAGAAGAATATGAAAACTAAGTATGAGCATTTTCCTAGTTACATTCCAAATGCATCATTTCTTTAAAACCTCTTTAATGATAATAAAGTGTGTCCTGTAGCACATCTTTCAGTTTAGCAAAAAAATTTGAAGTTATTTTTCATGTTACCAAAAGTACGTGGCTAAGAATAACAAGCTTTTTATTTCTATTTACAAAACAAGGTCAGACAGTCTACAATTTTTTTTGCAAGGAAGAATACTAAAGACCTCTGTCTCACCTGGAATGCCACAGTTTGGAAAAAGCTATCAATCAGTTGTGATCAGGGCTATTAAAGAAGTTTTATGTTTTCAATGCAGATTTTTGTCCTGAGGCTTTAAAAACAGAGCTGCACATCTAAGACTTGGGTTTCTAGAGGAAAAAAGTTTAAAGCTGTTCTGCCAATAAAAACATTAACATTTTATTTATAGAAACTCTGCTCAGTTCCTACAACAGAATAGATAAACTTAAAATTGTGTCATTTAATAATTTACAATAAATAGTATAAACACATTAAATGTGTTTAATTCAGCTCTACAGAGCTGAATACACACAGCTCTAATAGAAACAGCAAATTTCTGACATTTCCTATAAATCAGAAATTTTGACAAACGCTTGTCCTCCTTTGTGAATATTTTGTCCTCCCTGGTCATTTGGCAATTCTAGATTAGTAATTTTACTGAGGTTTTTTTCCCAAATGCCCAAGTCCTGCATTGAGGGGAGATGGCCTTAGGTGTTTCAGATGGCAGTGAATAAATTTACTTCCAGGCACATTAACAGCAAACGTGACACTTCTCAGCTTCATTCTATACAACTGATGATTGTCATACCCATAATCCCTGATTCTCTGCCCCTGAACTATCCCAAAAGGCTGCAAAATACTACAGCTTTTACTTGCAAATATCTACAACCAGATGCCACTTTTTGATTTCCTAGATTTTGGAGAAAAACACAGAAGCGATTACTCCAACAATTTCTTTTTTCCCCTCCCTCTCTTTTCGGCTTTGGCAGATTTTTATTTTTAGGTTGTTTCTTTTGTTATAAAGATACAACAAATGAAGCTTTCAAGCACAACCACAGAGATAAGGAGGTAAAATGGAGGTGAGATTAATGAGAACTTTCACAATAACCTCTCTCATGTCATCCCTTCCCTTCACACCCTAACTCATGCTTCATTTGTTATGTCCATTGTCCTCAGTGATTAATGTTGCCCTTCCTTCCCTCTGCACCTCTGGAAAAGGAGAATTTGGAGTAGTTTGGCACAACTCCTTCAAGCCCACCAAAGAGCTTCTTCCCCCACTTCATGACTGCCACAGCTGCAAGTCCCCAGCTGAACCAGCCCTAGGTGACCTGCAGCTGTACAAACCTGCCAAGAGCATTCAAAGCCTTCTGGCCAACTTTCAGCCCCTCCACACTTTGTTCCAATTCCACGAGCAGCTCCTGAAGCAGCCTCTGCTGCTTTCACCCTTCCTGGCTGCAGCTGCTTTGCTTCCCAAGGGGCCCACTCTGTTGCTGAGGTCCCATTGATTTTGTCTTGATAAAAAGTCAGTCCACAGTGGGCTGAACTCTGCTCCAGAGTTACAGGAGCCACACTCCAAGCACTGCTCTCTCCTGATAGAAACCACTGTAAGCTTTTCCTTTCACCCCAAACACGGGCAGTGGCTCTTGCTGACATAAAGGACCATTATGATGTTACACCACTCTGTACCTGCAGGGCTCAACCCTTTCTAGGAGAAGAATCAGCAAAGAAACAAGAGCTGTGGTGTCTTCCTCAGAATATCCAAGGCTTCTGGGTCTGGCCAGGAGACTCTGTGCATCTCTTATGGCTGTAAATGAATGAAATTCTCAAGTTCGGGCTGTAGAAATGCAAGAGACCTGAAAGTCCCTCTGCTGCTGAAGCTGAGCACAGACTAAATGACAGCTACACACCCTGAGGGACAGCTTGTGGTCCATCCCAGGCAGGCCCTGTGAGGGAGCTTGGCTTTGATTTAAAAATGTCTTTCTTCCTCTACCTCTGAAAGCATGGAAGGAGAGATGTGCTACACCTCCCCTACAGCTTTCAGAACCACTAATTCTGTTCCACAAGTCTTCATTTTATCCTTTCCAGAGAAAATGAATCTTGAGGTATAAATTGGGAGCAGATGGAGTGGGATGTAGAGTGTCAGCTTCCATTAACAACACTGGGAACTCACCACACACCACAGCCAAGCCAGAGCCTTTCATCTCAGCCCTGCACAACTGGGGGAGGAGCTCCTTGTCTGTGTTAGGGCTATTGACAGGAGAACATCAGTAAAAGCCAGATGTGACTGCACTGATGGCCAGGCAATTATTGGCATAGGATGGCTCTGCCCATAAATCACCAGGTCAGGGTGCAATCACTCTAAGTCACGGGGAGGCTGGAACAGGGCTGCACAACAGGACAGCAGTGAAAAGCTGCATGGGAAGCAGAGGTGGATTTCTGGCAACCCAACCCTCCTTCCCTTCAGAAACTTCAAGTTGCATTGCTGAAGTCGAGCATGGGAAGGCTGGTGAAGCACTGTGACACTACTCTGTGCTGTCCCATGCAACTGTAAAAAAGCCAGTTTTGATGAGCTGCCCTCTTAGCACTTTTCATTTCAAAGGAAGGTGACTATAGGCATCTGCAAGCCAGGGAAGTGCAGCCAGGAGCACAGGAAGCCTCCCTGAGAGAGGAGCTCCCTCCAGCTCCTGAGAAAGAGCATTTTTGAGGAAAAAACAGCACAAACCTCCACCTAGAACCTCCTGTGTTGCTGCCATATTTGCCTTTCCAAGACTTTCAGGAGTATGACTGTGCAAGGGAGCCAAGCACGCTGTGTTGGCTGCTGGTGCCACCTCTGCTCTCCATCTCAGCATCGCCCCACAACTTCTGGAGGTGCCCCATCTGTCTGAGCCTGCTCAGCAACAACCTGCAGCTCTGTGCAGCTCTGTGCTCTGCCCCACTGCCAAAGGCACTCACAGCCCATGCTCAGCAGCTGCCAACTGCACCAGCCCTCTTCCATCACTGTCTGCTCCCAAACCACTCCTGTCCTGCCACAGTCCTGCACAGCCTGGGGTCACAAGCAGCCCACTGGTGTGAGCTGAACCCCATGGTGATGCATGGAAAAACTGTCACCCCAAAGAGCCCCAGATATGCACATCCTTCAAGACTGCAGATTCCTACCTTCATTCTTCAGGACAGTTAAATGATCTGCAGCATGAGAGGACACTCACTGTGAGATATTTACAGCCATCCTCCTTTCTTTTTTAAAAACACAGCCTGCTGGGCAATGGAGAATTGGTTGTATTGACGGAGTACCATCTCCTGAAGCAACCAAAAACTCCTATGCACCATCAAACATCAGATTGATGCATCACTTGAAACAGATAAAAAACCTAGATATTTTGGAAAGTAAAATTCTGGAGATGGAGAATGTTGATCTTTCACCACCAGCTTTCTCCGAGCCTCTCTGCCTCAGTTATTTCCTGTTTTATCACCAATACACACATTATCCAAATTTTGCAAACTGAGGAGCAACATACCACCATGCTGCTTTTATGAATAGAAGAAATGTAGCCATGGTGTCAAGAAACACTGGATACAGAAGGAAACAAAAAAACCAACTTTCAGCAAATCCAGTTATTGCCCTAGTCTGAAGTAAGTCGTAAGATCCATCAGTCCATGAAAAGAATCTCATTTTTCAAATATGCAATGAAATATCACCTTGCAAGATTGTCTATACTCCACAAAATTAATAAGAAATGGTTTGGCAGAAATTCAGGTAGCACAGGAATCAGGAATTAATAGGAGGTATTTACAGAAAAAAGAACAGGGGGAAAAGGTTATATTTCAATTCCTGAACCTTTGAGATACCTCTTTCTGGAGAGAGACCTTAGGCCAGTAGATGACACTAAGAGTGACCTGGCAGGATGTAAATCATCCAGCCTCTATCCCCGGACAACCACTGCAGCCTTCAGCATCTTCAGCCCTGACTTCATCACTGTAGCAAACTGATTGCTTCTGACAGGTGACAAAGGACACAAGAGGACAAGGAGCCCTAGGGGCAAACAGCTTCTCCTCAATCCTGCTGATCACAGCGTAAAGTATTTTTGAAGTATTATGCCAGCACTTTGACAGAGCCCAAAGAAGGAGACAAGTGTGCAAAGTCAGGGAGGATGGATTACCTCAGCTGATGGATGTCCTGGTGGTTGCAGACTGGGAGAAACTCGAGTGTTTCTGGTGGTGGCTCTTTGTCCTTGCTCCAAGCAGCTCAGGCCTTGCCCTCCAGCTGTGACATGGTGTTCAGCGGTCACACAAGCCCTGCCCTGAGCTGGGCTCACTCACAGCCTCTGTTCAACCCACCTGGCAGCAGTGACCACTAAGTGCTATCCCAGATGGAAAGGAAGCAGGAATATTTCATGGGGAGTTCAGGCTGGGATAGTTTGTAGGTCAGACAGCCAAGAACAGAGGTTGATGCTGGTTAATGCTTGGTTTTTCCTACCCTTACCACTGACTTGAGCCTGAGTGTATCCTACTCCACCTCAGACTCAGAGCTGGAAGGGAAATTAAACACTGGGCAGATTTCTCAAAGGAGGATTTAAGATAATGCACCATGTAAAGACAAAAATAATGCTTTGAGTGTTGTCAAGGAAGGAATTTAAAGTAAACACTTTGAATTCACCTTTTTCCTCTCCAGTGAACAGGAAAAGATTCTAGAGACTCAGAGTTGTTGGCATGTTTGCAGAGGTAAAAGCAAGTTTTCAGAGGGAGGAAAGATCCTGAAATAATGATGATCAGTTAATTTAAGCCCAACTGCAGGGAACATGGTGAGGAAGTCAAAAGGCTCGAGAGATGAAGATGAGTCACTGAGCTTTGCAGGCAGTCACTGCTAATCCAGCCTGTGTAGCTGACAGCAGACCCTGCTGCTACCTGCTAGGGATTGGAATTAAATGGTTCCTCACCAGCTCCTCTGGAGACTTCCACATTCCTGTGCTGCAGGCAGGGCCATGGGAGGGAGATGTCCTCACCTCCCTCTCCACATGTAGCAGTTTGAGGCAGGCAGGACTGTTCCTTTACACGCTGTGAGTTCTGTCAAAGGTTATGTAACTCCACACACCTCTCTCTGAAGGCTGGAGAGTTCCACATGGAGAGAAGTGCAATGGGATGAAACTTTAGAACTGCAGCATCAACACAGAGCCTTGCTAGAATACCACTTAACCAGCAATGAGAAGTTGAACACAATAAAAACCATTTTAGCCCTTTGCATCATCATGGAGACCCCAGCCACGCTTACACCTTGCTGGGAAATTTCCACAATTATGTGAATTTGGCGTACTGCAGAAGCCAGAAGTGCAGGCTTGGTACCACACTGCTCTCCACACAAAATACCCCATTTATCTGCTCTGCATGTTCCCAGGCATGTTGCTTTGGCAGTATTTGCAGAGGAACTCTCACCAGCAGCAGATGAAGCCTCTCACTCTCCTCCTATCGTAGCTGTCAACAAGCCATTAAGGCCCAACACCAGTCTTGCATTACTCATATTCCATCCTCAAAACCTCCTGAAGGATTCTTCAAATGTGTTGCAGATCAAAAGCATCTGTTCCAAATCACTTTTTAGCTGGTCATGGTACCATATCTGAAATTCTCTTGCCTCTATTTACCCAGATTTCTGTGCTTTATCAGTAAAACATGCCACAGTTCAGAGAACACCAGCAGTTGCAGGTTGTCTTGCTCCTGCTTTAATGTTCTACTTCTCCACAAAAACTGGAGGACAATTATTTCCTAAGACTAGGGAATAAATGGAAAAAACCCACAAAACGTTTTTAATTACATCCTCAAAAGGATCTCAAAGAGGCATCAACAGAGGGGATATTCAGGAAGAGACAAAGGAAGTACTATTAATCCCCACATTGGAGATCAAGACCTAAAGTAAAGGAAGATTAAATGAACCTTCTTTGTTTACCCAGGAAGCCTATATCTAGCCTGGAAGACAAGTCCAAGTCTTCTGATTTCCAGCCCAGCATCTTAGCCACAAAACAGACTTCCTTCCAACTAATAAAAGCTTACAGGAATTTTAGTTCAATGTTTGCACGCAGGCAAATCAGCACATCTTTCATAGCAGGAGACAGAGTGCAGATGTACACAGGAAAAAGAAGAAATAGATAAAAAAGCTGGTTGAGATGATCTTTTTAGGCATTTTTTTCTGTCCCTTCCCCAGCACACCCTCTCCTGCCACCACACAGGCCAATAAATCATCATCTCTCCACATCATGTACACACAGCTTGTGTCTCTTGCTGCACTGTCGTAACTCCACTGAATTTATCTTCATCTTCGCTCAGGGAGACAAACGGAACCATGCAGAACCCGCTAATGAAAGTTAAAGGAAAGACAATTAAACAGATGATCACAGCAATGTGAATTAGTTTGAAGGGCTTTCAGGACCCTGTGCAAGTGCAGCCATCTTTCCAGGAGCTGAACAGCCTGCTCTGCACACTGGAAGCTGTGAGATTGTCCCTAATGAGCACAAAAATTCCTGGGCATTACCTACTACCTGTATTCCATCATGGAAGCATAACATTCTAGAGTTCTAGCACGTTTTTGAGCTTTACAAGGCAACCACAGAGCTAGGCTGAAATTCAATCAATACAAATTAGTTCTAAAGTGAGAGGTTGCTGTTAGTTGAACAGGCAAGGAGATTTCACCCCGGGAGGACAGAAATGAATAAACCCTTTTTCTTTAAGTCTTTGCTGGCCTGACATCGTGGTTTACAGGACCCAGTCTGGGGACAGAGAGTGCTCAGGCTGCAAAGTAAGAGCTGGAGATCCCCAGCTCATGTGATGCATTGTCTCTGCTGCTGACACTACACCTTTATGGTCCTGTGCAGCATATTGATAACGTTACCCCAGTATGGTGATGTATATTTATTTATACAAAATACACTGTCAAGTTAAAATTTTGTGTGTGTGAAGATACCTGCACTTGGATTATAAAGGGAATAATACTTCTGTTACAGCAATGACTTGGGATCTGCTGAATACCTGAATGCTGAAGGTGGTCAGTGCATATCCCAAAGAGCTTCTGAGCTCTGCTCCCATCCCATCCCATCACCACTGTTTGTTTCTCCAGTTGGATGGAAACCCTGGACATAGCCAGAATTACACCTGGACACAGACCAGCAGCAGTGAACATCATCCGCAGACTTTCAGGCATCACCACTTGTAAAGTTCAAATCAGACTCCAAGGTATGCTAGTGCCATTTTAAAATGAATAATTTTAAACACCTCTAAATATTTCTGTAAAACAACTAGTAAAACTCCTTGGGAATGCTATTCCTACACAACAGTGCAAATTTTACACATCAAGAAACACACTTTAATGAATGTTCCTCTGCAGGACCTGTTCTCTGGAACTTTTACAGATTAATGTTACCACATATTTCTTTCAAGAAGAAGAAAGAGCAGGAGGCACACAATGGCTCCCCAGCTGATCAGCCCGGGACAGAGACTGCTTTCACAGCACTTGGGGCTTGGGGAGGTAAAGAAGGGCTTTGATGCAGCACTCACAAACCAGGCAATTCTAACACATGCAGCACTCAGCATTACAAATTACTTCAGTGAAGGCAGAAGATACCAGCTCAGAAAAATCTCACATGGAATCCTAAAGGGGTTTGATGCTTTTTAGCACAGCTGGTAAAAAAACAGGCAAAGGCCCATCCAGCCTAAGCTCCACCCAAGCACTGTTTGCTTCTTGGACAAGGATTGCTAAAGACTTGCAGAGCAGGAAGGTTGAGGATGGATGAGGCTTTATAACTGCACAGGGGGATGAATCCAGATGGGCTGGGGGGCAGACTGACCCTACACACAGAAAGAACCAATTGGTTCTATCAGTGATGTCAAATAACTTAAATGTAGCTCTTCTGACATATACCTAAATATCAGACTGTGCAAAGCAGGAAAGCTAACACATTAACTGCAGAGACACAAGGAATTCAAGAGCTGACATGAAGCAAGCTCAGCACGTAATTGGGCAAAACCAAACAATTATAGTTGTCAAAGATGCACTGTATCTTTTACATCCTGGTCATAGGAGAAATGTTTAATTTCCACATCCTTCAAGGAACTACAATGACATCACTTAAGCTGCATTAAGACATCATGCCCAAAATCACAACAATATAGAAAAAACCCCTGTTCTTCAACAAAGCAGATGAAAAGCTGTACAGCTTTCTCAAGAAATTATTTACCTATTAAATTCTTATAAATTATTAACACTAAATTGTACAAATGATATCCATTTGCATGGGATGCACAAATGGAAAGACCAGAACAAGCCTTAAGTTCTGGGAGCCCTGGGGGGAGCTGTGCCACCCAGGACTTTGGGGAGAAAATCAGCAAATCCACATTCTGCAGTGCTACTGCAAAGTCTAATCTTTCTCAGAGGTTGTTGCTATAAAAGACCTTCAATATACTTGATCTCATTTACTTAAAAAAGACTGTCAGAAAGACTTGTCAGCAACTTCTTAGAAAGGCAGCAGAGGGAGGGGAAGCAGATTGTTAACATTAGAATATCACCTTCCATCTGGATGTGTTTAACATAGGATCAGATACAAGATTTGGACATAAATTTGAAGTCCTTGGTCTCATGCCCAGATTAAACTTGAACTTAAGAACTTGAAGACATGTTCTTGTCTGTGGGATGGAGCATGTTAATAAAAGCTCTAAACACTCAGGCAATTTCACTGCTTATACTCCCTTGCACTTATTTAAAAAAATGTTAAGTACATTTAAAAAGAAAAAACTGTAAAAAGCCATTAAACACCTACAAGCTCTGCTGTATGCTGAAAAAAGGAAAAAAAAAGAAGAAAGTTAATAGACAGAAGTAATATCTCAAGTTCTGCAGTTTCAAAGAGTCCACTAATAAATTGACTTATTGATGGGCACCAGCTGAAAAGAAGTCAATGACTGCCACTTGCTTAACAATTATCTCAGTCCCAGTCTCTCCTTCTGAATAGAAGGATAAATGTAAAATATATGGAGGGATGGAGAACATAATAAAGTAACTACTTTTCAAAGGGGCATTTTGAAGCAATAGTTAAAAATATTTTTTAAAAATAAACATTGCACTCAGTGAGGTGGCTTATTATTGACAAACTTTTATCGACAGCCTCTGAGTAACTACAATGGATGTGAATATCAAGGGGAATCTACAGCTGCCTGTAAAATTGTGTATTTTCAGAGCAGAGGTCATCTAGGCATCATCACATCATACTCCTCAGGAATTCCTCATTCTCCTCACATCCACCAGTTTCTCTCTGTCTCCACTTCTCCCCATCCCTTTGGGACCACTTCCCCTTAATGAAAAACAAATAAACCAAGAACTGCTTTTTACAAAACATTAGTTTCATGAAGTAGGTTCAGTATCTAACAATATACAGAAAAACAAAATGACTTTGCCTGAAGAGCTGAGAAATGCAATTCACCTGATCTGCCAGGTAACTTCAGCCTTTCCAAAGCATCAGGACCTGTCCAACACACTGAGCACCAGCAGCCAGAGCATCCCTGCATCAGCTCTTCAGGTGCACTCACAAGATTGGTCTCAAAAACCAGCCACAAATGAGCAGCACAAGAAGTGCACAGGAATTCATACTTGAAGTAGGAAAAAAAAAAAAAAAGGAAGGAAAAAGAAAAAAGAAAAGGACAATAATCTTCCTGCTAGCAAATCAAATCAGAAGAATCAATCTCCAGCCCACTGACTTGGGTGTCCCTTTCTTTCTCCATTGCAGCAGGAGAGGCTCAGAGGGGCTGGGGAAGAGCCCTCAGCCCACCCCATCCATCAGCCACCCTCCTGTTTTGTTAATACCCAGATTTACAGGCAGCACATTAAAGCATGGCTATGGTGAGCTCCAAGTGCTTTAAACAGCTCTCACAGCCAGAAGGCATCAATGTGAAATACAGCTCTAATACCCAGGGTAGGCAACTATCTTGTCAGCAACACAAATTCACAAAACCCAAATAAACTTCAGGAAAATCAGCATCAGCTTTCCCTCACAACTCTCCCTATATTTCTGCAGCCAAAACCAGCCTATCCTGGGTAAGAACATCTCTAGAAAAGAGATTTTAAGTAAAATCAAAGCTAGATGATAAAACTTATGGTAAACTTTTTTTAAGAAATTATTTCTACATTTTTCATCTTTCTTTTCAACACCATCACCCAGCAATAACCTGCCAATACCCATCTGAAAAAAAAATCTGTTCTGCACTTGCCATAATAAATTCCCATATTTATTTTCTTATGTAAACATAGAGGAAGTCAGAGCAAGAACAAAACAGATTTTTCTGGATGGAAAAAAGTGATGTGGTCGTGAATTACTTGCTTTTCCCTTGTCTTTTTTAAAGGGAGAAGATGGGAAAAGCACATTTCTGATCAGAAAGCACTAAAGATTAAAACAAGAATTAAAAAAAAAATTCAAAATAAAAAACCCCAAACACTTCCTAAACCAACTACATCCTTTGCTGTGGATTTTAACCATAACCATTTACTCCACAGCCAGATGTCACTGCAAACTTATCCCCAAAAAGCTCTGTCCCTTCCCACCCTGCCAAAACAAACCCTTGCTTTCCAAAGGAGAACAGCACCATGGCTCAGCAGCCACCACGTGCCCATATTTCTGATCAGGCTGCCCCCACAAGGAGAAGCTGCAGCACAAGAAGTCCTTCCCCTGGGTAAAGCAAAGAGTTGATGAGCAGAAATTTTTCTCACAGGAAATTTTGGTGAGAAATAACACATCGTCAGGCTTTCATAAAAAAAAATATTTTCTTGCAGAAAAAGGAAACATTTTCTCTTTGGCAGCCCAGAAAAGGAACAGCTCTGTTTTCCAGCGTAACTGTACATATTCCTTATGAAAACAGAAGTGTTTTATATAAGCTATTTGATGATCTAAGCAATCTCTGTTAAAAAGAATTACCATCTCAAACACTGAAGAAAACATCTGCTACCAGCTCCACTTAAAGGCAGGAGCAACCTCACAGTAAAGCTCTCCAAATGCACAGAACATCACATTCAGAAACACTAAATTTCACAAGAATTAGTCAGGACAGGTAACTGTATATTTCATTTTATGTCCAAGCTAGGATTATAGCTGGTTCAAAAGGTAAAATTGTTTAAAGCAAATGATCTGGAGCACAACACTTGTGACATTATTTCTTTTCCAGCCACTGTGACACAGAGCTCAGCTGGGCATCTGAACCACAGCCCCACATGAGAACAGTTGTTCAAGGCTTCCTTTCACTATGAAAAAATATTGCTCTTCATATGTAATATTACCTTGTTTATGTATTTACACCCTGTTTTTAAACTGAAAAGATCCACTTAGTCACAAATTATTTAAAATGCAAACACTCCAGTCCCAGCTCCAAGTTTTGTTATATCAGGGTGCACATGAAGTACTGTGAACAAAAAGCAGCAAAGCTCATGGAAATTATGGTACTGACTTGAATAGAGCCTGGCTCTTCCCCAACTGCATCCACATTATCCAGTTTCTTTTTATTCTCATCCAACCCAAAGCATTAACCTTGCAGTCCAGATGTGCTAAAAGCGTTCATGGGAGAAGAGGACGTTTATAGCACATTCAGGAACTCCTCAGCACTGACAAAGGCTGGGGCAGCACCACAATCCAAGCTACAGAGCAGCATTTGATCATCTCTTACCTCTCTGAAAGCTCCTCCAAAATCAACAGATGGATGTGGCTTAGAAAGCAACTGCTACTGTTACTGCTGAAGAACACCAAGAGAAATTAGCTTGTTCTTTTAAAACTGTAATTTAGCCATGAGCAAAACAGATGCTTTAGAGCTATTCCATGTGACACAGGCTTGGCTTATTACCTGGACCTGTTAATTCAAATTGTCTTTAGCTCATTCTCAGCCTGTACCCAGAAAAACACAGAGACACATCTCCATCCCCTACCCAGGAACACGTTAAGCACATTATAATTTCTGTCTACACCCCAACATTGGAAAGGATTTCTGAATCAGGACATGACAGTCTCTAAACACACAACAGTCAAAGCTGCAAGCCTTATTCAGGCAGAGATGGTCCCTTGATTAACATTTCTGCCTATTTCCATTAAAAGCAGCAAACCCTTCAGCTGCTCTGCACCACTGGGTAGACTTTAATTTGCAAAGCACTGCTTAAAAGGGAGACAATTTTTTAGAGCACCTGAGATTTAGAGGAATTATCTAAATCACAAAGAAGCATCAATTTCCAACAAAAAAAAAAAAGGTGACTTAGAGCACAAAAGATTCTACATAATTCAGTTGCTTTCTCCTGCCTGCTTTGACAGGCAAACTTGTGCCACAAACAAAGCCTTTGTAAATTGTGTTTGTTTTCCATCCTTCATAATTAGTCCTTGCATTCTCTGATTTGTCAGCTTGGTATTAAAGAATAACAATAATTTTCTATTATAATGTAGTGCTCTAAAACCATTTAACAGTTCCTCTTTGCTACTGAATGATAAGAGACTGCACTAATTAATTGCATTCCCTCTGTTTTATGCTTCAAAAAAACTTTAGAGGAGGTTTCAAAGGCACCAAAGGCCATTTAAACAGCTTGCACTCCCTAGAAAACAGCAATGTGTGCCTTGGAAAGTTTCTTACTAGAACAAATGGCCACAATGAATGAAATTAAAAAGATTTCTGGTTCAGAAGGACTTAAGAATTCATGCCCCAGTTACACCTAAAACTTTAATTCTAGAGATGCTCGCTCCTTCCAATCGACTACACAACAGTGAAGTTGGTAATATTCCCCTCTCTCTCAAGTTTTCCCCCAAATTAAAAGATCCAATGTTTCTCAAACTCAGGGTACAAAACTAAGCTAAATTATTTTCTGGTTTATCCATCAATACAAGATGGAGTTCTTTTTTGGCTATCAAAAATATCGTAAAATAAGAAAATTAAAAGAACTAAATCTAATACAAAGCAAAACTCCAAAGGTATCAGAGTGTCAAAATTAAGATGTGTTCAAGTACAAATCCCTGATGAGTAAGTATTTTCTCTAATAATATTTTGGAGGGGTGAAGAAAGGCAGTGCAATCTGTGAGCTATCTGAGAAATGCTGAGAACAATGACCAACTCTTATTTAACAAAACATGAAACAACTGTAATTTAATGCATCATAAACTAGGTTTAATTCATTTCAAGACGTTTTAATGAAAGATGGTAAAATAAGGGACAGATAATCTATCTGTGCTTCTTATGATACCAGTATATATGAGCTCATGTCAGCACCGACACTTTTCTTTCTTACATAATTAGGATGTAGGATGCCTTTTACTGAGACACCTACATAAATATTAAATTAGGACATTTATTCTTCTCAGTTATTACAGTCAAGCCACTGGAAGAAATCATTTTCCTTCTACAAATCTTGCATTAATCACCCTCTCAAAGCAAAGCTACTGCATAAATGCATTGCATTCACACGTGTTCTGTTCAACTTTGACACTAAATAGTCCAAATAAATACTTTTTATAGATGGTGCAATATTGAAATCGTCACTTCGAGATTCCCATTCAAGGAGAACTCAGCACCATGGTCTGTATCCCATGGGTCTCTACACTGGGCACAGTATATGGTCAGACTGTGGGTAGTTACCATGCTAAAACACTGTCTAAGCCACAGAAATTATTCAGCCACTCAAAAGTGTAAATTCTAAGTACATAAAAGAATTCTGCCTATTTTATTAGGCAAACTGGGTTAGAGTAGATGGCATTGCCACAGAGAGTCAGAGGAGAAATATCATCTTGGAGGGGCAGACACTGAAGAGGTATTGAAATGCAGTTACAGCATTTCCATCCAGTCACCAGGTCAGGGATTTGTTTCCTGCCAGCTGGGTTAGCCCAGCCCCTCTGAAAGCCAGGGCTTTCCAGACTCTCATCAACAGCCCTCGGGCAATCAGGACTCCAGCTCTTACCAATAAACTGGCAGATGCTCCAGGCACTGCCTTCACTCTAAGGGATGTTTTGTCACATAGCCAAGGCTTCAGCCTCAATCTTTTCTGTTCGTTTTTCAATGAACAAACAGATAATGTTTTGTGACTTGATAAAAGAAATTAGATCTTATCAGGTCTTTCTTGAAAAGAAAATACTCCTAGCCAAAGTATGGCCTTGCATATCGGCTGAGCTAATTGTGCAGCACACACAGGAACTCCAAGGGATGTCGGTGAAGCCCAATTTTAGAAACCAGAGCACAGGATTGCTCTGGCGAGCTAAATGCAGTAGATAAGCACAGCAGCAAATTCAGAACTAACTCCAAAGGCTGTTGTAAGGTGAAGAACAATAATGTTGCCTGACACCATCGTTCCTACCTTGGAATAGCATTTTGATTTCTTTCCAGCGCTAGACCTGCTTAGAGCATATTGCATTTCCAGCAGAAATTTTAGCCAGAAAGCAATGAACTCCTGTGAAAAATTGCTTATGCTCTCCCAGCAGAACTAACAGCCTCCCACCCTCTTGTCTCTCTGCTTTGGACACAAGAAACAAAGCAAAACCAACTAATTTAAATTACCTCAAAACCGGGGGGGGGGGGGGGGTGGCGGCTTCCCC
>VXAX01005379.1:944557-973857 GCA_013399835.1 Leptocoma aspasia | reverse complement strand
CCCAACGCGGGGGGGGGGGGGGGGTTTGTCCGCATCACCCACACAGACAAGGAACAACTCTGAGGACACCCACGGCATCGCTCCACCTTCACTCTGCAGTATGGGAGAGCCAACTATGGCACTTTCCCCTCCCACGTGGGTACTGTAAAATAAAATGTGTGAAGACTCCAACTGAAGCATGAGATTGTTTGCCTCTAACTAGAGTCCTGTGTCACATTCCACTGACCCACCAGCCACATCCACGCCTGCTCCCAGGACAGCAAACACCATCTGCGTGCTCCCAGCTCTCAGAGGCTGCTGGGTTTCCTCCAAGGCTTGTACCCAGAGCCTCCATCTCAGCTCTGCACAGCAATCTCTGGGCTACAGCTAGGAAAAGCTGCCTGGGGAATGCACTGGAGCAGCACAGACTGGCCTGACCCAAGGGTCTTGTTCCCAGAAGCTCCCAGTACCACAATCTGGCTGGTGTCTCAGCAAGTGCAGTGTCCCACTGAACCAGGAAAAAACTACTTTTCCTTTCTGAACTGAACTACTTCCAGCCAAGCACTAAGCAACTATTTAGACTTGTAACCAGCTGGGACCAGTCTAGATGTGATTAAACTCCTGTCTGTGCACCAGCAAAGGTCACCAAGCTGGACTGCAGCGTGGCAGAGAGGGCAGAGCATGCTGCCAGCACGATGCTCCGGGGGGAACCCACTAACTCTGCATTTCACACCACAAGATACCTCCCGCTTATGTCAACTCTGGTGGCAGACTGCAAAGCAAATCCACCTTAAAAAGTTTCTTGTGGAGAAGGGAAGATGGCTGGGTAAACACCTCAGCTGGAGTGAAGTACTGCATTATTTGTCGCTCAGCATGGCTGTGCAATTTTAAAGGCAAGGCCAGCTTCAGGATTTTATATCATTATAGTAAGGCTTTGCCCATGACACAGCTTAATTGCTCTCAGCCCTGTGTAGACACCAGAATGAAGTAAGACTACATTTAATAAACTTTGCCACAACAACTCATCAAGAAATATGCTTATTACAGACAAGCTTATTGTAACTATTTATAGGTTAGCTTTGTCAACTCAGCAAAACAAAGTGAGCTGTACCAAGAAAAACTCACCAAAATAGCTTTAAGCTGGCATGGCAATGTCTGTCAGGGCTTCATCAGTATAAGTGATAAAAACAGAGTCAAGGATCCTTGTGCTCTCCTATCCCTGTCATGAGACCAATGTAGCAAGTGCTGACTTGGGTGGGATATGGAGCAGCCCCTACCCTGAGGAGTTTACAAATCAAAGCAAGAATTACAGAAGGAAAAAGAAAGCATTACTTTTACTGCCCTCCTCAGAAAAAGGCCACAAATAAAGTGAATTAGCCATGGTAAGGCCAAAGCTCTGCAGCTGAAATGAAAACAGGAATGTGTGTTCAGCGTCTCAGGCGCTGACCCAGAAGACCAAACCTTTCCACACTGGCAGAGTGTGTAATTTTAGCTCTCTGCCTTTCATTTTAGGAAGGTTCCTCTTTCCTCAAGAGGGATGCATGACAATCATTCACAACAGATAAAGAGTTTGAAGAAAAGGTACATAATCATCTCAGCAAAGGATGAATCACTTGCTAAACACTCTTCCCCTTTTATTTTATTGGGAAATGCAACCTCCCTGGAAGTCAAAATACCACTATCATGCACGTTTGCACTAATGGCAATCCAGTCTTGCCAATGGCACCGTTAACAACCCAGGGTAACAACAGATATTTCAAACACAACAAGCACAAACACATAGGAAACAAAATCTGGAGAAATGGGAGGCTGGTACAAGCCTGGAAGAGTCTCTGTTGTCTGATCATCCACATCAGGAAATAACTTACCAACTCCAAGACAGGCAATAAAACATTCCACTGACAACACAGGAACAATTTTTTAACGAGCAAACAAAAATTCAGGATCTGTGGGTGAGTGTGATGAACAGATGGGGCATTGCAGGGAGGAGGATCCCCATTATGACAAGACAGAGAAGAATCTCTTCAAAGACATGACATGACTGTCAACAGGAGTAGCTGTCAGACAGGCAGGATCTGGTGTGCTCTGGTCAAGGTAACCATGCTGTTAAAGAAAGGAAAGACTTTTCCAACCCATAAGCAGGTGCACGGGTGGATTAAGTCAGGAGGAGATGCTGATTCTGTCCCACTTGCCTGGTAAATCTCCCAGACAGCTCTGCACTTCCAAAGGCAATTTTATGTGACACAGCTCTTGACCCATTTCAGTATTTCAAGGCCACCATGCCACCTATGGATGTGGCTGTGATTGCTGAGGGTTGCAATTAGCACATATTAATAGGCTGTAAATTCTCCTCTCAGGTCAGAGATCAAGTGCTAGGACTGCCTCTAAACCGGCCAAACCCCACAGGATGCAGAAAGAGACTAATCTCCAGGACAGTCTCTCACTTCTGGAAACATCTCACAAGTCAGTCTAGATGGTACATTACGGCCCAAATTTACCAATTGTTATGCCCGTGTTTGCCCTGGACACTCAGCAAGTTCACAGAAGCACACTGAGCTCTTGAAGCACCAGTAGCTCACACTCCAATTTGATCGATGCCTCACAAACACTGACTTCCACACACAGCCCCAATCCCAGTGTGCTCCATCAGAGCCAACATTCCTGTAAAGATTCCAAATCTGGGAATTCAGCACCCTTCCTTTCCTCTGATGATCATTTGCAACACAGTCTTAAAGAGGGGAACTGTGACACGGTGATGCAAACCCAAAAAACCAGACCAACTACAGCTGCTGTGGGAAATGGTTGGGATCAGGGCACAGAGATTATGTGAATCCTTGGATTCCTGCTTGCCAAACAGAATGCCAGCTCAGCCAGAACAAGATTTCTTGGAGGCTTCATTCTATGCACTTCTAACATTTTGATCTGCCAAGATATTCACAAGCTATTTCTTTCTGGAGTCTGCTGAAAGGAATATATCAAAATGTAAGAGTTTTTCTTGAGGGCTGAGATCTGCTTCAAAAATACCAGCAAGGTCAATGCAAGTCTTTGTTAAGCTCCAGCTCCAGACTTTAGGAAAAATACTACAAGAAAAAGTTGAACACTTGCATATGACTTCTGAAACAAACCTGTGCTTGTCCTCTGCAAAACATTTCTGGGACAACAGTACCAAATACCTAGAAATCACTTTGGATCATATAATTCCGTGTTTATGACAAACACGGAATGCCTTCCATCAGTAGAAGTCCTTTATGAGTGCATTTATTAAGTGATATCTACAAGGAGCCTCTCATATCCTGTATCCTGTTTATTATCTTTTTTAAAACCTATAAATCAATCAAAGAAAGAGGTTACAGTTACTTTAGCGCAACCAATCCCAATTTTTACATTCTAACCAGTAACAGGTACCCTGTCTCACCTGTAACAGAAATGTCAAGTGCATTTTAAATACTTTGCATGTATTTTTACTTCAAAAGGCTGCAATAGTCAATATGCATAATGATGAAACAAATCATAACATCCTACTTGAAAAACGTTTCTTTAGAGGTTCATTAACTCAGTATTAAACCATATTAGGCTATAGCAAGCGTATCTACAGGGTAGGAATTAATTACACATTTGCATTTTTGTCACACTATATGGTTATACAGAGGGGCCTGACTGCCACATTTATCTGAAATACAATTGTCACTGAAGCTGAGGGAAGCTCTCAGACAAGGTCTCCAGCTCTCAGGACATCACTTTGCAAGGATGCTTGGGGAAGTCACCTGGCATTAGTTTAACATAGGACTTAAAGAAGATTGCCTAAATTCTATGTGGATGCCTTCCTTCAGAATGAAAGTGGCTTTAATATGATTTCTTTACTTAAGTTTGGAAGTGAACTCAATTGATTTAGGCCACTTGAATGGTGAAGAAAAGCATCCACACATTTTTTATGCAGTACAAGAAGGTGCTTGAAAAATTAACTTATAGTAGTTTTCCAGTGTGCTCTTCCATTCACTAACCCTTTAGGAAAGCTATAGTTTTAACACTATTAACCTGATTAAATGAAATTTCCCTTTCTCACATTACAGTATTCCACCTGTTAGTGTGAAGAAATCACATTAAATTCAAGTGAGCTCCCTGGAAAAGTCATCCAGTTTCAGAAGAAAGAGGATTTTTGCTGTGGTATTTCAGTGAGTTATATTACAGGACTAGAAGAACATCCAGCCTTTTTTGGAATTTGATGAGTGACATCCAGTGCAGCACTTGAGGGGGTGGGAAAGGGGGGTCTGAAGACACCTTTTGGTTTCACTTTGAAGCCAAGTAAGCTCACTAGCAGACACCATGTTCCATACATACCATCACAAAGCACATTCCCACCTACAAATGGCCTCTAACAACTTAGCCAGCCTTTCATGCAAACCAGTCCAGGAAAGTCCAACAATAGTGGCTAAATCATTATCAAACATCTCCAAGGAAAAGACAAGGTAGGTAAGGGTGAAAGGACATTGTGATAGGTACTGTCTCAAGACTAGACACTGGATTTTAAAGCTCCTACTGGCAGAGAAAGAATGAAAATGAAGAATCCAGAATGAGGTCTCAGGTCATCTCTAACACTCCAAAAGTATTGCTTTTTTTCCCCAGACAGTTTTAAACCTCAGCCTTCTGCCATGTTTGCACAGAAATCCTGCAGACACCATTGCACTGGAGGTGGAGAGGTCTCTCAGTAGAGCTGTAAAGCAAATATCTCTTCCCAGAATAGACATTAAGCATGCAGGGCATATAAATGCATTTTTACAGTTCCTTATTGCACCGTGTGCATCTGTGTATCTCCACCTCCACCAGAACTCGTCAAGTGCTTTACAGACCCTCAGGTGTCTTATCAGGTAATAAAGAGTAAATTACTCCCCATTACTCCTTGCACTCCTGAACAAGGAGTCAGGCACAGCCTGGACCAGGACACCCAGCTCCCAGCAGAGCACAACCAGGCCCACCATGAAGATCTTACAGTCAGATGCTCGTGCATCATGAAGAAATAGGGCACAGCAGCACAGAATTAGGTACATCCCACAACTCTGCATTTTCTTTACATCTTCCCCTAACAGCCACATCCAAAACTAAGCTGCTGGCTAGATCTCCAAGTTATTTAAGTGCTTTGATAACTGCCCTTGTAGTCTGATACAAGTTCATAGCTCTTAAAACAACAAAACTAAAACTAGCCAGTTCAAAATTATTATAACATCTCAAATAACAGTACAAACAAAATCAGGGGCTTGCAAGCTTTTCTTTAGACCTTCCTGGCTCACTGAGCTAAGAACAGAGAGCAATCTCAGCTTTACAGCAGTTCTCCAGACTGAATGCTTAGGATGTGGCAGATGCATATTTAATTACAACATGTTTGAAGTAGGCATCAAGATCAAAAGGAAAGAAATGTTACATTGAAGAGAATTGATCTAATGCTCCAATTAGAAACATGAACCCAGGGGAAGGAGTTGTTTGAGTTGGTAGGAAGACATTATACACAGAATTAAGATCAGTGCTATGGTTTTAAAAATGGAGCAAGCAAGCAAGATAAGCAGCAGCACATAAATTGAGTATTTACACAGCTGTAAAACATGTACCAGGAGAATTGTGAGAATGTGTGTTTGGGAATGGTGAATGGGGAAATCTTCTCCACCTGATCCTGTACAACAATCTGCTTTATTGCCTGGCTGCTCTTGAATCAGACATGAATACCAGAAAGCATTCATTGATTGAAGCCACATGTATCCAAGCAAAATATGGACCCAAACTACCCACTTATTCAAATAAAAAACCCAAACAATAAGACTATTAAAGTGTAAATGAAAATGTTTATTTAAAACTTAAAATGGAGGAATATTTTGCTTAAAAGCCTAGAAATAAAACTTTTTCACCTCGTTATGTTGCTACCTGGTACCAAGGAAAATAACTTTACTACCTTGCTTGCTACTACTGTGCACAGAAAGACAAATGCTGGTCAGTTCTGTAAGGGAACTGCTTTCACAAAAAAAAATTCTTCTGGGAAAAGAAAGTGCTTAATGTACTTGAACTAACATGCTGACCAATTCTTTCATTAATTCATTGGTCCTGGCTTATCAGCAGGCAGACTTGTTTGTACTTGTCTTACTCTCAAGATGTTGGTATAAGAATAATTTATTAATTCTGTATGTCTGTTTATTTGACATAATTTTAAACTTTCTCAGGTTGACACTTGTAATAACCTTGGAAATTGCTTAATCAGCACTGTTGCTTTTAGTAATGTGCTTTAATGCAAAGTATTTTATAGAAGCTGGTGATAATATTTAACACAGATGGAAGTGATATCACAGGAGATAAAGAATGACCTGCTCACACCCACAGTATCCTCTGCCTTCTACTCACAGCAACTTGAAGTAAATCTGGACGCAAAGAGCCCAGCGGCCAAACAGCCCAAAACCCCACAAAGCCAATGCTGAGCTGCAGGGGTCACAGGTCATTTCCCACACTCATTTCTGCCCCACCACCCTTGCTAAAGCTCTCGGTGAAAACCACACCCACGGACATCAACAACTTCGGTCTCAGCCACTTAGAACAAAGCAGTAAAAGTTTTTAGCTAACATGGAATGGGCTCTCTTGTGAAGCAACCATGGGAGGAGACAAACACCCTTAGCTTTCCTGGGGAGATTGTGATGCTTCACGAGAGGTTTGCCTGCAAAAGAGCTGGTTCAAATTTCCTGATACAGTCACAACCAAAATTATACAGAATATCCCCCATCAAACTTGACTTCCCCCTCCTCTTTGCCACTTGCTGCCAGTACCTGACACAACTAAGGCATGTTCTCTGTTGTGCTCTACTCCTCTTCTCCCTGCCTGTTGGCGCAGCAGAAGGAGAAGGGAGCCCAGCTGCCCTGCACATTTGATACACAGCTCCAGATGCTCTAAAGGCACCTCTCAAACTCCTTTTCCTCCAGCCACGCTCTCTCCAAGGCCCAAACTTGAGAGCAGGAAACACATGCTGGGGCAGAGAGCAAGAGCTGAGATCTCTCCCTGCAATCTCAAGGAAGCAGGTGGTTCCTCAGAGGCCACTGCCAGCTCCCACATCCCAGCATGGTCCATGGTCTGGGTGTGGCTGGGGCATAATCAGTTCCTAAATATCCTCCTCTCCCCCACGCACAGCAAAGTTTTGTTATGTCTGGTGACACTACGGTAGCACAGAGATTCAAGCCACACAAGTTTCCTGTTTTCATTGTTTAACAGGCTCTGGCAGTGATATGCTCCAAGCCAGCTGATTCAGGTCATTAATCAAATCAGCAGAGCTCCAGCAAACAATCTGTTTTAACTCCCTTGGCAACTGAGAGCTGTCTCCACTCTGAATTTGGGTAGCCCCAGTTACTTCTAACCAGCTGCACAGCCATTGAACCACCCTCCTAGTTCTCCAAACAAAGGAGGCAAATTCTGGGAATGAAAACTTCTGATGTGAACAGTTGCACTTGGTCATTCAGAGAGCCCTGAGAACACTCCATGTCTGTCTCTCACATTGGCCTTTTTCCCCAGCATTGCTGCCAGTGAGCTGGTGCAAGATGAAAGCCAAAGGGGAACAAACACAGGCAAGGGGACATCCAGATATGGTAAAATCTTGAGATCTTGGGCTCAGTCCAGAATTTATCCCTTCACCAAAGCTAAAACACATCTCAAGTTTACGCCAGAAAATTAAGAATGATGGCTTTGTGTTTGGATGATTTAGAAACAGTATGTGACTGTCAGTCTTGAGAGAAACACAGTCACCTTAAAAGAACAAAATTAATAAACTGTTATAAACTACTAGAAGTAATAAATACTAAAAAATATTTAAAAATAAAAGTACTAAGTTACTGCACCTTGCCAAGCATGTGCTACTGCAGGGCTGTGATCAAATAGCTCTTCTATTTCCAAATACATGACACATGCAAGCTATAAATAAACAAGTTCAAGATGTGCATTGGTATCACAGACATCATTTACTCACTCTGATGTCCTTTACTTACTGCAGCCCATTTCTGATGTTGTCCTTACTTTCTTCTTCCCCTCTCCAAGCATAAGAACAACACAGTCTGTCAAACATCATCAGGTGTATGTATTAGCACTCATTTTTATTCACTCCATATAATTTCTCAGCCTGGATTTCCTGTATTTAAGTACTGCCTGCAATGTAAAGTCAGATCCTACATCCCTCCAAAAGATGGAAACTCCCCAGATCTTGTGCTAAGCTATCAGTTGTTCTTCAGAGAATACGATACACATGCTCAGGCATTTTTATTATTAGTATTTAAGCCATAAAGTGCAAGTGGGAAGAGTCAACCAAGAAACAATTCTGCTCTAGTGTTGCAGCATCACTGGAATCAGTCACCAAGCATACAAAAGGAAACTGAAGATAAATATTTTACAAGAGTGTCAGATAAAAATAAACAAATGTTAAATCAAAAAACTTCTATATTTGTATGAAATTGTGCAACAGTCAGATGAAGCCCCAGTCTGAGTCCCATCCTTATGTAATGCCATCAGTCAAAGAATTCTGGGGTGACTCATTCAATGTCTTCCAGAATGTAATGTGAATTTGCACCAAATTTGTCTGCTAAGCTTTAGGAGCAAGGAGCAGAAAAGGGTCTTTCATCTTCCCTGTGTTCCTTCCTCCCTCCTGAAAGGTCAGTGCTGAGGAGATGCCTACAGAGCCTCCAGAGAGTTCCCCTGAATTTCCAAGAGGGCAACCTGCTCGCTTCTTTCTGTGCTGTACTCAGCTTTGGCAACTACGTGGTGTCCCTCAGAGATGCTGATTAGTTCAGGCTCAACAAAAACCAGTTTAAGTCTTCTGAGTGACTCAAAGACTGAGCAGACACCACGGAAGGTCCACGACAGCAGCAATCCCTCAGCAGTAGTTTGAAACTTGATACTAGAAAGTTTAATTCTAACTCATTCCAGGTGCTAATCTGCCCAGGTGGCAGGAACACACCCTTCACTCTTCTCTCAAGCTCTGAGAGCCAGGGTGAACTTGCTTCACTGCCTTTTCCCTGAGCACTTCAGGAGAATGATTCCTATAACTTGAAATGAACAGAAATCTTGAATTCAAGTGATATTGCTGGAGATTCTTGAAAATGAGACCTAAACATGCAAGTCTTTGAACAGAAAGCCCAGATGTGTCAGGAGTTACTCACAGGAACAGGGAGAACAGCCACATCACGGCAGCCTGAAACTCAGATGTTAAGTACATTTGCTCATTAACAGTCATTGAAGAAACTATCCATCCAATAATTTGAAAACATACACGCTTCATTCTCTGTTACAGCTGATGTTGGGATCTTAAAAAAAAGCCAGCCAGATGCACTGAGGAGAGAATTTGGAATGACTTACAGGGGTTTGGCTCCAAGTATTTACACACACGAGATGCCTGCAGGTATTTAGACATTTTGGTGGCAAAACCCATCATTGCAATCAGCTATTTATTTCCCAGCTTAAGGTGCATGTGGCTTCTGAAGATTATCACACTTTTTTCTCAGAAAAGTGTGCAGGCAGTTCTAGAAACATCAGTGGTGCTCAGTACCAAAGACATTATTTACACATCTATGAAATTTGCTGTGAAAATGGCATATTATTTTCCAGAAGCTTGGTAGGAAATACCCCACCAGACACAACCTGGCAACAATAAACCCAACAGGCTTCTACAGGCCATGAACAGGCAAATAAAACCCCAAAGGGTTTTAGGGCATGTGTGAAATACCCAGGCAAACCTCAGCCCATGCCTGCCTGGCACTGAAGCCACTGCCAGTATTCCCAGTAGTCTGAAGCCTTTCTAGCTGGACAAACAGCATATTTAAAACATGGAGTTGGATTTGGACAGTCTTATAAAATCTGATGGTTTCATAGCTTACTAAATAACTTCTGCTTCTGGGAAAGTGAAGTGACTCTAAAAATAGTAACATTTTATCTCAAAATGTTGAGCTGCAGCCCTACATCCATATAACCTCAGGATCCAGACTTCATTTTGCCTTTTAAGTGCCTGGTTTTGTGCATTCACAATTTATATGGAAAAGTATAAGAACTAAGGCTTAATACATGAACACTTTAAGTTAAAACAGAATTCTCAATATGACAGTCTTGGATGGTTTTGAATGCTTACGTTTTTGCTAATACCTCGCATTAACACTAGGGTGGGATGGCTCTGTTTTGTAATTTAGTATCACAAGGAACTTGTTTGAAAGTTACAACTCTCACAGCTTTGAAGAGTACAGGTATCCAGGTTCTCCATGAGTTCTCTTGATATTCCTACAGTGCAAGCCATTAAATGTTAGTTCCTCCACAGCCGAAAGCCAGCAACTAAAAATCCTCTGTCCTGGCTCACAGCAGAAGCTGCACAGGCAGCGGGGCTGGCCCTGGGTGACCAATGGCCTTGGCTGGGGACAGAAGCTGAACGGGCCATGAGGAAGTCCCAGAGCTTGGCCACCCACTGGGATCACCCAGAGGAGGCTGAGAGGCAGGAATTCCATAATAAAGCCATGGAATTAAGGAGATCTCTGCCCTCCTACCAATGCAAAGGCAGAGCAAGGCCCTGGCATGCCAAGGCTCCCAGATCTGACTGGCACCTACATTTCTGAAGGCCCACACATGAGCTACAGGCTAAATCCATCTGAGAGCATGGAAAATCCTGTATTCCCCTAATCCATGGGCTGTAAAATTCTAGAATTAGGCACTGTGTTAACTTGCTCTTCAGACAAGCTAACAAGTATTAAAAAAAATATCACAAGAATGCATTACAGGCATTATCTTTTTCCTTCATTATTGAAGTGCTGTAAGAACAGAGGAATATTTTCCCCCAAGTATTTACTTAGCACGCCTTTTCCCTCCTTTTAGGCTGTTTATTTTCATTTAATATAACAGATAAAATATTTAAACTTCACAGTGTAAACAATGTATCAGATACATCAAATGCTGGACTACTAAATGGGCCAAAATAAATTGGAGATAGCATGCATTCTCTTTGTTGCTGCTAGAATGATCTCCAAATGATAGCACAATCTCCCCTTGCAAAATGCAGCCCTGAGTGTTCCCAGCTAGCTGGAGGGATAAAAGCAAACCTGAGTCTTCCCATTACAGCACCCAGACAATTTGATTTCATCCTCATTAGATCATTCATTCTTGGGGGCTTCACTACAGCATCACATATGTCTTTATAATCTGTCTTCCACCTGTATGGCAGCGAGGCTGTTCATTCCAATAAATGCAGCTTTAATTGTGTCTATGGGATATAAAAAGCAATTTTCACAGAAATAAACAATCACTCAAGTCAGCTTCTTGCAAACCAACTCTGAGCTCTTATTTCTTGATCTTGAGGCAACTCCATGCCTAAGACTTATTTTTACAAATATTGATCTGAAATCAGAATGTCTTTAATCAAACAGGGCATTTTAATAATTGTGTCATTGACAGATTAACTTTAGTGTGACAGATACTTTCCACTGCAAGTATAAAAGACAGCTTTGCTTGTGTGAGCTATGGGAATGAAAGAACATAAAGCACATTTCAAAAACGTGATTTTACACTGTCCTCGCAGCTATAGTGTCTGTGTGCAGTACAAAGGAAAGATGTCTTTCCTGCCAAAACAGGACAATATTTAATGTACTTAAAAGAGGGTATGCAACAGTCCTCATAGTTGGCAATTAATGTCTCAACTGCAATTCTAGATTAATGGTTAATACACTACTTATTTCTTCTGCTGTAAGGAATGTGACTTACTACGTACCTAAGGGACCAGCACGTATCAGACAGTAGAAATTGGAAAAACTCTGAAACCCAGTTCTGTTCTCACACCAATTTTCTTTATATTACAGAGACAACAGCACTAAGTGGAACATAGATGTCAGGGACAAAAACTTGCATGATGAGAGTTGTCTGCTCATACACTACAACAGTTCAGTATTTCTAATTAAGCAGAGATCAGAAGTGCCACAAATTAACAGAAATGCCTTTGGCAGTAACTTATTCAGTCACGTTTCAAAAATATTTCTTAAATTAATCTCTGATGATCACTTACTGCCACTACCGCCCGAAATCCACGCTGCACTCAACCTTAGAGACAGCAACAGCAAATTTCGTGCTGATGTTACATGAAACTGAAGTTTTTGAACAAACTGTTCAGCTTTTGCTACTTGTACAATGTTCATCAGTCAGGTGACTGTTGCCTGTCACTCTAATCATTGGGAAGCAGATAGAAAAGTAGATAGGACAGTTGTAGTCCAGACTACCAGCACAAATCCTTCTTCCAGCCTTTCCAAAAGTTCCCCCTCAGACCTTTATGCCATTTCAGCAAGAAAATTCACATCTGCTGGGGATGGACAAAAGGGATAAGTGATTTAGATAATGTCATGAAATGATCTTTTAAGCAGTCAGCATCAGGAGCAGAACCAATTTCGGTGCATAAAACCATTCACATGTCACGTAACTGATGTGAAAGCCAAATATTAAGGTCTGCAGATGTAAACTTCGTGGTGATGACAAGCTTTGTGAGTACAGAAGACATTCTGGAAATAACATGATATTTTAGCTCAAGGATGAAGCTGTGTGTGGCTCAGAAGACTGTCACTTCTCAGAATGATGCAAACGCAGGACGAATACCAACACACACCAGCAGGAAGGACACTCGTGGAAGTAACCCCCAGATTGTGTAACTTAGCAGTCTCCTTCCCTCTGGAATGAGCATTCTGGAAGTTATCAGCCAATGAACATAATTTGATAAGGACATGCCATTGAAGCAACTGGGTGCATGATCATGTGGATGCATAATCACATGAATTTCAGGTGCAGTAAAGGAACTCGGGGGTTTTCCCTTTCCTGAACTAGAGCCCAGCGTGGACATCAGCTTCAGAAGAGCAAAGCCTTGCTGGAGGTGACAGAGGGGCAGTGTCAGGCTCTGGCAGCCACACCCTGAACCCTGCACAGGTACAGCAGCTCCCTGCAGGAGCACTGAGGGTAAGGCACAGGAAGAAGCACTTCATGACAGGAGGTACCAGGAACTCTTCACCAATGCCAAGAAGCACTGGACACAAATACTGTGGCATCGGCTTCAAATCAACTCCTGTGCTTAAAACCACATTAGATCAGGCTTTAACCCAGCTCTTGCTACACCACTGGGCTGTCATCAGCCCCTATCCAAAATGTCATTTAAGGCACCTCTGGGGCAATGAGCTGATGACAGCCAGGGCCCATTATGAGTGATGTGGCTGCTCTGAGAACCTACCAGGACAGGCAAAACAAACCCAGGAAAACCCACGCACAACCACCCTCCCAAAACGTCACAAATTTTGAGAACACTTCTATCTCATCCTTCTGAACACAGTGACTGGACACCAAATTTGCAAGCCTGTCCAGTCCTTCCTTTGGGCATCAGACTCATTTACAGTTATGGTACCATGCAAGTGAATTCATTAGTCTGATATATTTGAGGACTTCATGTTACCAATATTATAGTTGCATACAAAAGCAGAGGATTTCACACTGCATCCAGAAAACAATGACCCATGTTCTTTGGAGCTGCTTTTGCTACAACAGGAAGGAACTAAATTATGGCCTGCAAGTGCCAGGTAGGCCAGGGAGCAAACAGAAAGAAAGAAAAACTAGTAAGAAAATTTAATTTCTGAAAATGGCTACACTTAAAAGGTCAAGACTGGCCTGTGCCCAGAGGGAATGAATATTTCCTAGAAACTGAGAACACAAACTGAAACGTAGACTGGCCTAGAGAGTATCTGTGAAAGTCAGAAGACAAACTTGTCAGGTAAAATGCAGGACACACCTAAACTGCCAGCACCTAGTCACTACAACACTCCATATTTTGTGTCAATTCTTCATTCCTCTTCCACCTTATCACCTGGACTCTACATAGAAAAAACTTGAAAGTGCTTGCTGTTGAAGTAATAACATTTTTAGTCCCATTCATGATAGAAGAGTTAATTTATTCTGCCAAAAGCATCTGCCTACCAAGTGAAGCAGAAACACTGCACTTATTACATTGCACAAATTCCAACATATTCCATGTGCATTTTGATGCTGCTGCTCCAACTGACAAGAGTTTGCAGAACTTATGTCCTTATAGCCAAAGGAATGTGTCCTTCCATCTCCACTGCTCCTCAGAAATGGGGGATTCTTTTGCGACCTAACTAGCATCTCACAGGGCACACATTCCCAAAGAAACAAAATATTGTATCTTTCCTGCCTAAAAGCACTTTCTCTTAGATTTGAATGCACACATGCCATGAAATCACCCAATCCAGCAGAAAAGGTCATGCCCTCTTGGGCCATCCCAATGCATGCTGAGGAAAGTAGCACACAAAGATAAGTTAACTGTGCTTTCTTCTGTGTAGAACAAGATCCCAGAATCTGGATCACTCCCAGAATGTGGAAATATTCCAGCAACACCCTGTTGGATAGACCAAAGATACCAGACAGATTACTGAACGTAGCCAGTGGCTTGCTTTCCATAAAGTCTGCTCAGGGTTTGTTTTAGCTTATTTTTTCCTCAAAAACAATAGTTTTATTTTAATAAGTTAGAATGGCAATCTTGAAAGAAAATTCTAAAATACCCTGAGGATTCGACTTCACCATTCTAAATCATTATTTTCCCATGTATATAATAGACACCTCAAAGGTACAGAACTTGCATTAAAACTTGCATTGCAAGCATTAATATTTCTTTGGAATCACATGAGGGTAAATGAGATTCTGTTACCAGCAAAGGAAATCACTTATTTAAACTTTCATGGAGCCACAGGTCATTGTTTCATTAAAATCCCTTCTAGCCTAAACATAATGACAATATCTATAAGTTTAAGTAAAACTGGCATTTAAAGGCAGTTGGCCTTAGCACTGGCATTTAAAATAATGTGGGGATAATTCCTGACATTTACTGTGCTGTAGGGAGAGCAGGAAGGGAACAAGTAAGGATTTGAGCTCTGCTGATGCCCAACAGTTCAACAACATTATTAGTGTCGATACGAGGCCGCATTAAATCTGGTACTCCACATCCAGTCCAAGTTTGGAGACACTCAAGGAGCACTTATCTTCCAGTAAATAAGAGCTCAAACGCTGCTCAAAGTACTTGAGGATGCATATTATAAACTTGATTCTGGCACTGTTGAGGATTACAGACACAAATGACAAAAACTCAAAGGAGTAAGAGAGCTTTGCAAGCCTTGGTGTTTCTAACCTGAACTATCAGATGACCAAAAATACTCATGAGTAAGGTGTCAACAGAATAGCAAAAAAATCTCTGTTAAATAATTATTTCTAACTTGGAGGGTTACCTGGAAATCTTCAGGTAAAAGCTCTGCCATCAATTCTTGTAGGTGTTCTAAAAATACCTGCTGAAATTATTTACACAGATCTGAAATGTCCCCAATCACTCTAGAGACAAACAGCACTTTCTGCTGGTTAAAAAGATAGAAGTTTCTGCAAATGTCAGGACTCTGCCACCTGTCACTACATTGCCTCACCCTTGTCACTTGGGAAAGTTACACCAGCAGTGTTGGTCTCTTCCAGTGATCATCCCAGGCTCCATTAATCTCTATTTACACATTTTGCTTTTTTTAGAACTTTTTCTACGCTATTCTACCTGTTAAGCCCACAAAGAAAACCTCTATGTAGCCTATCAAACCCTCTGAAAATATTCCAGAAGAAATCTCCTATTCATGTATCCCAGGAGCTCCTGTTCTATGATTCTACCATTTTTACCTTAATTTGGCAGTGACATCTCCAGAAACACTTCCAAGGACTGTTTACTTATAATGGCATTTGAAAATGTTAAGCATCTGAGGCACTGCTCTCAGAACACAGACATACATCTCAGACATGCTATCTGGAAGATAATCACTTGACTTTCAAGGTCCAATTAATTACTTCAAAGTTCACTCCCTCAGAAAAAAATATTTTAAAGGACACCAGCAAGGACAAAACTTTCCCAAAGCCTATCAAAGCCACATGAAAAAAGGCTCCTCTTCTCACTGAGGATGGCACAGAAGCAAAAAGCAGCATGTGCTGCTTCTCCAGCACTTTTACACACACAAGATTGGGACTACAAAAAGGTTCTTGGGAAAGGCTCTATAAATAAGAAAGTGGCAGCAGGGTGGTGGGAAGGAGGAGGGCTTCACAGCACACTGACTTTTATGGTAATTTCTTACAGGGTTCTCAGCAAAAGCCATTTTATGTGAGACAAACTGCCTTCCTGCAAATCCCTTTCCCCACTAATCAAAGTAAACAATCCAACAGCCCCTGTGCCCACCACCTCCACACCCAAACAATCCCTACACCATCCAATACCACCCCTACTCTCGCAGTGATTTGGCAGCCCCTCAACTCAAAGCGAGCTAAATTGTTCTGCTTTTTGGTCACAGATCCAGCCTTCGGGGCACAAGGATCCTTCCCTTCTGATCACTCAGTATTTGGGACTGAGAATTTTGGTGGAAATCTCAACAGCCACCCACGGGACACCCACTGATGCCTGAAGGGGCAGAGCTTGGCTGAACAGCCACGGGCAAAAGACTCACAGGAAAAACCTGGGCTGGCTCAGCCACACTGAGCAACAGCTGAGCAGGGAAAAGACAAAACATTTTCCAATTAGCACATCACACATTAAGGTTTAGTTATTGGCTGAAGGACAGGATGCAAGTTGGAAAACTGAATGTTTGGGACACTGGTGAATACACATAAATCTGCTGTTTTCCTTACAATTATTGTTTGTCTTGCAAGAAAGGCATGGGAAATGCACATTTCATAATAAATACCTGATTAATTAGAAAATAAATCTCTATGTTTAGCCTGACTTAAGCTCATCTTCTTTGTTCACAGGTCTATTTCTCTTTTAAGCAAGTGTAACAAGAGCTTCAACAAAAGCACTTACCATTCACAGACATTTCCTTCGGAACTTTCCATCAACCTTGGCCAGGCCAAGTCTTTCTTTATTTATTGCACAACTTTTCTAGGAGGTAAATGCATATAATCCAGGAAATAGCAGCAGACTTGTTTTCTCCTGACTTCCTTTACATGGATAGAACTCTTGGGGGAAACCTGATCTCCAAAATGAAAAAGAAACCACCACCATCCTGTGATGTCCCACCACAACACACTGCCTTGAGAAATGTGCATGAGCACACATGGATGGGTTTGACTCCCACAACTTCTAAGTGCCTGCACTTCCCGAGCTTTAAAAATTCCTGACACTATGTTTACATGCCCAAAACAATCCTTTCCCATGGAATTTCAGCAATTTTTAATGCCCTGGGAAATTAGGAGCTGGAACACATTCAATACAAGCAAATACACAAAATAAAACAAGCTCCAATGGCCGAAACCTTTAGGGGTGATACACAACAGAAGGCAATAGAAATCGGTTTCCTATTATTCTCTATGCAAAAAAAAGAAAGACCTGAATTTGCAATCAGAAATATGTATCAAATGGAGAAGTATTGCATGAATTGTAGCATTTTTATTCTTCAAAGGATATCAGTGAAGTAATGATGATATGGAAATGCTAAGGTCTAAAGATTCTCCCCAACAACACACAGTACTACATCTTCTAATTACTTACAGACTTTCTTTCAGGTAGGCATTAAAAACACAAACCTCATTCCAGACTTGCCCTGGCTTCTAAATGTCTAGTGAGAAGCAGCGTAACAGCCAACAAAAAAGTATTTAGCTGACAACTATTAAAGGAGCTTTTTACTTTTGACTTGAGGCTTGAAATATTACACACACGCTAGAGACTGCTAAAAAACTGGATTACTGGGACTGCAGGATGCCCAGTCACAGATCAGGATCCCATTCTGTCAATTATTTTAGGGTTGGGACTGGAAGAGAGCAGAAGAGAGCCTTGACTCCTACAACCTGATAGAGAGGGACTCTTAGCCCACCCACTAACATTATAATTTCCCCTTTCCAAAGGAACTACTTCTTTACAGCAAGAGGGACCTTGCTTTAATATTTCATCTAAAGGATAGAACCCAGACTAGAGACGGGCTCAGTCTTATTTCTGGTGAGTAAAGGTTAGTTATGAGCTTTCAAGAGCTGCATTAAAAATCACAGAATTTTACAGTAAATGACACCATTTCAAAGCATTTGTGTTGAGAACAAACACAAATATCAAAGTGGACCTTACAAAACACTGATTTCTATTTAAAATACTCTGAAGTGTCTATATTAAACTCTTCAGTGTTGTACCACTAAACAACTTTTCATTGCGTCACCCGAGGTCCATGTAGACACAAAGCAGGGAAGGAGTCCAGCCCAAGCCCAGCATTTCCCAAATCTCAGCCAGCAGCCAACACACAATAATGGGATCACTCCACTGACTCACACTGAAATTACAGGGGAGCTTTTAGAAGCACGTTCTACCTTTTGAAGCACCGGCCAATATCAAACCAATGCTCGCC
The DNA here is from genome assembly GCA_013399835.1 of Leptocoma aspasia. Classification (NCBI taxonomy): domain Eukaryota; kingdom Metazoa; phylum Chordata; class Aves; order Passeriformes; family Nectariniidae; genus Leptocoma; species Leptocoma aspasia. The sequence continues at coordinate 955,456 of VXAX01005379.1, read as the reverse complement.
TCAAAAAGCAGAGGATCTGAATTCTCCTGCTCTACCTCTTAGAGGTCCATCTATCAAAACTTTAGGATTTCACAAGGACACAGATCTGCCACAGTAATTGTACTCTGTGACCACCTTGAAGAATTTAAACTTCATTCAGCTGCACCCACGAATTTTCTTGCTTTTGCATGTCCAAGATAATGATAATAATTCTTTTATATTGACATTTTGCCTTAAAAATACAAAAACCTTTCAACATTAAGGGTTGTAGAAAGGTCTAGGGACATTTTCAACAGCTTTTGCTTGATGAGTTAAAGACAAATGCTGTAGGTTCCATATGAATACAATTACTGCTTTCTTCCCCCAGAGCTTTCAATCAGCCTATTGCTAAGTGATGTCAGTGAACTCGACAAGACATCAGATAACATTTCTGTCAGCTTTAATGTTAGAAATTTATTTTCATTAATTACTCCAGTCAATCAAAAAGGAGAAAGTAATTCTTCTACCTTATACTTTTACTTTTCTTCACTGAATGCATGGATTGAATCAGAAGAGGAACTTTCGGTTGCTTTCAAAAGAAATTACTGTCCCCAAATACACAAAAGTTAACACAAACCTCCAATCTCACAGTGAGATCTGTGACCTACATCTTAGGGCACTGATCAGAATTCAGATCCGGTTATCAGAATTGATCCAGTCCCAAACTGACATGAAGAGGTGGAATGCAGCAAGATGTGGCTCATTCACAAAACTCCTCTCCCAATTCTCCACAGTTCAGACACACAAAGTTTTCCCTTTTACCAGAAGGCAGCTTTAGTCTTAGTCTCCCTACCAATGTAAACTAGCAGGTCATTCTGCTAAAAAAATAAGCAAATATACTTGTTAATTTCAGAATTTTTCTCCAATGGATGCATCCTGAGCTTTGGGAATCATACCAGCTCACACAGCAAGCACAACCGCTTCTGTAATCATACACTGAAGTAATTTTCTCCTCATACTAACAGAGGAGAAATCATGAACAAAACTTAAAACCAAAATTTTAACCTGTTCTCCCCCTTTTTAAAAATGTTTAGATGCCAAACAACAGCAACCCAACAAAAATTCATTCCCGTTTCCCACAGTTTTTATTTTTCCAATGACGATATCAGAAAAGCTACAATCACTGCATCCTCCACTATAGCTGTACTTCTATTTCAAATTTTGGAGTTGTTGCTGTTTTTTCTCAAAATACAGCATTACTTTATTGGACAAAACATCAGTATCTCTGCTAGAGCAGCATCACTTCAGCACATTTTTACTGCCAAATGCAACTCCATGTGGATATTGAAGAGGCTGCAGTACCACCCATCCAAACACTTAACTTCACTCACTGCAAACAAGGGTTATGCAACAACAGCTTGTGTGTTTTGTAGTCTCCCAAACTCCACCTTCTGTGAGAGGGCAAGGAATTACACAAGGAAATTATCTGAACTGCAGAGAAAGTTGTAATGGCAACAACAAAGAAAGAACCAGATGAAGTCACTCCCTGGATTACAGGTTTTCTTGTTTGGTTTTTCACACTTTGCAGAGAAAAGTTCAGCATCATTGAGCACACAACTTTTCCACGCCTCTCAAGGGTTACACACAAGCACTCCAAAAGAAGCCTGGAAGTTTTCTTAGCACCTAATATCCTGATAATTATTTCCAGTCACTTTAAAAGGCCAAGCTAATGATTACACTTGTAGCAACAGGTGTGGATTCTCCACAGCTGGCAACAAGCTTTTCCTCGGCTCAATTCTGCCTCACTGCTATTCACCTGCAGGAACAGGAAGCCCAATCCCCTTGGGAGGGGATTCAGACACAGCTAATGATTATCCACAGAGGTGTGAATAGAGCCAAGGAAACAGACCCTGTCAAACAACACATCCCTTTAGGAAGATACCAGTGTTTCACACGGTTTCAGACCAGCACTGCCCAAGCACACTCTTGATTTCCACTTCCTAAAAGTGCATTTATAGCCACCCTTCAAGGGCTTGGAGCAACTGTGCTCACAGCAGACTATTTAACACTGCCTGCTCCTGCAGCAGTGGTACAGCAATGCCTTCAGTGACACTGAAGAGTTACTTGGTGCTGAGCTCAGGAAAAACCCATTTCCCAGTCCTCGGAGCCTGCAATGCTCTACATAGACAGGAGATGGTAGGACAAAGCTTCACTCTGCAGAAATTCTCTAACAACTACATTTAGCTTCTGGCTGAGAAACTGGGAATTCTGTTAGAGGCTGCCTGGTGGCCCATCACACCTTTCTACCAAATGACAAATTAGCTTAACTTCAAAAAACTAAAAAAAGCCTAGAAAAAATTATAGTCAGGGTTGAATAATCTCCCAGTATTTAAATACATTCCATATTGCCTTACCAGACTTTCCCTTTCCTACATCTGCTGTAGGATTACAATGAAGGAAAGAACTTTAGTCCAGTGCTTTGAGAGCCTTCAAGCAAGCTTCAAATTATTTGGGCCACCACATATCTGTCACTCCAGGATTAGGCAGCTACAGGCGATGAGGAAATGCACATCAATAGCTCCATCATTTTAATTGACTTTTGAATTGTCAAGGAATGAAACTCTGCTGCCAAAGGTCAGATCCCAGAGAAGAACCTGTCCCATGACAGAGGCAGGAGTTAAACCAACAGCTACAGTATCAGTCAACAAGAAGCAGCCTTGCTCACACTGAAGAGAATGCCTGGAGACGTGGGATTTAAAAATGGGGAAAAAAACCCCAAGTGTTTCTTCCCTCCCCAAACAATGAAGTGCAGTGAATTCTGCTTTAATATAGCCATACACTAAAGTATTTACTTTTTCTTACCATCAGGAATAAGGGTGTTCAGAAGAGCTTGCTTAACGGCAGCTCAGTCAGCCCAGGCTGGCTCTGTGCTCTGGCACAGCACAGCCACAATGCTTTATAGAAATCACCACCTGCCTGATGTATGAAAAGCCTTAAAAACTCACCTAGAGCTTTATCTACAACTAAATCCCCTCCAACCCTATCTATTTTGTGTGATCCTGTGAAATAAGTGCATATCAGAGTGCCACAGCTGTCAGACACCATTTGTGGATGTGATAGCAGCACACCTAGACAGTACCAGAACCAAAACATGGTCTCCTTGCTCCCTCATGTCACCTTCTCCAGAGCCAGCATCACCCAGGCTGTTCCTCTCCCTCTGCCAGTGCCAATGGCCCAGGGGAGTTTGTAGGGAGCTGTTTGGCCAAGCAAAGCCTGCTGGGTGGAGTACCTGGTGGTGTCCCCCAAGCCCCAGGAATGAACTCACATGGATGAACTGAAGGGTCAGCAGCTCACCAGCAACACCTCACAGAAGGCAAGACATCAGCAAGGGCTGAGAGGAGGGACAGCCCATGGAAGCCTCAGAAAAACAGCCATTATGAAACAGGAGCACTCCAACTGTGCCAGGACACCAAATTAGCATCCCAAATTCAGCAAAAGGCAGAAGCCCCCAAATGTGACTCCTCTCACTCACACAAAAGGCTGGACAATGCTTAAAGACCTGAGGGCACAAATGTCTACCCCAGTGTGTGCTGGTGATGTAGATACTCATGAATTACCACTTCAATTATCTTCTCTTAAGAAGGTACCTTGCTAGGAAAAAAAAAAATCTCTGGGCATACATCTAAGACAACACATAAAAGCTCATCTCTGAAAATTGACTTACCTTCCAAGACCAAGCTTTATAACTGGCTTACTTTCCATCTTGATGGTATGCACAACATGAACTCACTTAAATACTGCATGATTTTGAATTTTCAGACAAATTTATGCTTCTTGCTAAAATTAGAAAAATAAAACTAAAGAAGAACAAACATGTTTTCCTCCTTCAGTGAAGGACCTTTCCAATGCCCAGCTGTGCAACTGTAAACCAATACATCTTCATCTTACTCTGAAGTTGAAAACCCACACAGTTTAGCTTGCCTGCTTAGAAAATGGTCTAAATGAAAAAGATTCCAGAGTTCAAACAAAATGCTCTAAGCTATCTCCCCATGGTTTGCAAAGGGAGGATTTTTTGCACTTTAATGCAATATTCATTAGTTATTTGCCTCCTGATCTAAGGTTTCCATTTCAAAAGCTGTTTATCATCAGTGTAACATTTTGAAGTGACTGGAAAGCAGAAGTCTGCTTACAGCTGTGAGGCTGCCAGGTAAGCAGCAGAGCTCCTCCATCCCCAGCTCCCACTCTGCACAGTGCACACCAGCACTGTAGGACCAGCAGTCCAACACTGCACTGGGTGTCACTCCACAGCTCCAGCAGGTTTCTGAATTACTGAATCACCTCTGATACACCATCATTAAGTCACACGCTCTAAGTAAGATGGAAAAAAACCTAGAGGATGCAGTTTGACAGAATACACAAGGTAATAAAGATTCCCAGGTCACACAATTGCGGGATCTCGCAATATATTGCATTTTTCTCATGTTGTTGATTTGTGCAGTGGCTTGCTCATCAGTAGCTGTCTGACTGGAATTGAGTCTCTGGAGCAAACACTGCCATTCCTATCATAATATCAGTCAAAGACATTCTCAGGCCACTCCTGGGAGAGCACACATTTTAAAGTACATTAACTTCTTGGGAGTTGCAGATAGGGGGAAAAAGGAAGAAAAAACACAAAAAAAAATGAAGCACATACACAGAGCTCTATGTCTGTGGCACATTTAAAACTCAAAAATCGCCTTTTTGACAACCTCTGGGGGAAAAAAAAAACCAGACACATTTAGACACAAGAGGTACGACTGATCCCTAAAGTCAACAGAACATAAATTTATTAATCCACATCAGAGTACAGCTTGCATCTTCAGGCAAATTCAGGTTAGAGTACTGCATTGTCACCTCAACTAATCAGTGCAGGGTAAAGTACAGATGTAGATAAAAATATCATCATATTTGTCTTTAACAAAATTCAAGTAAGTTTGGATTTAAACCAGAACTGTTCATTCTCCTTACGTGACAGTAAGCAGATACTAATGTCTATTCCTACTCCCCATGACTGTAACTGAAGTCAAACATGACATTCAAGATTTCCAAAAGCATTCCATTCGCTGTGAGGCAGCTTCCTCAGCTCAGAGTAATGAGTCTGATTCCACAAGTTAACCTATTTAATTTTACCCACACCTACAGAATCAAGTATTAAAAAACATTCTAAAAAACCCAACTATGAAATCAAGGGAATATATCTGGGTTTTTACATTTCCCAGAGGTTATAGAGCTACAAAAGCCTGGTCCCTTGTCCTTGCTACTCACACAGCAACACATGCCTGGTAAATTCACTTGAACTCCACACACGAGAATGGTATTTATGAACAGCTCATTCATTGCCCAGCCAGCCAAAGGAGAGCTCTCCGCCTCTGCAGGTAACAAATACAGACCAAAGTTAGTGGGGCTTTCATTCAGCAATTCCTTTCTCAAATAATACCAACTTTGTGTCCTACATCCACTAGACCTTCAATGGTGGACAAAAGCTGCCTTTGCAGTTTGAGTCTTTGACTTGAAACGATGCTATTTTCTTTTTTTTTTTTGGCATATAATTTTATTAGGTCATAACAGCTTATTCCACATTCTCAGGCTAATTCTGTAAATTATTTGCACCAAAATTAATCCCATCAATACATGAACATTCAGACCACCCAACAGTCTATATTCACAACATAAAACCAAGCCAATTACACAGTTTATCTAATGCCACTAGGATATTACACTAATGGAGTAGATTTTACAATTTCTGAAACACTCCATGAAGATTATGTGTGATTTATTCCCATAGGTATTACCCTTCGAGTCATGCCCATATAATTGGCATTTTTTAGTCTCTAGGGAATTTACTGTTAACTTATAATGCCCTCATGATTCAGAGATTATCCTCATGTTGGTGTCATCATCATGCAGATTAAATTCAAACGTACAAAACTAATATGTGTCTGAAACAGCTCAGTTTCACTGATCTCAGATATGGATGTGCTTCAAATCCCTCTTGTGACTCAGGCAGAGGGAGATGGGGGCTTAAGTCTCTCCAGGCCCTGAGGGATCTCACACTGGTCAATCACACTTAATTTATATAACAGCAAAACTCAAGAACTTGGTTCTAAGGTTCCCAGAAGCAGCCCAGTCAGTGCCACCAGCTGGAGGCTTCACCTCCATCTCTCCCCTTTTCTTTCCACCTCCAAGCCCACTGTGGAACCAGGAGGTGAGTGACCTGCCAGCCACCATCACACTCTTAAACAGGCCAGGTAAAGCTGAATGAGTCAAGCCTGTGAATCCTGGAATGCAAATGCCAGCTCCAGGTGTTGGCCATCCGTCCTTCAGGAGCCACAGTCTGAGGTCACATAAAATTACCACAGCAATATGAGCCAAACATGTCTCCAGTCTCATGACACAGGACAGTTTTAGCAATTTTGGATTCGTATTTCAAGCCTTGGAAATCCTCAGATGCCACCAGTGTCTGACAGCCACCTACAGAGCACCCTTTTGTGTTACTAGTGGCACCCAAGAACCATTCCTTAGGCTCTGAGCTGAGACTGCTGCAGACTGGCACTTCTGACTTGGTTCATTAAAATCACCACTTCTGTTTCTCATTGTTCTGATAATATAATACCATGGCAACAAATGAGAAGCTCCAAATTATATACATGACTCTGAGAGGAAGTGCATAGTTCCTGTATATGCAAACTTTGATCTACTGCAGGATGGTCAACAGCATCTGTTACTCTAATATTCCACATTATTATAGCCATTTAGCTAAACAGATCATAAAAAGATTGTTCCATTAGCCATCTTCCTGGCAGAAATCCAGGGAAGTTGCTGAGTGGCCACGACCAAGTACCAGCATAAATCCAAAGGATTAGAAGTGATGGGTGGGGCTAAATTCCTGCCTTCTTCACTGGTAGGAGCCTTACATTGTTATTTTTAGGCCAACATTTTTAACTACAATATTATCCACGTGTCTAAGCACTCTAAAGAAGATGACACAAAGTGCCACGCCACATACAGTTACATTTGCAATTGCCAGTCCAACCATACCCAAGTCTCTGTCACATTTTAAACCTGCTCTGAAGGCAATTTGTGAACAGCTGTTTTAACATAACACAAACTTATCAGAGTGGCACAGTCCGTGTGCACTGTACAGCAATTCCAGAAATGAAGGAAAAGCCAAAAGCCATCCTTTGGCAGTGGCAAAATTCCTGCATGAGGACACAGGACACTCAGATACCACTCAAGACAGAGCTATGAAGCAGTATTTGAGGCAGGAAAAGCAAAGAGAGGAAGAACAACCCCCAGTTTTAGCCTGAACCCCAGCAAATATTGAATGAAATGACAGGGAAAAGTGGAGGCAGAGGAAAAACAAAAAGAAAAAAAAAAGAGCTTCATTCAGCATTACAAAATTTCTTTTGTCAGTTCTCACTCAGCCACAAGAAAAAATGTTTTCAAGGAATTAAGAGACCTTATTTTAACAGTCAGCTCTGCAACAGGACTAAGATAAACCTTCAGATAATTCCACACACACACAGTGACTACAAAAGGGCAGATAATTTTTCCTCTTACACAAAGGCTGTGAACTCTAAACAATTTGTTGAAATGTAGGCATGCTACGGAGGGAAGTGCAAATATTTCAGTCTGCCAGTCAGAACAGCTAGGTTGACCTCCAACTTCCTTTACTTTATCTATACCCCCTTCCTGGGTCCTTCATTTCAGTAGAAACATGGATTCAAAGTCCAATATATGTGAAAGAGAGATCTAAATCTGGGTATGCAACACACAGCTATGCAAAAGATACTGGTGTGAGTTGTCAGTGACAAGACAAATTTGCAGTCAGTACACTGAAAAAATTTCCTTCTGGCAGGAGAAAAGCAGTGCCACTCGTCAATCAAACTGGTTTTCCATATTTTAGAATATACTGCATACAAGTCTAAGGAGAGGAGCTTTTCACCTCATCCATCTAGCATGTATGACATCATTATGCTCACAGAGTCCTACTGCAGCATCTCTGGCAGGCTCTTCCCAGCAATTTTCACAGGCAAAAATGCCTCAAGATTTGTGTCTTCAGGTGTCTGCAAGAGGGAACAATGCAAAGCCACAGATTTAGCTGTGGTAATTTTAAACCATGACACTTATTGCCAGCATTTCATATCAATAATCCAGCTTGTTCTGTAACAAGTATATTTTCCAGCCAACCCAAAGCCAAACTCTGCAGGGTGGTGATGGACTGTGCCCCCACAGAAAGGGCACTGCCTGCTGAGCTCCTCTGAACACCATTTTCACCAGGCACTGACAGACACATAGCACTTACAACAGCTGCTAAAGCATTTTCCTTTGCTGCCAAGCACCAGTTACTCATCAAACACCTCAGTGAATTATGGCCATTGGAGCATTGTAACAAATCACATTGCTTTTAAGGAAATGCTGCTTTTCAAGTAAAGATCAATTGAGGATCTGCACCTAAAAAAACTCAGCTTCAGGGAAAAAGCCCTGAACAACGAACTGAAAGGCAAAGTTCCCCTATATTCAAATTCCACAATCATCATAACCACACATTTTCCTGTGTCAGGGAAAGCATTTATGATATTTAATGATTCAGCCTGGTCCTCTACTGTGATATGTTACCCCAATTTAGAAGGATTTTCTCCGTGAACAACACGACCCTAAGTTCACTTTACTAGTTAGCAAGCAAATATGGATTCAAAGCAGAAAACCCACCTTCATTTTACTTATCTCTATTTTTAGGGAAATTAAAGAATAAATCCATCACTGTATTGTTCTAAAAGTTGTCTTAAATACTTTTTAAATGTCCCAGTCTCAAAGTTGAAAGTGCCAAGATACACTATCTTTTTTGGACTGTACTCCTAACTTCCAAGCATTAGTGTTCCACTTCATAACACATTTTAGTAAATAAGGCCCTATGTCTAACTGTCCTGGGTAAACATAGGGCAGCTAGAATTAAAGTAAAAGAGCTTCCTTTACAATTTCATTATTGTTTTAACAAGGCTTCAACAAGCATCACTCAGTACTAAGCAGCTCTACCCTGCTAATCAATATTTTCATTATGATTCTCATTACAGCACTTACTGCTCTTTATCAGTCAGAGATAACCAGCTCCCTGGGTAGTGAAGCACCTGTCCAAATTATCCACAGGCCCCTGAAGTGAGAAATATTGTGCAGTAACCACGTTCAAACTCCCACAGTTTGTTAACCTCAGTCAGTGGTGAGTTGGCTGCCAATAAACAGAACCTGAAACAGCTCCCAACCCACGGAGCTCTCCAGCTTTGGGGCAGGCTCTGTCACCTGGAGCAGCCAGGGATGTCACACCCCAGTCCAGGGGCAGCCAGGGATGTCACACCCCAACGGTGTCTGCATAGGCAGAGGCAAAAGGCTCAGCAAAGCTCTGCAGGCACACTGTGACTGGCCTTGGGATCAGGGGGAGGTTCTGGTAATCCCCAGCCTCAGACAGCATAAGAGCTCTTCGGGATGTGGCACTGGGGTAGAATTTCACTTTTGATGTGTCAGTGCAGCCTTGAAATACCAGTGCTATTTATACCCCCAATTGCATTGGGCTAATTGGGCAGCTGAGTGTCTGACGTGCCCTGGAGAGTCAGGATTTACAGACATTCTCCAGCCACCAGCAGCTCTCTGGGACAACAGAACACCCTGTTCCTCTCACATGACGCAGAGCACACCTTGTACAAAGGCATGGGCCAGCCTCCACAATAAAAATCCAGACACTGGAAATGTTCCTAGGATATGAATGAAGACAAATCTACATCCTCTACATGGCAGCCCCTGCTCCTTTCCCACACTGAGTGCATGAGGAACAGTTCAGCATCAGAGAGCCACGACACCACAAACTGGGCCTCAGAGATGAGAACATGCCCCTATTATTGGGTTCTCTGTTCACAAGTAAAGGATGGACACTGGGAAGTTAGAGTTCTAAATGTGCCTATGTGGAAAGATTAGCTGGAAGTAGCAATGAAGGTGAATTCTCACTTCCTGCCTGGTGTGGAGCCCTAAGTGTGCAAAGGCAAGACAGGAGGTTTGCTGCTGGCAGCACACATAGCACATCTACATAAACCACAGCCAGGGGAAGGCAGAGTCTCCCCTCTTTTGGGGATTTGACACCCTCCATAGCTTGCTCAGAGATTCAGTAGCACAACTGATGCCGGGCAAGGCGATACAGCAGCTCAAAAGACCAGGAGTCTGCCCATGGGTTTTACATATCTTCTAATCCAGCAGGAGACTGGCAAAGCAAAAAGCATCTGTACAGTTAGAATTACTCAAAAATAACAGACACACACAGTGAATCTAAAACTCTTATCATTTGTAGCATTGTAAGCTGTTACTGTGCTTTCCCAATGCTGGGTTAATACAAGTTGTCTGTTAAAAAAGACAGGACTGAGATGATTCCCCAGAAAAGGGAGCTACAGAGTGCCTCCTGTCCTCAAACACTAACCCCAAACCAAAGAGGAAGGCAGTGTGGCACAATGGAGCACATTTTTATCACTAAACATCCAGGCCAGGAGCATTTCTGCCCTGTGTGATGGCAGCTGCAAGTGTGCAGAGCATGTGAAATGCCAGAATTGTAGGAGCAGGTAGGAGAAGGAAGCAGGGTCAAGCCCACATTTTTAGTGGTAAAAAGCCTTAACAGAAATAAGGCAAGGATTAGTGCAAAACTGACATTTATTGCCACTCGTATTTCAAGAGAATCTTTCAAACTCCTCAAATTAAAAAAAAAAAAAGCTCCAATTTCTAACACACTTATCCCATAGCACTGATTAGTAGAGGAGTGTGTATGTTCACACAGGAAGATCACATGCATGGAGACAGAACATATCTGATTTAAAGATCGTTATTTTTGGAGCACTATCTCTTACACAGCTGAAAAAAAAAATTCTC
>VXAX01005379.1:881206-944527 GCA_013399835.1 Leptocoma aspasia | reverse complement strand
AAAAAAAAAAAAAAAAGCCCTGAAAGCATAATAGGGAGAGGAAATAGCCAGGATGTGAAGCATTACAGAGAAGTCAATCCAACAGGCACACCAGGAGATCAGCTATCCTTCCAAAGATCAGGAAAGCTGATGTGCTAGGAGCCAATTTTTGAACTATGCTAATAATAGGTCAGTCAGCAAAGCTGATGCTGCACATTCAACCAAATCGATGTACAAGCTGCAGGCACAAACACAAGGGACTTCTTTTAATTAAAGAGGCAAAAAAGTGACAGCAGGCTGGCTTAGGACACACCAGTGGCTCCGTTTAATGCAAGCCCTGCTCAGCTAGAAAACAGACACCAGCCCAGGAAGGCACTTGAGGGGGTGTTGGTCAACTTGGACACAAGCTTTCTTTACTGAGCTATTTAAATTGAAAATAGTAACAGCAAAACAATCTCCAGCAGACAGATCATAAAAATCTCTTGCATTAAAATTCAAGTTTCCAATTTTTTTGTAACATTCAACAGTTACATCCATCGACAGCCAAAGCTTAAAAAGTCTCAGTTCTTTTAAACAAAGGACAACCTACAATCTCGTATTTACAGGAAAGTCACAACCCATGTTCAATAGAGAGCAAGGATAATATTCCCACATGAAGTAAAATGTTAGGATTGGTCTCAGTGCCTGTGAACTCAGCAGTACATAAATTTGGCTGACTCCCGAGTCATCCTCACTTTTTGAGGTTCTTTGGCTTCCTCACTTCAGTAAATGGATCTGTGTTGTGGATTAAACCCAACATCTCATTTTCTATTCCTGCCTCCCTCACAAGAAGGGAGATATTTAGCAGTGGGAAATGCTTATTAGAGATCTGTGTTTGATGTAGTACCATTTCCCTAATGGGCCTTGAACAATTTCCATGTTTTGAAAGCAGAGAGATTTCCTTTAAATCAGCAGCCTGATGGGAAGCTGACCTCCATGAAATATTTCCTCCCATTTTGACTGTCTGTGGCAATTCCCCACCACTTTCCTGGTGGTCTTTTATTCCGCTCACATGCCAATTTTTAAGCTGTTGGGGAAAAAAACCTGAGACGTTCAAGTTCCTAATGCCACCATGGTGCCTCCTGATGGCACACCTCAAATTCATGAATCACAAAGACTGCAAAACCAGATTATTTGCTGTGCCACCACTATTAGTTCACTGTCTGCTTCAGGTTCACTCCTGATTTCCAGTGTCATTAAGAAGCAAAACCTCACATCACCACAACACTTCGTCCCAGGGAAGTCTTCAGATTTCCAGTGAAAAGATTAGCAGGACCTCCACAGAACCATCTCCACCTTCCAGAGCCTGAAACCCCTTATCCTTAAATTTCCAACTGAAATACAACAAGCAGCCCCTGCTCTCAAAAAATCAGGGACAATCCACTTTAGCTTCACACTCAGTTCACACATGCAGGATCAGAGCAAGTTTAGAGCAGCACCATTCACTCATCAATTTTACTTTTCCCTTCAGTAGGAGAGGATTATCATCTGATATCAAAAGTGTCCTAGGGCTAATAAACTTTCCCAGTTTCAGTATTATTTCCCCTTGTGCCCATGTGACACTGGAGAACGTGCAGATGCAAATTAAAGTTTGTTTTTTGTTTTTACACAAGTCCATGGAGAAGCCTCAGAAGTAGCAGAGCACTGAGAATACAAGGACTCTCATACAGAATACAAAAAAAAAAAAAAAACCACCAAAACCAAAAAAAACCCTCCACAGGTCTCATTCATGCCTGGTAGAATGCCAGGACATAGACCCAAGTAATTCAACTCCTGTGTTCTACAGCTGAAGCAAAGGCAAATCTGCTCATATGGCAAAACATGACAGATCCCCATGCATCCAATACTCATCATGAAAGAGAATTAACAGAAAGGGATGGTGATTGCTAAAATGCTAAGGATGCAACAAGAATGAGCAAGAAAAGTGAGATTTTCACTCCACATGTTAAAATACTCCTTTATAAGGACACATATGCATTATTTTTTCCTCATTCAATTAATCATATTTACAGTCTCAAGTTTTTTAAGGGTTTAAGTTACTCAGCTTTATTTCTGTTTACATGCCAGAGAGAAAAGTGTGAATACATGTTTTATGATGCACTTATTAAATGTTTCCAGCGCTGAGATGCACGACTGAGTAACCTTGCTCTTGAACATATTAAGCCAAACAGCTGAGATTTGGAGCAGGTATTTTTAAACCTGGTACTAGTAAATATTCCATTCTCATTAAATTACTAGGTGTATTTTAACTATTGATATATTAACTTAGTCTTTATAGTATGCTTGTCAAATGTACTGTAAAGCATATATAGACGTAATGTAAACATTTTTGACCCATAGGGCAATACAAATACTGACCCAACTGTTTTAGAGCACCGCTTCAAAAAAGACACAAAAGAACTCTCTTACGTAACAGGCAAAATCCCCAGCAGCTGGAAAAATGCCACATTATCTTCCATTTGGATGAGGGCAATGGGATTACCACAGAATTTACAAATATGATGAAGCCAAACCTAATTCTCCCAAATCCTACCTACAGCCCTTGGGCTCCACTTCCCCATTTCCTCTGTCATCTATGCTGGGTTTTCAGGCCCAAAGGAACTCGGGATCAAATCAAGACACATGAAGGGAGAGGACCTTCCAAGTCAGAAAAATCCTCTCATGTTTCATCATAAGGAACCACTTCATGCACTCTCATGGCACAAGAGCTCCAGCTCGAGGCACAGGATTATTGCTCCAGGCTCTTGTATCAAGCTCATATCCTATGGCTGAGCTGCAGCATGCTGGCACCACTTCTGCCAGTGATGGTCACACATGAAAACAGGCCTGCTCCTGGTAGAGGAGAAACTACCCCACTTTTCCTCTTGAAAACTACAAAACTGTCATTAAAAAATTGTACAGATCAAGCCTCTCTGCCTTGAGATACCCTCAGCCTGTCAGTCTGGCCTGTGAGTATTTCTGTGGCTTCATCACCCCATTTTCCCTCAAATACACTTAAAATCTGAGGTAGGAATGGTGCCATGTACACCCTGAAGCTGGTTTTCCCTGGAGCTAAAGCCCTTGCCTGGGCTGTCCTGCTGCCCAAATTGCAAAGGGCTCAGGAGGGAAGCTCCAGCCTCCCACAGAGTATCAGCACTCGCAGAAGCTTCTCAACAAACACTTCCTTTGGACAAACAAGATCATCATCTGTTTACAATAGGCATTAGAAATTGCTGCTCCCAGGAACTGGGCACTTATGTTGAGTTTCACAACACAGACTGTTAAATCTCTTCTCGTGGTGCAGTGGGTGAGACTGGGTCTGCAGCTATGTGTTTTCAGCGTGCTGCCATGGCACTGCAGTTGCCCAGCTTTTAAAATAAAGGGGAATACATCAGTATGTGCTAGTGACAGAGAGGACAGCATAGTAACCATCCTCAGCCTTTTAAACACCTAAATGGATCCACCACAAAAGCAATTAGCTGCTTTCCTCCTTTCCTTCCTTTTCTTACACAGTGTTAGAATTGCACTGAGTCAATGCCTAAGTGCCTTCTCCCAACATCCTTTTGATTGCATAACAACTTCCAGACAAAGGATGCAGGAGTAATAACACACAAACTGCCTGACAATACCTTTTTCTTCTCCTAGTCTGCCTATGCATCCATTAATATTTTTATCCATAGACAGAAATCAGTCTTTGTCTGGCTTTGCTTTGCTAGCTGGGCTAAACACACCAAATGCTTCCAGCCTCTGCTCATCTCCTGAAAAATGCTTTTGATTATCGCTCTTTTTTACTCTAGCAGACTCTCTTCACCTGGGTAAATTTTGATTTATCTTTCTTCCATGCTCATCACCAGAATAAGAACAAATGGAAGAAATGGCATTCCACTTTAAAAAAAAAAAAAATCAAGAAACCAACTTATGTTTTAGTCAGGTCATAAAAATACAACACCACAATGAATATTGTCTGCATTTGCTGTAGTTAAGAAACATTACCTAAACAATAAGATAAGTAACAGACATAAGCTTGTCACATTAATTAATTTTTCCTTTAAAACCCATGTTGAGAATCATTCAAGTAATAATATGGAATCAGCCAGCAGTCTGCATACAGATGAAGAAGAAAATATTCCAGAATCTTCAGCAATAAAATAATTTCATACTGAAAAATACAATTAACATCAGAAAGCTGTCCTGCCATCTGTTCAAAACAAAAGGTATCAAATGTTCTTGCTGTTATCAGCAAATAGGGAAATGCTACGGATGCTTTGATTTTGGAGGATTACCCTTACTGATGACAGCAATATAAGCTGAAATATGCACATGCACAGTGAGCCTGTCAAAATGCAGGACACCACATGGGTCTTACCTAACTGCAAGATTGGAGCTTAAATGAAATTACTTAACAGACCTTGACACCACAAAAACTGCCACCCAATTGAAATTGTCTTTCACATGTGGCATACCACAAGTGGAAAGGATCTCCATGGGGCTCAAGCGACGAACCTTGGATTGTTTATGAGCAGACACAGCTCCTGAGACTAAACTGGAAACTGCTACTAATTTTTTTATCAGAGAGCTACAAGGGAAAGCAAGTGAACCATGCACACTGATCATGTATATAAAACTTGACCCTCAGCAGCCTTTTGGACCCTCCTCTGCTCAAGTGCAGCACTAGCCAGACTCACAGACCGGGCTGCAAACCCCGCCAGCTCACGGAGAGCTGCACCACAGGGCCAGTGACACCGATGGAGGGCTGCTCTCCACAGGCATCTTCACCCCAACTTTGGGCTCTGACTGCACCAAGAGCAGACTCAAAGACTGTCCAGACCCACTGCTAGACATGTGTCTGCATTATTTGCCTTTCCCTGCGACAGAGAAGAAACAGAAAAGAAAGGGAACAGAAAACAATGCCAGAAGCAGCTCAACCAGCCAACGAGTTAGGGAAAGCTGCAGGGCTACAACCACCAGCTCTCTAAGCTAAATAAAAATATAGCACAGGGGAGTGGTTTTTGTTTGTTTTGTTTTTCCCTCCTGGTGATTCATGTAATTTTTGTGTAACTTTACTGATAAGGCAACAGCAAGCAAAGGAGGCAGATTCCTGTTTTAAGCAGCACACTGTTATCCAGGCAGTGATTTACTTTTTCACACAGTGTCTGGCAAACAGGACACACAAATGGCTTGAGAGATGGCTGCTGCTCAGGCCTCATCTCCACATCTTTTGTAGTCAGCTCCCAGAAAAAGGTGCCAAATCAAGGAAGCTGGCAGCAAGCTTTTCCCACTTCATCACTCTCTTTAGCAAGGCTTATCTTTCCACACACAGAAAATAGCAGGCCTTGCTCATGACAGAAGTAATTCCTTAAAAAAATAACATTAGGAAAAAAGACAAAGTGATCACATAGAGGTTGTATTGTCCTCATATTTCTTCATATAGTTCTACTATCATCACAGGATCACTTCACACAAAGAGAAGGAAATTAAAGAGAATCTCCCATATAACCTCCTTTTTCATGTATTTGCAATCTAACAATCACCATGAACCCAAATACTCCGTAAAAGCAGAAAATGGCATTTCCTTTCCAGTCCTTGCACTATCAGCACCCCAGTAGATATAAATTTACTGTCTTTAAATAGGCACTGCTAGAATGGTGTTTAGAAACAAGCTTCACCTAGTTGTCATGAATTATTAACCAGAAAAATGCCTCTTGTTCTTTACAGAGTCTTGATTTGCAAGTTTAAAAATCAAACTGACACTTAAACCTTTTGTATAAATACCCAACCTTTAAAAAAATGCTCTGAGCATTATAAATACATTTTTTCATGAATATGAGAACAACAATTCTATAAATAGCTATTCTTCACAGAATTGCTTCAAGACATTGTTTTTACAGACAACAGTAGGAAACTGAGGGAGGTCTTAGTGCCAAACATATTAAAAGTGAAATAAACTCTCCAATCAACTCTGGGTTTCCACTTATTCTTACAAAGTTGATCTTTACTTTTTAGCTTTTACAATTAGTTTATGCAAGGGATGGAACAAGCCAAAAGGCTGCACTGTGTCCTGGCACAGCCACTGGGTCAGTGTAAATCAGTCTCAGCCTTCAGCTTCTGAGGGCACTCACTTGGCTGCTCTGGGCAGTAATTTAAAACAGCTCTGCACTGTCAACAGATGAACTCACTATTACCCACCACAACCTTGCACAAGCACAGGCAAAGACAAGATTTCCATTATAAACTCCACGATATGATTTCCAAATATACTCGCTCAAAACCTGCTCCATCTCCTCTCAAAAGCAAACACAGGAAGATAAAGACAATCCAACGTAATAGCAAATTGCCTCTACAATGTGCCTGCACATTTCATGGCTGCTATCTCCTCAAGCTATTTTTGCCTTGGTATCTAAACAAAAATCAACAAGAACTCCTGAAAAACAGCTACACAACTGGCAAACCAGGTTTCTGCAGCCAGAATAGTACAAGCACACATTCAATGTTTTTGGCAGATACTCACACAAGGCCAAAGCTCAAGCACTACCAAGTTCAACACCATTTTCAACAGGGAGCCAGTACAAGCACTTATTGATGAGTACTTGAAAAGTCATCTATATAACGAGGAGACACTCATTCAATGCCCAGTTTCGATACAGTGTTTTACAATGGCAATTGCAACACTAATTTTCTATTAAAAACCCGTGTATGAAACAAACTGCACCCAAGTGCTCAGGGTGCTGACCCCTTTCCCTGTGTTTCCTTGAGTTTCCAGCTTCCAACAGCTGGGAACAGGACATGGTGCCTCTGAGGGGTGACAGGGATGTGAAACTGGAGCACAGCAGCAATGAATCAGGCCATGAGCTTTCCCAACTGCTCCCCAGCCACAGAGGTGAGCTCAGCACACCGGAATGTTTTTGAAAGTGTCCAGTGAGGATTAGGAAGAACTTGGTGACGTGGCCCACCAGGCATGGCCAGGGAGCACGTGGCTGTTAAGGAAGAAGAATTCAAAGGGAGCTATGGCCTCTGGGAATTCTGGGCCTGCCATGCACCACAGACAAAATCCTCAATGTGCAGAAGGCAAGAGAAACCACAAACCAACTATGAACCACAACAGCATCCCAAATGGATCCTTCCTGTCCTCACCAGGACAATTATACACCTCACTGGGCATCCCAGCATTAACATGGCTGGAATATACCAAATTTTCCATCCCTCTCTCCACGATCTGTGCACCAGGGATGAGCCACAGGCCTGTTGTCTTTGCTCTCCAGAAGAGCAGAGGAAGATATGATGACAAAATGCTTGTCTGCTGTGCCAGGACTGCACATCACACCACAGGGAAAAGAAGAACCATTCTGGAGCTGGTAGCTTTTCTCTTACCTTATTTTGATCTGTCCAGTAGAAGAAAAATCCCTGTGGGTCTGTTCTGAGGATAATTGGAGTCACAACAGTGGAGTCCTGGCAGAGAAAGGACAAACAAAAAAATCCATGTCAGCACACAGAACACATAATTATGCACAAGCTGCTTTGCCATCCGTGTTAATGAATTGCAACATCTAGAAATTACCCTGAAGGTATCACTAGCAAGATGTCACTGAAAGAATTTAGTATCACCTGCCTCATCTCCATTTTTCTGACATAACGTATTTCCATTACTGTGGAGACAGCACCTAATAACTGCAGACTTGTCAACACGTGGAGTTAACCCAGAAAAGCTGGAAGTAGATGAAGTTAAATAGGCATTAACACTCTGAATGCCAAACTAGAGCCCATACACTAAAGCATTATAGTTAGGTGTCCACTGCCCACTGTGATCTGACTTGACCTTCAGATATCAACACTAAATACCTATAAAATTTACTTTTACAAAGGCTGAATTTGCGTAGAAAGCATGGAATAGCCTTCTTTACCTTAAAACTTTTGTCAGTAACATTTCATTAAAATTCATCTTTTTTTTAAATCAAACCATGACAATTCTAGTAATGAGAATAAATCTGTGTTCCACCTCACTTTCAAACTATTTGAAAACCTGTCTAGTCTGGTAACATCCATAGCTCAGGTCATTTAAAAACAGGCCCATTTCTTAGTCCACTGAGCAAGGCAGCTTCATTACCTACAAACTCATGTCTTCTGACTGACAGCAATACCTGACTCAGGAGACAAGAGCTCTAACCTAAGGCTTTTCCACAGGTGGGAGTTCATCACATCTCTCACATCAGGGTTCCCTGATGCCTAACAATAACTGACATCAGCGCAACCTGCTCCTAAATTGGATTTCTCCTCTTTCTCTTCTACTTTTCATGGCATCCATAAAGACTTTTGTCTCAAGACCTCTACTCATTTTTCAAATTCAATTTAGAAGTTATGGAAGGAGTACAGAAGGGAAAAAGACAAGGATACAGAAAAATTGCCTAAGCCTCAGCTCTCCAGAAACCCAGGCTCAACACACAGTTCCTCTTCAGAAAGGATTTATATTTCTGTTGAAGTGCTACAGGTATTTTACGGCTTTAACATTCACCTATTCCCAAAGCAGTAATGTATGAGGTCAGTCTACATTGCTTTGAGGAAAAAAAATGGGCTGTAATAAGTTCAAGTCTAAATCAAACATATTTAAGTGCAGAGTATAAGCACAAAGAAACTTAATGGAAGTGACAGTATTATAAATAAATAAAACTTAACTTCTCCAAGTGTCACCTCTGATGCAAGAACACTTGTCTATATCATGTCACCAGTACAATCCTTCGTGACACAGCACTGAACTCCCAGCAATGGCCATTCCTGAAATAGGGAAGACGAACTACTCCCAGTTAATAGGCAGAAAAACCAAGAGCCAAAGCAGCTCAGTGACAGGCCTAGAACCAGCCAGGAGCCTACAAGGGCAACAAGGTGAAAGAATAAAATGGCATCAAGCATATTTTTATCTCAGCACAAGAGAAATGCAAATTGAAGGGCAAGTTCTACACTAAGAGGAAATACAAGATCAAACCCTTCAATGAGTGCAGAAGTCATTTTTATAACTGCAAGATGCAGGCTTTGCATCTGCCCAGAGGTGCACTGACACTGAAAAAGGGCCACAGGAGTTTTCAGAGGCTGGGAACAAGTGTGGCTGTGCCAGTGTCATGGGAATGTCCCAGGTGGGCCCAAAGCTCTGTCAAAAGCACCACTGACCCTTCATTAAGACACTGCCCTTCCCTAAGAGAACAGACGTGCAGAATTTGTAGAATCTTATTTCCCCCCATTTCTTCTTAGTTTTTCACATTCTGTACACCTGAGAGTTGGATACTGTTTGAAGCAACATGCAATTTTGGTTTTAAAATATATCAGTCCCTGAAGAAATCTGTCTGTATCCACAACCACCTAAAAAAGGGTTCTTAGACCTCCAACATTCAGATAGAGAAAAAAAATCCCTGATCTGGAGACCTAACTCTCTTTTTTTAGCTTATTTTGTTGTGTCATATGCAGCCTGTACATAAAAATATAAAATGAGGAAAGATAAAGACTAAGTGTCCTTCTGCCTTTGGATGAGATACAAGCAACTTCAGGGGGAAAGAGAAGGAAGTGATGGGAAACAGACACAAAGCAATTATGTCCAGGATTAACTAATTTTGCTAGCTAATCATTTCAAATCAGTTGCTTCAAACCAAAGTGTGTTTGATGACACACAGCCATCAGAGTAAAACTTTTGTAGATGTGTAAAATGCTGACTAAAATCAGACTCAAAAGAGCAGAGGATGAGGGGAAAGAACCTTCAATATCTATCAGGTGGCTCCTAAAGGAAACTTCATCATGACAGAGTGAGTCTTAGTCTAGGAATCTCTGCTCCAGAAAGCTGTTTGGTTGTGTTGGGGTTTTTGTTTGGTTTTTTTGTTTGTTTTTGGTTTTTTTTTAATTAACTCTACTACTCTGACATCAGGCACAGCACAATGTGCTGATGAACATGAGAACCCCACACTGTCACAGGATCTGAGAATAACTTTGCACATGTATTTGTGCAACATGTGCCTTAGGAACTCTTCCATACACCCAGCAGCACCAATAAAAGCCATGTGCATAATGCTTTTTATGTTCTGCAAGTTAATTATCACTCTTGTAAATCCCTGACATCAAATGCCACACTCAGTTCTGGGTGTGGAAGAATAGAAATAAACTTTTTGAGTCAGCTCTGCAAGTCCTTCCACCCACTTCAGAGTAAAGCAGAGGCCTTTGTCACCTGGGACAGGTCTCTTGCTTTTATACTACTCTGCAAAAGCAGGAAACAATCAAAAAGACTCCTCAAAAACTCCTTTTGCAATATATATCCAAGAAAAGCAGCAGTTCAAGGCTCTGAAATAGATATTTGCTTCAACCAACAATTACCTGATGCATTTGTTTACAAACATTATTGTACTATTAAGGGAATGGCTGTGGTTTATGACCCATAAGACATACCTGCAGTCATTTATGAGTATCCTGAAGTCCATTAATTCAATTTCCTCACCCAAAGAGCTGACCTCATAACTCTCCTGAACAGACTGACCAACCACACACAACTCTGAAGGAAAGGGTTATGGACAGAACACAATAGAGGAGGAGGAAAATTAAAATAACAAACAAAATTTCAAGGACAAACAAGTCAGGGCAGACATTCATATCTCCCCTAACCCACTCAGATCCAAAAGTGAGAATAAAACAGTAAAAAAGAAAAAGTGTTGCCCATCTCTAAAGCTGATGGGTTTGAAAATTTAGATGTGTAGTAGGAGAGTGGCCTATATCCAGCACCTCTGGATAGCAACAAAGCAAGCAGCCCTTTGAGCAGCAGGCCAGATTCCTGGGGCAATTCCAAGCACATAGAAAAGGTACAGGATGAGATGACCAAGGCAAAAATCAGCTGTGACCAGAAGGGGTAGAGGCAAAATAGAAAGGGAGAGTGTCCCAGTCAGTGGTGCAAATGACTGTGAGTTATCAGGCTTTTTAAATGCCACCCGTGGGTGCTCATGCCAAGCAGTGGCTTGGTTTCCAAGAGACTGCTCCTGCAAATTCCTGGAAAGAAAGAGTGGCCCTAACCTGGCTGTCCCAGTGTGCTGTGTGTCACCCCAATCTCAGCTTAAGAGAATAATTTTCTTGAAGGGCTTTTAATTTCACCTTTAAAAGTCCTCCACCTTTTTATTTGCTGACTTAGGGCCAAGTCTCTACTTTCCTCCAATTCCACAGCCTCAAATGAGTAATGTGGCTGTTCTATACTTACTCCATTAAGTTCCCTGCTAATTGGCTGCCCAACCTCAGATCCTGCATTAGCAATATTCATTGTTTTATACTTTTAAACAAAGAGGTTTCAACTTTATTCCTAGAAAGTGCCACAAGGAACTTTGGGTTGCTCACCAGCCAGGCACAGCAGAATACAAGCAAAGAGGACCAATGGACAAATCCATATTTAAATGACTGCCAGGTAACTGCTTCAAGGTCTGATTTTAAGAGTGGGTTCCTCAGACTACATCTAGCACCAGTGAGCAAACACTGCCACCTCCATTCCATTACTACTGACCAGTAAAAATCATCATACAAAGATAATCAGAGGTAGAAAAAGGTAGAAAACTTTGGTTTAGCTCCTTTCTGACTGTATATATCAGAGTACCACCATGACCTGGCTGTGCATGAGATGGAACCTTTTACTCCATGACCACGAGCCAGAAGAGTTTGTGTTTTAATAAATCACATACAGATAATGATGTTCCTTAGAAACAGCTGCAGTCAAAATTCACATCAACAGATTTTAAAAAGAAAAGCAGAGCAGCCTCTGTCCTCAGCTTTTCTGACAGATGGGGCTCATGACACTGCCTTATTAAGGCTGACTGTTCTTTCCTTGGTTTGCCTCAGATTTTCAGAGACACTGAACATCCCCAAATATAACCTGAAAACTTTTACACATCATTATTTCACTTACTTGAATCTTCCAGAAAATTTCTGCCAAAGTGCTTTGAAACACCAAGCTAAGAAATATGGCCTCTTTCTGGCAGGGGCAAAATATTCTTGAACATTTCACTCTGGCCAAAGGGCCTAAAATCTGGTTGAGCAAAGGTGAAAGACCTGGGGACAGTCCCTAAAAAGAGCTCTCTTGCCACCCCACAAATCAGGTGGATTCCAGGCTTGGGGGAAGCAGACAAGGAGCAAAGAAGAAAGGATAGCAGAACTCCAGTTTACACAGGGTCAGCAGACACATTAGCTGTGAATTCCATAATACACTGACTGTAGTCAGACTGGAACTAAACAGGATTACCCAGACAATCAGAACTAAGAACTTCTTCAGGCTGACAGCTGAACTGCAAGTGAAAGGGAGGAAGTTCCCATCTCATCTGCAGTGAACCCCTGAAATAATCTGGAAGGGTAAAGATGCCCTCTCTTTTACTGAGGGCAGAGGAACCAAATCTGCCACAAGTGAACAGGTTGCAAAGAAGAAAGTGTTGGGGAAGATGACATGAATGCTGGAAGGACAAAAAAAATCAAAACTGGAATTGATCTTACAGAACTGTAAAATTAAATCCCACTTGTTCAATAGGAACATGCAAGAAGATATCCTTCACAATTAGAATTGTTAAACCCTGGAGAAACTTTGGTGATGGCACCACAGGACAGAAATCATCGTTCTGTTGATCAAAGACTGCAAGTTTCAAAGATCTGCTTTGAGTGGGATTTCTCAGAAGTCTGTCCTACCCCAACCCATTTCTCAGGATATCCTCACACTCAAGTTCATGAGCCTCTTCCTGCACTTGATTGCATGAGTCCTTAAATGCTGCAAGCTAAACAGTCAAGAAAGACAGAATAAAGGGAGAACTTCAGAGCAAAGGCCAGGAAATGCCAACCACGAAGATTTTTACCATGGCCAGAGAGTTCTTGTGTGATGCTGAGAAAATAATTTAAACCAGTCTGCTCATCAGCATAAATGCTGCATTCTGATTTTGAGAGAACACTGGAATTATATATCCATATTTTCTAATTTTCAGAGATGCTGAGCTCAAATTCATCTGAAATCACTAGGGAGGCATTCTGAACACCTGACTGTATGGCACTGCAGGCTGAAAATTAGGTCCAAGGTGTCTAATCACAGATTAAAAATTAGGAGACTTTTTAATGTTGGTCTTTTTTTGGATCTACAACAGTAGAACTGGAAACGTTTTGTCATTTAATGGGCCTCGTGAAAATAAATTATAAAGTGCCTATGAAGCATTCACTTTATAATAGACCAAAGACTGCATAGTTAGAAATAGACTGCAATAGTTAATTGTGTGTTACCTATTTCACTCCAGATTTTGTTAAAAGAAACAAAAGTCTTGAGCATTCAAGCACTGAAGTGAAGAAAGCACACAGTGCACAACCTAAATTCACAGTTAACTTCCCTTTCCCAAAGAATGCTCATTTATGTAGGAGTTTTCTGATTTTCACTTTCCCATGTATCCACTCCAAAGGGCTCCAAAACTCCACTAACAGAGATGTCATCTATGACTTGAACATTAGATCTTCTCAGGCAGGCATTTAACCCACCTGCAGCAGATCCAAATCTTATTTTCCCCCACACTTAAGTTATAAAGAGCTTTCTAAGAGAGTTAACCAAGTTCAGGCTTTCCCATTTACTAAATATTAACTCTTAAAAATTGTAAATTCAATCTCCTGTGTTGCAAAAGACCAAAACCATAACGTACACTCATTCAGATAAAATACTTGTAAGTAGTCCAGAGCTGATACTTGTTTACTACATAAAGATTAGCAACAAAGAAGAAACAACAAAAACTCTGGAATATCGGACTTGACCTCTTCACTCCAGACTGAAAGTGTTCACAAAAAAATAAACTCTTCAGCTTATTGTTTTAGCTTTATACACACAGAACAATGGTTGCTCATTTTTCAGGTCCTCACTAATGTACTGGAGTGGCAGGCTCATGCACAGTTTAAAAACAAAAAAAAGGCAGGGGGGAAAGAAGTTACTTAAAATAACTTCTGAAAAATTCCAGTTTGTTTATTCATTTCATTTCATTTCAGCTTATTCATAATAAAGATGCTCTGATGTTATGTTGACTTGTAAGGTTAAAGGGGATACTCTTAATAATCTTCTTTAAAACATTCTGAACAGATAAAGAAGCCTGTAAATCTCCAGAGCATTCACTCTGAGCTCAAAAACTTACTAGCACAAAGTGCTCTAAGAGAAAGACATTAAAAAAACATAAAAGACCTGGGTTCTATTTTGCTGCTCACCTGGGGAAGTTCTGTAGCCACTAAGCAATGCTACCTGTCAGGAGGTCTGTTGCAGTAATCCAATGTTAGAAAAAAGATAGGCTAGAAAATTGGAATCCTGGCCCTCAATTTAGGTAGAATTCACCTTAGCAATATACTTAACATAAAAGTGAAAGTAAATAGCGTGAGCCACAGAGAGATCAGTCAAAATCTTTACGCAAAGAACATATTATCACTAGGGAAGATAAGAAAGCCTTCAAGCAAGAAATGAAAACAAACCTATTTTTGAACATACACCATCATATTAACTTGCTACAGTGTGCCAATTACAGCTCTTAAAAAATATCAGCTCAGCTGTGCTCTGGCTGTAGAGCTACTTAAAGACTCAGTTATGTCTATCTTGTTCCCACTACAGGCCAGACAAAAACAAGGAAAGAAGTCAGCCAGGGCAGATTTCAGCCCTCAAGATAGATAATTCCTGGGAGAAATTGCTCTTTATACTCAAGTTTCCTTACCCTTCTCAGCCTAGCAACACAGCCTGCTAGATTAAACTTAACCCCTTACCAAAACGATTTCACCTGTGAACTTAATTACAACTATTTATTAAACGACCTTAAACTCTCATCAGGAAAAGCTGCTGTAACCTGGGTAGCACCACAGCAGAGGGGATCAAGCCAGTTCTTCCCAAGCCTTCCCCCTCTCTCACTTCTCTCTAGGAATACAAGAGCACAGCTGTTCAAAGCCAGACCAGCAGTCAGGAGACTCAGAGTCTCTCCCAGCAGTCAGGGAGAAGCAGCTAGAGAGGCCCAACTCAAGAAACATCTTGAGAAAGCAGGTGCTCAGTCAACTACTATCTGAATCAGGCACACACATGGATACAGCCACAAAAAATACCAAAGCAACCAGCCACATTTATCTTTCACAGATCCTAAGAGCAGCAATTTCTGCTCAGTGCCTTGTGAATCCAAAACTACACGCCAAGAGCAACAGATCATTCCAAGATTTGCTTTCTGACCTGGAATACTGTTACAGAATACAACAGAAGCAGTGTGAGGAAAAGCAAAGTTACAGGACAACAATAATCCATTTGACTTTAGTGCTTTACACCCTGATCCCAAATGGAATTTGTGAACAGTGCATTAGGCACTGGATGGAGGGAGCAGTATTACATCAATCCCAAGGCATGAAAGAGTGACTTATCTTGCAAAGCTAGAACCTTTTAATTGAGCCTAATGCTTTTTCAATTTAGAAACTGAAGGTGGTGTGCAGAGGAAATGGAATCCAAGCCTTCCACCTGCCTGCCTATGATCTGAAGTGGTTGATGTGACCTCCTCCTCTCCACTTCACCAAGCTCAGGCACAGCATTTCTCTTTCCAGCTGGATCATCCCCACAGTGCAGGGGCAGCAGGCACTGGATGAGGCTCCTGGTGACAACGTAGCAGATTTCAGTGCTGTTCCTCAGAGAGGGGGTTCGTGTGAATTGTCACTACCACATGTGCTATCAGCACCTCACTTACTGACCAGGCACAGAGCTACCAGAGGCCCAGGATGGGAGGTCCATACAAGGACTGGTTTTCAAGTCTGTATCACCACAACTTTTCAGACTGTTCTGCACACACCTTGCCACAGTGTCCTTCTCAAAGCTAGCAAATACTTTCTAATGTTACTCCACACAACACAAAATTCCTTAAACACTTCTCGTGCTCTTGTTTAAATGTTTCCAGCATTTCTATTTAATAAGACCCATTTAAAAATTCTCAGTGGTTTAAAGTTCAGCTAGAAAAATTTTGCTTTGGGCTGAAATTTGGTATAAGTTGTAAGAATTCACAACAACCACTTCTGCTTCATGAAATGCACAAGTCAGTAGGACCACCTTTAAACTGCAACCCAAAACAGCAGGGAAAGAAACAGCAAGGAGAGGATAGAGGCTGCCCCAATGCACAGGTGATGTGGAAGAACTGAACTCCCACTCTCACACACACTGAAAAGAAACAGTGCATAATAAATATCAGTGTGTGAGCCTGGCTTTTCTGAAGAGCCCTGGTAGCACAACAGAGCCAAAATGCTCATTATGGTCAATTTTACAGTTACATGTTGTAGTTTACTACTTCTTATTAGAGCTTATTGTTCCACTAGCGAGTTCGTGCATGCCTGTTTACATGAGAGACCAGAGAGATTCACATTCATCAGCATGCTTTTTGAAAACCCTCCAGCAGATTAATTTCATAGAAAACTATGACTCCGAAGTGGTTAATGGCTACTCAATGGCAAATACTTTGCAAAGCCAGTGAACATGCATTTGTCTGAATGCCTTCACACAGCCAGAGTAGCAGAGGAGACTCCCTTCCCTTGAAACCTTGGATTGTGTGGGGCTTCCACTGCTGAGAACACTACAGGCAAGACAGAAGGGCTGAGGGGTGGGAAATGTGCAGATATACACACAATGCACGGTTAACAATGAGTTAATGCTAGAATTCTTCATCACAGCGTGGCTAAATAGGCATCAACTTTCACAAGGCTGCCAATGAAAGCATTCACTAAACACAACAGGACTCAGCTCAGTCACACATTCCAGGTAACACCTGTGTACTGCTGAGTAACACCTTTAACCCAAAACACAGGTCTTTCTCCAGAAATTAGCCATGTTTTATTACTGCAGCCTTCAGGTTTAGAATTTTAAATCTTTCTACCAACTAGCCTATAGCAGACAGCTTACTTACAGTGAACATCCACTGTGCACAGAGAACACCTCTTCATCTTTTAATTCCATCTATACAATTACTATTTGGGAAATAGCACTCTAATAACTTAAACCATTGTCTGATGGCTTGGACTTTCAGTCTGGAGACTCAAATCATCGTTAACTTGACCTCTGCATATACACATGGAAATTCCTTGGTAGCTTACCAAAAATAAAACAATAACTGCAATGACAAGGCTGCCTTTTCCTATCCTAAGGAAAAGGTCAACGAAAAGAAAACGTTTTCTCAGGAAAGTTATTCAAGCGTAGTTCCTGAACATAAAGAACCTGTATCAAGCCACTATTTGGTACTGCAGACAAGGTCAGTTAGCAGAGCCTTTTAAACATGTGTTCACTTATTACTGTAAATAAAACTTCACACCACAAGTTGTTTGGTTTCTGGTGTTCTCTCTCTCCTTGAGAGTGTTTATCACAGGTTTACAGGGGTCAGGCTCACACGTCTGGCTGCTGGATAGGCTGAAAGCAGTGGCAAAAGACCGAGACATAACAAGCCAAGAACAGTGGTTACACACGAACTGCTCCTTCTCCCTCACTGCTGTCCCTCCAGTTGTTGCTGTGGACATCTTTAGCACAGCCAAGCTCACAGCAAAAACACAAAAGCTCTGAAAACAACTCGTTCTCAACAATTCTCCTGACATTCAGACTGCCTGCCTTCTTTCCCAACCATTTCTCTACCACAGCTCGAGTCTCACGATGCCTCTGAGCCCCCAGACACCACTCACAGACAGACTTTCTGGGGCACCTGCTCCTCCATGCACAACTGAGACACAAACACCCAGTGCTGTACTGCCGGAGCAAAAGCTAGCAGAGGGCTCATCCTGCTTTCCTTCTCTGCAGGCTTTGAAAAAGGCAACTCTTCTGTTTAGCTCCCCTTTCCTCCGAAACTGTCCCGGGCAGAGCCAGCACGCCAAGAAAGAAATCCCAGCTGCCCAACAGCTGCTCTACCAAAGATGAAGTGGAAACCGCACTCCTTTCCTACGTGAAGCAATACAAACAATCGGGGCTGGGAAGCAGCAAGCACTAAGGGGAAAGCAGATGTGATGTTGAGGCAAGTCTCATGCCCTAAAGAGCCAAGAAAGAAGAGTGTGGAGGAAGTAAGATGACCAAGGGTACCCAAACTGCAAGCCATGGGAGAACACATCGGGGCTTGACAACTCCACCAGAACCAGAGAGACAGCAGGAGGAGTAGGGGCCAGAAAGAAAAAGAGAGGCTGGGAGGAGGAGACGGGAGATGGAACGAGAGAACAGGTTGAAACAACTATGTTACGAGGACAGAGGTGGTAACGTGCACACCGAACCGCGGGAGAGGAAGACGCTCACGAAAGGAGCCAGCTCAAAACAGCTCGCACCGGCCAAGCGCAATTAGACAGGAGAGCCCTCGGAGAAAGTTTGCCCGGCATTCAGCCGCCGGTTCAACACCGCCGCTCGGCTCGGGCAGCACACGGCGGGGACACTTCTGTCGCCGTCCCGCACCTGCCCTCCGCACCGAGCAGGGCAGGGCCCGGAGCCCTCCCGCCCGATCGATCCGTAACCCCGCCGTGCCCCTGCCGGGGGAAGAGTGGGCTACTCACATCGTCCCACTTGACAAATTTGACGCCTTTCTTGAGGGTTTCGGAGACGCAGACCGGCTTGAGCTGCAGAGCGTGCACCCCTGGCTGTGCCCCGGCCATCTGCACCGCATGGACGCGCTCGCTCTGCCCCGGCGCGGAGAAGCCGCGGGAAGCGGCCGCTGCAGGAGGGACGCCGGGGCGCCGNTCGGCCCCCGAGGTTCCCCCGCGCCCAGGGCAGCGCCGGCGGCGCCGCGGCGCCACCTCCCGGCCGCCGCCGCCCGCCTTCCGCGGAGTCAAGCCCCGGCCGGCCGCCGCGGCTCCTCCGGAGGGCAGAAGGACGGCAGGGAGACGCTGGGAATGGGAGATCCATCTCCTCCGCGGGAAGCACGCGTTGGGCTCCGGTACCGCACGGAAATGCCCAGCAAGGGAGCGAGGGTGAGCGGCCGTGCGTCTCGTCCCGCTGAGAGATGTGGCCGGGAGTGCTCCCGCGGGCTGCAAAAGGGGCCAGCACTGAACCACGAAATGGTTGGCGTTGGAAGGGACCTCTAAGAGATCACCCAGTCCCACAACGCTGCCAAGGCAGGGGCACCTGGAGCAGGTGAACACGTCCAGGTGGGATGGGGATCCCACGTTGGGGATGTCTCCAGAGCAGGAGAGCCTACAGCCTCCGTAGGCAGCTGTTCCAGTGCTCTGCCACCTTCAACATAGAAGTTCTGCCTCACGTTGAGTGAAACTCCTTGTCTTTTAGTTTTGAGGGAACAGTTACGGCAAAAGCAGAAGGACAGCGCTGAGCCTNCGGGGCGCCGGAAACCCGGGAGAGAGGCCGGCAGAGGCGCCTGGAGCGGGCAGGGAGGCGGCTACCCGGGCGGCGAGGGCGAGAGGCTTCACTGGCGCTGGCCCAAGGAGCTGGCGCGGCAGCGGCCGGGGCGAGCCATGCGGCGGCACATCCTCTATATACCGCCGGCCCGCCCGCTCCTCTCACACACACGCACGCACGCAGGGCACGGAGCCGCGGCGCGGCCCGCTCCGCTCCCTCCCTCCCTCCTCTCTTCGCCGCTCCTCCTCCCGCCCCNTCCAGGTGGGATGGGGATCCCACGTTGGGGATGTCTCCAGAGCAGGAGAGCCTACAGCCTCCGTAGGCAGCTGTTCCAGTGCTCTGCCACCTTCAACATAGAAGTTCTGCCTCACGTTGAGTGAAACTCCTTGTCTTTTAGTTTTGAGGGAACAGTTACGGCAAAAGCAGAAGGACAGCGCTGAGCCTCCACAGTGATGCCAAAAGAGGAACAACTTTTAATTGAAAGAGTGACACAAACAATTCCCAAAGCTTCATGCTTTAAATACACAGAAATTGCTTTACCACAGCTTTTTGATCTCTTAAGATGAAGAGGCTTCCTCAGAACAAAGGAATGTGACCTTAATTCAGTTTTAGTTATACTCAACTCAAAAGGCATAAAGATGGCAAAGCATCCTCTCACCCAGCAAAATTCTAAATCCAGAGGTTTTAAGGAAAATGTTTTTGAAGAACAAAGTGCTCCACCAATTACCTCCTCTCTGTTAGAGCCCCTGTGCAATCATAGAGATAAAGCATCAGATGACAGAGCACATGAGATTTGTAATTTCTCTCTAGGGGTTTCCAACTGACCCTTGGGATTTAGGGGCAGCAGGCCAAACTGCTGCTACAGACAAAGCAAATGACATAGAAAAAAAAGTGTCTTGGTATGTATGTTTAACTTAGTACTACTTTGAAGTATCATTCCTCCACACTAAGTATTTTTTCTTCAATCTGAGTGTGGAGATGTTGGTTTTGTTTTTTAATTAAAAAGCTACAAAACTGGCATATTGGACTGCTGATTTGCTCTTACTATAAAGAGTTGCTAAAGCTTTTCCTCTGGGCCTTTTCCAGGTTCTTCCCCTTGAATGAAAGGCTTTTGATTGCCTTTAGTGGCAGGTGAATCTGCTCCTTTACGATAGCCTATGCACGCAGCGTACGCATTTCAAGGCCAATTAACCCATTTGATCTATTTTTTGTTCTTGTTAACCTTCCATGCAAACGTGGGTGTCGCATCAGTCAGGATGAGAGCTTGCTCTCTCCCTGCTGCGCTTTAATTCCCAGCCATTTGCCATGACTTAAAGAAACAATAACCAATTCTGTGTTTGGCTGCACTGACGTATGGGGTTACTCCATGATGGGGGAAAAGGGAGATATTTTCAGAGCCATTTTCACAACTGCCTTTTCATCTCATTTCATATAGCATACAAAAGAATGAAAATACTACTAAAATCCCCAGAAAATAAGAGCAGAGAGTACTGATGCTACAAGTACTTACTCATGATCCTTTAAGCTATTGCATTCCCAGTAGTTTACTGAAATCAGATCCTGGCAAGATGTAAACCTGCCAGGGATGGTGGCACTTCTGTGGCAGTTTTCTCAACAAATCCACTTTGACTTGGCCTGGACTCATTTACAGTCTTTGTTAGAGAAAAGCAAACCACGATTTATGATACCTCAGGATTCATGATGATGCCTTCGGCTCCCAGCAACCATTGATCTGAACATGGAAGAGGTGGGCTTGTGGATTAGGATATGCTCCGATACTGGTGCCTGTCATTACAGATAGGAAGTTTTGTCTGGAGCAATTTTGTGGGTTTTTTCAGACTTGAGTATTTTAATCTGATAGTATTTGTCTGAAGAGAAACACACCTTTTCTATAGCAGGAATCTAATGAATTTTCCATCAAAAGGAAGATGCAGCACAAAAGGAAATGGCATTATGCCTGGGCCTTTTAAACAACAGCTCTGGAAAGTGCTTATGATTCAGCCTGTGCTGAAATCCTGGGCTCTGTGAAATCAGTGGGAATTTTAGTTTCAACCCAGATAGCTGGCTCATGTGTTACTGCTATTGCTTAACTGGCATCTGCTGTGGCAAGGAGCACATTTCTTGGTACCCAGTACATGTTGCAAACACAAATTTAGCATGTGTCTCAATCTAGTTCCTTTTCCACAAAGCTTGGGATCAGTGACCTGGAAACCAACTACACTCAGCAGGATTGTTACACCCAGAAAGAGTACAAAGATCTTGTCATTAAATGATTGGACCAAGCCTCGCAAAAGAAGAACCAGACACCTTGCTCCAAAGCCTCAGTTAAACATCCAAATGCTTATCTTCTGTTTCTTCTTCACTCAGCCCTTTCCAGTTCCAAGAGTGAAGCAAAGATGTAGTGTTAAAAAAAACCCACTCAGTAATAGGCTTATTCAAGTGGTTATTCCAGATCATCCAAATCAGATGTAATACCTGCTGGTCTCATGTTGCTGCAAGACGTGTTTTGGGACATTTTCATTTGTCTAGGTTCAAAAATCTCAGCCTAGACAGTAAAGTGATTGCCTTGCATAGATAATACAAGTTGTTTGAATGCAATATACCCATAAAGCATTTTTTTTTCATATAAGAGGCTTAGGTACCAATATTTCATTTCCAGGGGAATAACTGAAAACACAATGTTTTAGATACACATCTGGATGTGTGTGTAAACAAATCAGGAAAGGAGCAATAACTGATCTGAATAACAGATGGCTTTGACCAAAGTCAGGTCAAATGAAGACATGGTAAAAGCTACACAGAAAGACTGTATCTGAAGTGATACAAGAAATGCACTAAAACCTAAATTTACTATTTTAAATTTGGGCTCAGAGGAATATATATTAAATCTCTATCTCACTTGCTATCCTGAGTTTATTGGAGTAATTCTAGATTTTGAAGAGAAGCAGGGGCATCATCCTTGCAAATGCTTCCCTGCAATGGTGCACTGAACATACTAGGAGTTAAACATAAGTATTTGCAGAATTTGGGATTAAAGACATACTTCTGGTGAAGCTGAGTTTATCATCCTAACTGCATTTTAAATTGGGTCAAATTATAGTCTAATTATCAGTGGGAACAGGATCATTAAGTTCTATGGAACAACTCTCTAGAAAAGAAATATAGAAAATGTGACCCTCTCTCTCTGATTAAAGCTCAGTCCTTCTGATAAAAAGCTACTTTCACATCATGCAGACAGCAAAGCTCACATCTGACCAACAAGATACGAGTGCAACAAGATGTCGTGAAGCTGCCTTGTGTGCTAAGAAATTACACCTTCCAAATGCAGAAGTCGCTCATTTACTGAGAGAATTCATCTGCTAATTCTTCTGTAAACTCAGGGCCAGAGGCCACTGGAACCTGTTTATGTTTAATCTGCTCCCTTTCCAAGATGCCATACACACAGAATAGCAGTCAGATACAGCCTTTATGAGTGAGCCTGATAAATTTTGTGGCACAGCCACTCAATCAGGTGACTCTTAAAGAGTGAATATAAAATTCTGGCACACAAACCACCACCATAGCAACAAAGACAGCCTGGCAACAGCAGCTGCTACACAGAAATTGGAAGGGGAGGGGAATCTTGTACAAGAGTCCATTTTCTGCTGAATTCATCTTAATTTTCCCCTCACATCAGAATCACAAATGTCTTTAAAATACTGGGAGAATAAAGGTAAATGCATAATGATGGAAATTATGACACAAATAGTAGCTTTGTGTAAATGAAGTGGCTGGGTCATTGCTACACTCACTGGGACCATATATTATTTTGGATGGATTTTGACCTGATCCACAGCTGGCACCTGTGGAACTCCATGTCACCTGAAACAGTCCACAATCCTCCAGAAAACATCCTGTGTGAAGAAGAATGAGCCCTGGATGGTTTGGACAGAAGATGCTGCTAAGAGAACTCCTCACCCACTGAGACCTTTTACCCTGCTCCTTCACTGGGGATGGGCCCTGGTTGGAGAGGTCTTTCCCTGATGCTGCTCCATCCTCCCCATGTCCCCCAGCAAGCCCTGACACTCCCTGCCTACTTAACCTCTGCTAAAAAATCCCCAAACTATTATCAGAAGAACCCAAAATTATTGCCATTCTTGCACCAGTTAAAATGGCAAGTTAAAACATCAGCTAATGCATTCCCTGGGAAGTGTTATTTCACCTTTTATGTACTGTAATCTGTTCTTGCTTCCCTGTTAAATTTAGAGCATAATACATTTTTTTACAGATTGTTAAAACCAGTCCATAAAACATACAACACATTTAAGAATGTTGAAGTTAATTATGAAAGATTTCATGGCCTACCAGGTTTGTTAAATCACAGGTGGGGTAAACTGCCAAAGGTCCACTGACTTCAAAGCTGTGCATTTGTTTATCCCAGTAATGTATGCACCTTTGCCTTTTTTTGTTCTCTTCTAGCTCTTAACTTTTGTCCCAGCTGTATAGGCAGATTAGAACCCTCTCAAAAGCACACTCTTACCTGCTTTAGTTTACATCCAAGCTGAGCTGTGAGGTGAACTAAAAGACAAAAATATCAAAGTGGGCTGCAAAGCAGAAATTGCCTTGAAAATCCCCAGCCCTTTTGTAGAGCAGAAATTATGTGCTCTGGATGAGGTAGCTGCTGCATGAATGGGACCTCTGTGCTTCATGCAAAGAGAAGAAGGCTGGTTTGTGATTTTCCTGCAGTGTCTGAATATTACAGAAATCTCATGGTATTTTCAGAGGCACAAAGATGCTTCTTCATTACATATATGCCCAACATGCACATAATGAGAGCCAGCATAGACTTTCTCCGGATTTCTCTCCCATCCATAATTCCCACAAAGCTTTTCCATGTATTGCTATGACAGAGCAATATTTAACTCACAGCTCTCAGCTGCATTTCCCATTACCATGGTAGAGTCATGTCCCACAGTAGGCTAATTCATTTAGGCCTAGCTTAAAAGTTTGGTACAGTTAATATATATATAATAAAGCTGGTGGCAGGACAGTTTGTCATTAGAAAGATGGGAGATTACAAGTCTGAAAAAGTGTTCACAGATCTGAACCAACCCTCTTTTCCTTCAACTCAAATGAATTCATCTTTCAGGTCCTTCTAGATGGCTTTTGTCTATTTCATGCTTCAAGGCAAAGAGCCTAGCATACACATACCCTGGACTCTGGAGATCACCAGGGTTTGGTTGAAGTACCCTAAAAATTAAGGGTCTGTACACCAGCAGGAGTATTTCATTTCCATTAAACATTTAGAGAAAAAACATGACTCTTCCAGATGCTAAAAAGTTATGGAGAAAATTTGTGTTGAATTTCTTGCATGGGAAATTTGACATGTTTTCAATTTTTAGATTTCCCAATTGCTGTTTTATCTCATGATACATCTAAATTAACACAAAAAGATTTTGATGGCATATCTTCTCTTGAAGCAGGTCTTTTGAAACTTTATGCCTTTCCCACTAACACTTTTCTCTAAGCTGATTTCAGAAATATTCTTATAATACCCTCTCCTGAATCATCAGACTTTCATTACAATTCTGGCTATTTTACAGAACCTGCAGTTGTAAAGGGTGAAATCCCACAACTGACAAAGCATTAGTCAGAAAGCAATAGAACACCATTTACATAGCCTAAAGCACTTGCTTTCGGCTATGTTTTTAAAACTTAGTGCAATCTTCTTGTGATGTAGGCCTTTGAGCCACATCTCCTGGAGTAAATTGAAACCCTTAATGGCAAGAAAAACCCCAATTCCTGTGTTACCTTTCCCCAATTACAATGTTACATTTCAGAGAAGCTGGTTTAAATCTAATTCAATTCTTAATTTGCTAATCTGAATAAAGCTCTGGTCACTAATAACACATATAATGGAAGAAAGGACTCAGCCTCCTACAATCAAAGAGCTGTCCCAGCTCAACTTCCAGTGTCTAAGCACAACAGTGTCCTCCATAATCAAAGCTGAATAATAAGCTGAAAGCTATTATGGCCTGTCAAAACTTTTATGCTCTTATTAATATCCACAAAAAGCATTTTCCAACATGTACAGCATTCTCTTGAAAAAAAAAAAATAGAGCACCCTTCACCAGGAGCCAACAGTTTTCTAGGATTTTATGTGAGAGCTACAAAGCTGAAAATGCAGGTTCAGGAATGGCTCTGCTGATGGTCCTGTCACCATGTGGCAAGGAAAAGCACTAACTACAGCTCTTGGCTGTCTGGGAGGCAATCTGCTCTAACAGGATGCTTGCTGAGCAATCAAGCATCATTTACCAACCTCCCAACCAGGAGACATTGAGACACTGTCAGAGAAAGGGAGGAGGTTCAGCAGGGGAGGAAAAATGCCTTTTATAAGGCCACCATGGGCTACATCTTGATATTTATCAGCAAAACACAGCCAGGAGGAGGAGAAGCAGAGGGAGAAACAGCCACTGTCTCTATTCCATAGCACTGCAAGATCACCACCAAAGTGCTGGTTGCCTTACTCACATTTTGTATCAGATATTCAGCTCCACAATACCCCAAACTCCTCTTGTTCCAGGAAAAGTGAGACAAAAAGTACTAATAGGTTTAACTGTAAGGCCCAAATCATAGTTTGGTTGAAGTCATTCCATGAGCTTTGGTGCAAGTTCAAAAAGGCACTTTGAAAGCAAATAAATTATCTTGCAATTATATTTTTTCTGAGATTATGCAACGGTTTTGATGAAACAGCTGATGATGAATTTAAGTTTCAACATTCATTTTCCCAGTAGTCTTGTAAACACATAAAAGGTCATGACATAGAATTTCAAATAAGGAAAAGCAATTATTGTAAGGAAACCTTATGCTTCAGAACAGCCAGCAGCTAAAGAACTACGAGCAAAACAAAGCTGAGTGAACATCACAGGCTATAATAAAAAACACCTCTTGACTTCTCTACACAATGAGATTTGCAGCAGTCATAAGGAATACTTGGCACAGGTGCTCATTTGAATTAACATTCCCCCACCAGTGCTAGCAGAGTGAAATCTCAGATCATCTACCAGCAGGTTGTCTGCTTATGAAATTAATCTGAATGTAGATGCCAATTAAAGAAAGTATGTTTTTTATTTAAGAAAAGATAGAATATTTAAGAAAAGACAAAATAATAAACATTATTTGCTTTTACAGTGCCAAGAATATGTTAAGGGATTTCTACACTTGTAATACACCAGGGATTCAAGCAGGAGTGCAGCCTCCTTTTGCACACACACATTTCTAGGAGTTTGGACTGTTTGTTACCATCTCAGTGACACAAAGGAAGTGTGCTCAGAGCAAGGATTATCACTGCCCTAAGAGACCATGATCTTACAAGAAATCTTAGATAAGCTGAGACCCAAGTCCAGATTTCCAAGAAACCTAATCACGTAGTGTTTCTCTGTTCTCCTTCATGCCTTACAACACTGATAAAAAAAAAAAGATGTTTTAGATATGATACAATAGCAAGAATCAACAGAGCAGTGTAAGGAAAAGATCTTGTGAGTAGTATTATATAAATACCAATCAATGAGTAGTGTTTAATATATACTGGTACCAAGTCTGTCAATAAAATTCTAGTCATTGATGCCATCTCACACAATAGGAGCTATTATTAAAGAAGGATTTAAATTAAAGCACAGCTGTCTTGTAGACTAGTTCAGAAATACCACCTAAAATAGAAGGGAAACAGCAATGTGACTTCAGCTTGGCATTTCAAACAAAGTCACCACAAATTCAATAACATGAGCTCATCACTACAGTGCCAGAGCAATACAGGTCCTGCTTCAAATCCAAGTGCCTGATCACACACAGCACTGATCCTCCTTGGCACTTCACTGACTTCCATTGAGCTGTAGGTACTGATTTCCTTTCAGGATCAGTTTAGGAAAGATGATTTTTACAGACAGAAATGGGACATAGGAGCTCAAGAGACCCTTAACATGGGCCTTTTCACATGCAAATTAATGACTGGAATGCATTTTTTCAGGAGATGCAAAATGCTGCCATGTGACTATTCTCACAAAGGTAGGCTCCACAGTCTGTGAAACAGCTCAGTCAGAGCTCCTTGCTTTCCTCTGCCACTGTTCATCAGTGAAAACCTCCTTCACACTCACCTAAAAAAGGACATGACTATAACCTGAGAAGGGTCTTGCAAGCTTTAATGAATATCTAATTGTACCTTGGAATATTGCTTAAAAATGCCAGCTGCATTGTAGAAAAATATAAAAACACACCAAGTTTTAGCAGTGGAGCCAGAGGGATTGGTTTGGGACCAGTTTGCTTCCCTGGTAGAAAAAGTGTGAAGGTGAGGAACTCAATCCCCAGATTCCATGCCCCCAGTATCAGCTCTGTGGCCTTGTCTCTTCTGTGAGTGAAGTCTCTGCACCCTAGACCCCCCCCCCCATTTAATTTTTCATCACCTTCCTACACTGGGGAAGCCCATGTACACCTCAGCCCATGCCTCAGTACTTGGCATAAGATTATTTCACTGTGTTAGAATTGTTTCAATACTAGATTGTTAATAGAGGAGAATAATTCCAGTTATTGTGGGAGCATGGAAAACCTTTGGAGTCACCCAGCAAGTTCAAACCAAACTGCAAAGATCCAAAACTACAGAAATTGCTCAGAGCCCCAGGAGGAAAATCCAGCAGTGCTCTAACATCCTATCACTCACTGGTAGAAAATGGCCAACTTCCAATATGCCACTGATGTGCCAATCTTCTTAATTTCCTTCCTGAACTGTTTTGGAATACAGTGCATCTCCACAGACTTCAACTGGAAGAGCTTTAAAATCTTCCATTCTCACATGGTGGGGAGATCACTGTTCCTCAGTACTGCAACCAGCCTGAGCAACTTCTTACTCCCATCTCCTGGTCAGATTTTGTCTCTCTGGGAGGGTGGGCATAGAATTTGAGGAGCATTAGGAAACACTGGTTTGTAGCCACTGAGTGGCCCAGGGAGATTTACAGCTTGATCCATGGCTTGTTTCTGGCAAGGCAGTGTGTTCTGTACTCCCAGCTACTTTTGTGTGGTTTTGATTTGTAAAAAGGCTTGGAAGGGACCTTAAAGACCACCTAGTGCCACCAAAGCTAAAAGTGTAATTATCTGACAAATACAGTTTATTCCTCCATTAAAAAAAGGCATTTCAAATAAAATTAGACACATCTGGTGGCTTAACCATTTTTTAAAATCTGCTGTTCTCAGGCACACATCTTTTGCAAGAATCAACACTTTGGGATAGTATTTTCTCAGCATACTGTGTTGTTAGGTATTTAACAAGAACATGGGGTATGGAATTTTCTGAGGTATGAGAAGAGGAATTGGTAGGCTTTTTCCCCTTTATGTGGATAAAATAAGCATTACATGTATATCATCTATGCATGTACACATTGCCACTTATATTTAACTAATAATGTTTGCAGCACAACATACAAGTGTTCCTCCTAGACATCTCACTGAAATTTTTCTTCATTTTCTAAATCAAGCTATTTGCAACATTATCCCTTTCCAACAGAAGGAATATTTATTTTCCTAACTGCAACACTTAAACCTCAAGCCCAATTACAGCTACTTTTGCCAACCTCTTACAACTCATTTCTGCCATTAAAGAACCAGCCAGCTACACTGCAGCACAGACCAGTGGATAAATCACAGCTGAGAGCAGCTTACAGGGCTGTTAGTTCAGGAAACCACCAGCCACCACCTCCCAAATGAAACAAAACCCATCAGTTCTTCATCTCCTCCCTCCTGGTTGTCAGGAAGCAGCAACTGACCCTTGGCCAGAGCCCCCCCTTCCCTGTGACTTGCACCTATTGCCTCCCAGGCTCCTCTCCAAGTCACCAGGAGGTTGTGTTTCCACCTCAGCAATGCATAGCTGTTGTATTGGCAAAGTTCTGCCTATATTCCCAAATAAAGGTATTCTTGTCTCACCAATCAAGTTAAAGCCTGAGTGAGAGGCTGCCTGTTAAGATAACCATGAAATCTATTTGGAGTTACTTGACATTTTGGCAAAAGTGGAGGATTCATGCTTCAGTAGCACCTACCACATGGAATAGCTATTTGAATTTGGCCCATCCTGCTTCTAACAGTTTAGCTTCAAGAGGCTTTTCTACATAACTTTTTTCTTTAAAACATCTCACAGCTTCGAAATCAGACAGGACTTCATTTTTGCTTGAATGTATAAAGTTGTAATGAAGAGTCTTAACCCCTGTGAAAGACAACATCCTTTCTAAGAGAGAGACAGCTACAACCCTCCTCTAATGGCAGCATTTCTATGTCTGAGAAAAGGCTATTAGGAAGATACTGCCTTGCAGTGCTATAAAAATGAGTTAAAAGCCATCTTGCTGCTAGGCATTTTATATCTACAGCTACTCAGAAAAAAACCTGTCATCTCAAATTTGAGAGGGGGAAACATACAACACGTCTTTATAGGCGGAAAATGAAAAAGGAAAGGTTGCTTATACATAATCTATAATATCACCAACAGGTTTCAGTATATGAAAATACTATTTAATATTTAAAGGGCTATTATGTGTCCCCTAATGCCAAGTGATGCAAGGTCAGCTGTGCATGAAAAACAATGACATTATCAAAGAGAACTGTATCTAGTGAAGATATTGTGGAAATAATGGAGTTGCTGTCCTTACGTCTTTGGACATATTTTCTCTCTAACTCCCTGATCTTAGGTGTTTAGCTGTTTGCAATAAACACAGACATTTCTGTGCCTTTCCCGAAGGCAGGCTCTCAAATGGGTGTGCTACATGCACAGAGACCATGCTGCACTCCGTGGATTTGTTCTACTGCAGTATTTACTCCGTGAAGGCTCTCAAGGGCTAACAAGGTTTGACACAGGGGCAAACCAGGGGTGGTTTGTCTCTGCCATGGCATACAAATGAATTTCCCCAGACACTCTAAGATCACAAATGCAACATAACAATTTCATTTCCCATGACATTACTGCTCATTTTTGATTAGCTCTGCTTCCTTTACCTGGTTCACACATTTGAGTCAAAAATTTTTTTCATATTTCAGGTAAGCAGCTTTGTGGGTAAAATATGTCTGTCTGCAAAACACACTCAAATTGCCCCTCCATTTGTAATTTAAAAGCCAACCATTCTGACACAGCTAAATCCCACATGGAACAAAGAGAGGGTACCAAACAAAGTGCACATGGAATGCTGCCAGAAGCTCTAAAGGCAACTGTATTATCTTCACACCTCCATCTGCCCATCCTCACATCAGTTACCAAGAGAAAACTTTATATTCTTCTGTACCAGTTTAACCCACCACAGCACATAGAAACTGCTTGGATGCCACAGGTAAAGGAAAGGCTGCATTTGGAAGCTCTGCCCCACAGGCCCTCTAAACCATTTTGGCTGGCTGTGCTCAAAGAAGCTCTGGTACACTCCTAAAAATATATCCAGCTGACACTGCTGCATCAAACCCCCAAGAGTTCAAAATCAA
The DNA here is from genome assembly GCA_013399835.1 of Leptocoma aspasia. NCBI lineage: Eukaryota > Metazoa > Chordata > Aves > Passeriformes > Nectariniidae > Leptocoma > Leptocoma aspasia. Next base: position 913,731 of record VXAX01005379.1, on the reverse strand, counting down.
AGATGTGCCTGATTTAACAACACAGTCAAATGTACTGCCCAAGGCAAGGGAGTACTCACCCAGTGAAGACCATTCACAGGCTTACTAGTAACTGTTAAATAGCCCAGTAATAATGGAATATAGTGATCTTCAAGCCCTCATGCAATAAAACACCCTATTATTTGTCTAAATTCAGGAGTCCTTAAATAATAAATGTAACTGCCACGGTTTGTGATCCATTAGTGAACTATTTTATATAAACCACCATAAGAGCTTTGTGATTTACACTCACTATTTAATACTCTTTCCATCAGCAGCATTTTGGCAGTGATTCTCGTTCCAAGTGTTCAGTGGAGAATAATTTTCTTGCAGTTGGTAATTGCCACCTCTCAAACAATTTCAGCTTTTTACTATCGATTTTAAGAGAACTTCATGAGGAGTCACATATGAATATTCATCAAGTATTGTATTACAAATATAACCGGTCGAGCACAATAGATCAGATGAAAAGAAAAAGATCCTTACTAATTACAGTATACTCCTAAAATATTAAAGGAATTATTACTAGGGTATTTCAGAAATAAGGCTCCTAGCAATGGCACCTGCATTTCAGTCAAGCTTATTCTCAAATCAAAGTCTTTGTAGGGTAATTCTAATATATATTATGTTTAGATTGGATTTCCAACACATGGCTTTACTCCAGGTTCAGCCTCAGTGTTTTTCATAAATCACTTTTACCTGAAAGCTTCCTTAAGGACAAAGTCAGAAACTAATGCAAATCTGCTGTTGTCAGTTAACAGGCATTTACAGCAGACAAGTCTTGCATAGGAGAAGCATGAAGTGAGAAAGAAAAGATGGATAACCAGAGCTTGTTTCCACTAACAGTACACATTTCCCAACTGCTTAATCAGGCTGTACCCTAAGTGGCTTCACATGACAAACTCCTGACACTTATTTTGAAAAGTACAAAAAGTGGTGTTGGTAGAGACAGAGCTTGTGCAAAAGGAACTGCTTCAGGACAGTATCTCCCACAATTGGCAGGATTGTGAGATGGCAAGAGCAAAGATCAATGGTAAAAGTCCATCTGGGAAATGCCAGCACGTACAGCCTGCAGAATTCCATAGAGAGGAAAGCAAGAGGTGAGAGGATGAGCATTTCCCACAAGTCTTCCTCCTGTAATATATTAGACCTTTCACCATTAATTTGCCACTTAGGAGTAAACCAAGATCCAACCAAGTGATATGAACTGGTACAAAGCAACACTGAAGGAGAATCTCCATCCTTTGTTAGATGTTAGAAACAGTGACCAAGGATGAGGAAAAGGCAAGTTCTAGCCCATCTTTTACTCATTTATTACACTTTGAGGAACACACACTGAAAAGGTATATAATAATTGAACGGACAATTTCTGTGATAACATAAAAGTTCATAGACTTAGGTTAGAGAGAAAGAAAAATTATCTATATTGATGAACATCCTAATTTAGAACATTTGGTAACAGATATTGGTTTTTGTCACCTTTGTGACGTCCCTTCGAAAAGCAGGATACATCTCTCTAGGATCCATGCTTGTATGGAATATTGAGACACCAGCCAGTGGCTAATCCACACAAGATATGATTCCTGTTCAACATCACTTATCAGAACAATACGACCAACTGGCAAAGAAATGTGAGCCTGATTACAGATATTCCTGTTCTACTGTCAGCTATCAAGGTTGCAGTTTTATTCCCTACTTTACATGTTCATGCTGACATGAATAAGCAATGTATCCTAAGATACCAGTGATTTAAGCTCTCTCCTCCTTATGCAAATCATTTTAATACATAATTACAAGTAAACATTAAATGTTTGCTTAGAGTATAAACAGTTTAAATACATAGTTAAAATATTGAATGTTTTTTTATGTTAGATACTTCTGAACTTATATCACAAAAAGTAAAAATTTTATTTCCTAATCCATTTATATGCTATTTGAAGAGAATTTTCCTCTGGAATTTGTTCACATGGCACGGTTTAAATAAGCACAAAACTTTGTGTAGTCACTGTAAATCACCTCAAAGTAACAGTCTGCCCATGCGTAGCTAAGTAGGATTAAATAAGCACTGGACTACATCAGCACATGCCCTGTGCTTGTGATTTGACCAAGACTTTCCCAAGACTTCTGACACTCAGTTCAGGATTCCCTAAGAGGATCCATGTCTTCATGAACATTCTATACCAAAATAACAAAAGGAAAACACAGCTAGGTATTTAACTGCCTAGACTGCATGGAGAAATTTAGCTCTGCTTTGCATGCTGAGCTACTCTTTGAAATTGAGCTAAATAAACCATTCAACATCTGATTTACCATCCTACCCACCTCAAACATGAGAACAAGCAGCTATAATTCAACTTAAATTTGCTTTGAAACACTGCGATCTAAAATCCTTCTCCCGATTTCCACATTCCACTGGCTGTGTTCTCACTGGTGGTACATCAAAACATCACAATGCAGGACATGAACACATCCCAGCATGGAAACACCCCACCAGAGGAATCACTACTGGCCACACCCTGAACTGCCCTACCTTGCTGGAAGCTACTCCTGGTGCCCACCACAGAGGATGCTCAGCCAGGGACAGGTGGGAAGGTCTTGATGCCACAGGAAAGCTTCTGGCAGTGCCAAATCCAGTTCTGGTCTCTTCCCCACTGTTGCAAGTTTTTAATGCCTTTTTTAAACACTGCTTTTCTAGCCTTTATTTCAGATATTTCCTGGTGATTCTGACTGCAGGCTGCCTCATTTCCAGAAAAGCAGTGTGGGACCAACGTGCTCTGAGCCCTTTTGGGAAGCCCAGCCGCACACCCACTGATGGTGCTGCTCCTACCTTGGCACGTGGGGCATCCAGGCTCTTTGCCATGGGCAGCCTGAGCCAGAACACCACATTCTTGTAACTTTTTGTGGACACTGACATTTATAAACAAACCTGAATTGGCTGAGCTGAGTTATATTGCAGGCAAGAATGCAAGATATCATCATTGGTTACTCTAATTTGTATTTTCTTTAAAAAGCTACAGATTTTCCCCTGTGATCTGTACAGCTCAGCCTGCTTTGAACTGCTAAGTATCACCATGCCTAATATCAGGTTTATTCAACCAGAAAGTTCTGAGGTTTCCTGCATCCATGTGGTGTTTAAATAGCCAAGGATCTGTTACTAGTTCTGACAGCAGAAAGGAAGTTTTTCTTTCCTTTCTGTAGAATATCTAGTGACCATTTTAAGGTTCTTTTGTATGTGAAACTGATCATCCAGGAATCTGTCTCCCTGTCTTCTCTTACAGCTGCTTCTGGTCTTTTCCCTCCTCCCACCTTCTTTTTATCTACTGAAGTGAATGCATGCCTTGTTCTCAGAATGCTTGCTCCTCACACAAGTGCCTGAGAAGCGATGGGAATGCTAAGTGCCATGTGAGATCATCTTGAATAGAACTGAGTCTGAAAGCTCTTCAGAAATTCCGACTTACTCTTGTAGCAAAAGAATATGAAATATGTCAGGCCCAGCTACTCTGACCACTCACTTATGCTAATGGACTTTGATAGGAACTTCTCTCATCAACAGTTTTTAATGCCTCTTCAGAGTGTTTCAGATTCTTAATAGGCCTAATAGTGTGGGGAACTGAAAGACAGCCAGATGAATTATGCTTTCACAGTAACATTATCCTGTCATTCTCTCATTGTTCCAGCTTGAAATCAGCACCTCGGGTTAGAGTGACCTCAAATGCACATCAGAACCTGAGCCTTTTGGCTTTCATTACAACTTCCTTTATTCTGCTCATACAATTTACTCTAAAATCTAATCTGCAAGAAAACAGGAATCAGACTTGAATGGGAATAGGAATTACCACAGCCATGTTGACTAGAATGAATATCATTTAATGAAGAAAAGCCATTCACCCAATGTCCTCCCAGAGCGAAGTAGTGACTGTCTCAATAAAACACTGAAATAGATCCCAATACAGTTGGTTTGTGCTGCCCCAACTTTCCAAAGATACATTCACTTAAAAGCAAAATACAGACAGAAAAATGCTCCTTCCTCACACAATTTTACAGATGAAAAGAAGACTCAGCAGTCACAAATGATACAACACTCACCAGCATTTACAAACAAGTAGAAATAGAAGGTGACAATGAATATATTTCCACTGACAAGTGCAATCATACAGTGAAATCACACAAAAAGGAAAAAGTCAGACTTTTACAGCCATGCCAGTCCTGAGCCTACATCAGGGCATTCTGGAGAAATGAGCTAAGCAAGAAGCTCCAGAGGGTTTTCAGACATTCTCTGCACCCCTTTAAAGAGGCAGGGCTGCTGGTGCTGAGCACAAGCAAAATAGACCATCAAGGATCCTCATCTAAAGCTATTCTTTCTCACTTTGGTAGTACAGCACTACAAGTTAGTTCAGTAAATTCATAATTGTTATTTTCCCAGGAAAAAGAAGAGAAACTGGCTTTATAAGAGTTGCATTCCAAGAGTCATAGGTAATTAGCAAACAGAAAACTGTCAGAAGATTTTGGCAAGCCCAGACAATAATGACTCATAACAACAACTTTTTGAGCCAAGGAACTTTCTATACCTCTCTCATCCCTCCTTTCTGTTACATTGGGCAACCTGCAACTCTCCACTGTCACCTGCAGTTCATGGTTTCATGTGTTTAGAGTCCACAAGTCAATCAAAAAGGGGTAAATCTATAAAAAAACAAACCCCCACTCTCCTGGCAACTGTGGGTCCTTGCTAAGCAGGATGTTCTCAGTCTAAGACCCAATGACAGGATGCATCCATTTAAAGTTTACTCGCTCACCTCTAGCATCATATTACTATCCAGGGAGTCAAGCCCTCCAATAAGGCAGAATACTCTTGGATTCAACTAACCCACTCCTTATTTTAGGAACTCCTTTTTGGAGATAAAGGAAGACCTATAAAATTGATCAAATTACAAAAGGCAAGCAGTTTGAGGTTTAATTTTGATTTTAGTATTAACTTTCAGAAAAATGGCTTCTTGTAAATATATTTCACTCCTGCGACAATTGTACTCTGCAGACACGCAAGGGTTAATTAGTTATCATTCCCCTTGAAAAATGTAAAAATGCTACGTAAGTGCTAAATGCCATAAATTTCTCCAATAATGAATTGGCATAATTCCTAGACTTGATTACAACTTATCCAAAAACTATGCATAATGCATATCATCTACAGAAAGGTCCATCATCCATTATATATGACCGTGAGCAGCCTGGAGAACAGATATTAGCCTAAGTAATCCACTCAGTATTTTTCTCTCTTTAAAATGGCCCAGAATTAATTGATTGTAAAATATGTATCTTTGTTCTCCTCTATCTTTGCCTGCACTTAGCATGGTAAAAAAGTTGTTTCTTTAATATATGAATTATGCATTATATATGAGTATGAACTGTGAAAGGCTTACATACAGCATGACTAAATTGGCTTTCATTCAGTTTAGACAAAGTGCAAAAAGAGTTAATAATAGGAGTAATAATGCTCTTCTGATTATATAAATTCTACTTCAATACTATGTAACAACACAGCTTGAGAACCTTATAGGAGTTTACAAGTTACCACATGACTGGGCATTATCCCCACACTTGCAAGAAGCAAAAAGAAAGGATGAAGTGAATTAAATTGCCCAAGATTAAATAAAGGGCCAGACTGAGCTAGAAACACGCTCAGTCTCATAGCTGGTTAGCAGTCACATCTCCAGCTCTCTCTTACCAAAAGGATTTCCTTTCTGATATAGCTATTGTTGTATCTTGTTATTTGTCAAGTATTAACATCTCTACAATGGTCACATGGAGAGACAGCTCTGAAGGAAGTAGCTATTAATATTAAAGATTCAGACAACTTAGTGGAATAGCAGCAAACAAGACAAAACACACCAGGAACGCAAATGTTTGTGGGAAGAAGTATCTAGCAGTAAGCTCCCTGGACTATCAAGGCCAATAAAAAAAAACCCTGGAAGAAAGGAAGCATAGTCTTGGGAGCTCTGATTTTATTTCACTGACATGATAACACAAGAAAATCTGGTGCCTCAATCATGCACAGTAACTTGTGTTTATAATTGCAGACAATAAGGGCTCTGGCTGCTTGGGAGGGACTCTGTTTCTAAAATAAGACCATAAACATTTGTGGAGCCACACGGGAGCAATATTTCCTCTACCAACTTAAATTTCTTTTCTTGGGCAGCTACCAATGGCAGGAAATTTTGGGGGTAGACTTTCTTGACTTTGCTTCAGCTCTGGACTACTTCCCATGAGTTCTCTAGGACCCTCATTCACACCACTAGTAAAAAGCAGCACAGAGCCACAGAAGGCTCTTGTCTTTGCCACTGCAACTTAATATCTCATGAGTTTCAGGCATTCTGAGTGCTGGAAAGGAATAACAGGACACAGGAATCCTCCTCCCACGTCCTTGCCTTCTATACCCCACACACACCTGCCCATTTGCTGTCCTGTCAGGAGAAACGAGCTGGAAAGGAACCTGAGCACCTCCTAAATTTCCCTGCTCCCCTCGGTTTTTATCTGTAGTTAACAGCTGCTACATGGCTCAGAGTGGCAAATCTTAAAAGCAGGAATTATTTAGGCTTATCTTTCTCAGACCTTTTCTCTTGCTAAATTTCAGCTGGACTGGTGCTCCTTGCAGGGTTCCTTTGCCACCTCCAGCAGGTGGCAAAGCAAATGCCACTCCAGCCTGACTGCTGTGCTCAGAAGGGAATGTTCACCCCAAGTGTCCAGAACACCTTCCACAGACAGGAACAGCACCTCTCCCACCTGCTCCTGGCAATGCATGGCAGCCTGAGCAGGGCACTTCTGGTGCCACAAAGGCAATTAATCCTCCATGACTATTTGCTCCTTGGCTTCTCTGAGGATTCCCAAAAAAAGTCAGGTAATGCCAACTACACAGCTCTTTTGAGATGTGCCTCTTGTCAGCTATGAGAATGGATTTGAGCCTCACTATTTTCAGGGAATAGCATCAAATAATACTTTAATTTGCTTACAGCATGCATTGCAGGTCAAATGAGTGCTAAGAGGAGCAGCTGAGTCACTGAGACTGCCCTGATCCCTTCATCAGAACTGTTTGTAAATCCCAGTTTAACAGGCATCTGGTGAAAACTTGGCAGACAACTTTGCCCAGTGGCAAAAAAAAAAAAAGTATCTATTTAATCCTGGAACATTTGCAGTCTCCAGACAGCTGACCAATGAATACTAAGATGCTTTCCTCAAATATGCTGTTTGTTGGCAGTCTCCAAAGGGTTAAGGGCTAGATTTAATTGCTAATAAAGTTGAATAAAATATTCTCAAAGGAATTAATGGGAATTGTTTCAGGCTCCAAACTCAGCTAAACCAGTTTTTAATTAAGCCATATTTAATAAATAACATCTAAAACAACTGTGCTGCTTTCTTAAGGCTTACTAAGGAAAGGCTGATTCTCAAAATATTTTTTTGCAGACTTGCTGACTGCAACATAGAGGGCATTGGATAGTAGAATAAAGCATTGATTTTAATGAGATCAACCTTGCTGTGATAGCTTTGATTTCAATTGAGTTAGGCCAGGTTTGCAGCTGATGGGAATATTTGAATATCTTATAGCACTCTGATCTCAATGCAGTAATGCAAGAGGCTCTTCCTTACACACAGACTTTCATATTGGTACATTTTCCAATCCAGCATGGAGAGGCTTTTGAGCATTTGGATCTGGGGCTCTGTTCCATTTGTGCAGTGCCTGGCAGAGTGCAGCTCCAATGCACAAACAGGGCCGATGGGTATTCCAGTAATGCAAACCCGAGTGATTTATTTACATTTCACACATCTTCATGTCACAAAGCAGATGCTTCTGCTGTCACATGCCAAGGGTTGCATGCAATATCCTTCTGACTCAGCGTGTGTGAGAGGCAGCAGAGACCTTCCTGACAAACAATACGGCACTTCTATTTCTAAAGTTGTGTACTTTGAGATGTACTGCCTGAGAGCACACTTGTCAAACAATTGTGTGGTCTACAAACACAAAATAGTCTTAATATGGTGGGAAGTGTAGATAAAATGCAGCCAGGCTGCAGCTCCCTTCCTGGCTCCAGCACAGTCCCACTGCAAGGAGCCACTCAGCCTATCCAACACCTGTAACACCAGCCAGGTGTGCTCCTGGATCCTAGAGGATCCTAATCCTCTCACCCTGGTCATACCCACTGCTATCAGCTACGTGTCACTGCCGCTCTGAGCTCCCCTGCAGCTTCTCTGACAGTGACAATCCCTGAAGGAAACAGGGTAGTCATCCTGGAAACCAGTGTGTTGCCCAGACTATGAGAGCTGTTGCCATCGACTGTGCAGCTAATTAATGCATTTAGCTGCACTAATGAACTAAGCAGCATTAGTGCAACTGCAATGATTTGTGTACAGTAAATACTAGCAAAGCAAAGTTCTGCAGCCCTGTACTAACTTGATTAATGACTGCTCTGCACATTGTGCAAGGAGCAAACACAATGGAATCCCAGGGATCTTCTTGCTTTTTATTTCCTGCCTGTTTACACAGGTCCTTGGTGTCAGGAGCTAGAGCATCTCCCTTCTCCCTAAACTTCCAAAGGCTGATCAGCTCTGTGAATAAAGCTGAGAGCTGCCTCAACACCTCTGCTAGGTTATCTTGGGGAAGAGTTGCCCCCTTCTTGCCTCAGCTCCCTTCTAAGCTGAGGCTCTCACCCTTATGCCCTGCCTGGGGTCTGTCTCAGCTGTGTCACACAGCCATGGCCATTCCTGGCTGTGGAGCCCCTTGGTCCAAACCTTGATCCACAGACTGATGTCGCAGTGACCATGGCCTGTCCCCAGAGGGACCTGATGTCCTCAGAGGCAGTGGGACAGGGTCTGGCTGACAAGGAGTGCCCAGAGCCTGCAGCTCCTGCCTCCCCAGCCAGCCATCAGCCCACACTGCACCTTGATATTTAGATTTCATAACTGTATGACAACTTATATATATATACACACACATTTCCTAAATGTCTCATAAAATAATCTCCAAGTAAGAAAACTAAAAAGCACCCAACCAGACACGCATAGTTACCCAGGGGGCAAGGGCATGTACCTCTTCATTGGTATTTTAAACTTCAAGAATCAAGTAGTAGTTCAATTGCTACTCTTAGCATCTTAACACATCCAACTGGAAAATTAACATTTATTTCCTGTCATGACAAACCCATGGAGGCTGGGTTTGTTTCCAATTGCAACCTATTGTGACTTGCAGTCAAACCATGACATCAACTCCAACCATCTGAACTGCAGGCAAGAACATTTCTATTCTAAAGAAAGTCATCTTTCCATCAGCTTTAGTTGTGTGGGCAAAGCACTCTAAAATAGCTGCTCTTCCTGGTGCAACAGGGTCACAGCAGAGGTTTTCAGAATGAACAGCACTATATTGGGGCCATTTTTGTTTGCCTTTATAACAAAGTTTCTCAAAACACATTCTGTACAAGAAAAGCGAAGCAGTTCTTTACTCAATGCCAATAGTAATTTTTCTTCTGCTCACACGTTTAGGCAGTTTGCTTGCAACCTTACCAAATTATTTCTGCTCCAGGAAGAACAGTGGCTATTCAGTGCTCTTTTATCACAGAAGAGCCGTGAAAGCACAATTAAAAGGAGGGGTCAACAGTGGAGAGTATCACAGAAGCTGCAGGCTTTGTAAATAGTGTCAAAGGGACTGCCTACCACTGCTGAAATGCACTCTAACTCACTTTGGAAACCAAGCACTCATTCCACACCTAAAGCAGTCAATATCTTCACAGCCCAGCTCAACTGCTATTCGTGCATTGGTTCTGTTCACACAGTGCAGGATTTGATGACAAGCACCTGACAGCAGCCAGTGGGGGAGTTTGCTCAAGGGACCTGCTTTTCCAACTCTCCACTTCCTCATAGCAATTGATGGCCAAGGCACCTGTAATCCAGAGGGCCAAGGTTATCCCAACACTGCTCCCTGCTGCTTCTACACAGGGACCTCTGTCTGGGTTCTGGGTTCTCTGTTCAGTGCCTGTGTAAGTCAGCCATGAGCCTTTGCCCCTTCCAGATTAGACATGTTTATCAGAGGCAATCCAGTCAAAGCCAGCCCACCCTGTTTTATAGCACTGGTCCTCCTGAAATCACAGAGGATCTATCTCTAAATCACATACAGGCATCCATTTGATTTTACCATCACCTGCACTGAAACTCACAGAAAGGTCTTCAGGAGTTTCAACAAGTGCCCAATGTCCTGTCACCTCAGATCTGTTACAGGCCTGAGCACACAGAAGTGAGAGCTGTGCTGTCAAAGTCACCACAGATGCCAGAAAAGGAATGCAAATTCCTCAGTTCCTGGGCCATCACACCACCATCCACAGAGAACCCAGGAATGTCCTAGATACAATATTTAGAGATGTTCTAGGTGCAATACATAAGCATCATGTAAAAGCCCATCAGTGCTGCTAGAAATAGGCCCAGAAGATTCGTAGCAACACTTTGAAATCCACCAGGCAGCAGCCATGTGTTGATTGTCTAAGTACTACCAGGTATAGAAGAAAAATTCCAGTGACATAACAGAAATGAAAAAATGGGGCCTCAACATAGACAGAACCAGCAACACTGTTTACAGTATTGTTTGCACTAAAGGCTCATTAAAAAGGGAGGGAAAAAACATGAGTCATTTTGTCATCAGCCCTAATATTATATATATATCCCTTCAAAGTCGATAGCTTTGAGGAAAAAAAACCATTAAGAATATTTGAAACAGTCTCAGAGTATGCACCAGGAACTGTAGGTATAACTTCAGTTCAGATTTTTCATTAGTTGGGAATTTTTTCAATTCCAAATGGATGACGTTAACATAAAGTTTAGATAATCATTAATTCAAGTACTACAGATTCATCCTCTTTATTTTTATCTAACTTTTCTTGAAAGCAGTCCATGAATAATGTCGTGCTAGGGTGGCTTCATACAGGTTTTTCACAGAATACACTGAGATTGTTCTAGAACACTTGCTCTCCCCCTCACGGAGACACATAGAATATAAGAAATTTTATGAAAAATTTCTAAAGGGCAATCTTTTTGAGTCTGTGAATTGCATGCAAATGTGTAAAAATTCCAACATTCAGCTCATCCTCCCTGTATACAGCTGCAGCTGACTTCTGTCCCCTCCAAGATAGTCAGAAAACTACTTTGAAGTCTGCTGCTAATACTTCAGCTGGGATTTTAGGATTTGAGGCTGAGAAGTAAATACATCTTTGAAGCTTGATGTATCAGGCATGAAGGTTTGAATCACCAAGTGATTAACTTCGTCCATCAAAACAGCCCTGAGCTTTTCCACTTGTGGAATGAAAAAACCAAAATAGGGTAAAATACTTGACACAGAGAAATAATTGGTAATATACTGACAGCACAAAACTTGGAGCCCATGCACCTCTCTGTAATTCACAGCAGAGGACTCTGTGAGCTGGGTTAATAAAGTTATGTCCTGAGAGTGAAGACTCAGAGAAGCCAAACTAAAACATGACCCAGCCTAGGGACAAGTGTGTTGGAAAAGTCAGGCAAAGCCTCTGTGGTGGTGGTTCAGCTGACAGGACCTCACAATAGCAACTGCACTGTCATTCAGCAGCTCTGAGCTTCCAAGAGGAAATTATAAGGGAAGGCGGCAGCAAAGAGGATAAGAAGGATTAATTTAAAATGTACATTTTATCTTTTTACTCAGAAAACTGATGTTCAAACATCTATGCTTAAGAGATAAAGGTGAAGCTGCAGGGAAGAGCCAAAATCCATTAGTACAATGAGTGCTTCCAATTTTAGCAGTGACAGGCAGAGCCCTTCCATACAGAGGTTAGCTAAACAGTTATTTTAAGGACTCACTGTCCTTAGTGGAAAATTAATAGAGCAAGTGTCAAAAGCCTTTCATGCTTTCAAAAATTAGAACAGTGCATCTCCACTGGGTATCTGTCCTGCATAGAGCCTTCACCTACTGAAATGTAGAGTGGGAAGTTTATTCAGCACCTGGAAATTAGCACAGCTGTCCTGGAATCATAACATCCACATATCTCTACCACACACTGCATTTGAGGAGTACACTGCCTGCCTAGAACAACACCATTCCTCTGCTCAAGCCACTGACCTTCACAGCAGCAGAAAATTAGAAATACGCCCACTTAGAAACAGAGAATCACCACACACTTTGGAAACCTCCCTTGCTGGAGAAAGCACAGGCAGTTACTGAATCTGCAGAAGAAACAGCGGAGAAAGGAAAGCGAACAGTGTGCACATTTGTCAAATTTTAACCTAAAAGCAAACTCCCAAAACTGAAGTCCTTCACTCCACGGGGACTGAAAGTTTTGCTACTCTTTTTGGGGGTATCAGGTGTATCTGAAGGTAAAACAAGGCTTACAACACACATGGCTCAGAGGAACACTTAATGCTTGCTTGTACACCTCATTTGACCCCTGCAAGAAGACGAAAAAACTTGTCTGGATGTTTCTTAGGGAATCTTTTTTTTTTTGCCTCATCTATGCAATAATCTCTAGTTTTCACAAACTAATAGCAAACTATTGTTGGCATAATTAATTTAGCTGTTGTTTAAAGTGTATTGCACAAGAAAGGGACGTTTCATATATCATGAATGTCTGGATATTCATGTCCAAATGCTGACATTAGATACAGCTGCACTTCAAACCTCATTTTGGTTTGATTATGTGAGCAATTTACTCCTAAAACAACAAAACCCACCAAATCCCCACTTTTTAAAAAAAGTAAGCCTCAAGAAATCTGTTTGAAAGTTAACCTTGAAACCAGTTTTAAAATTATTTTGAATTAAATTTCTATTTAGCAGCTAAAACAATTTCCTTGAAATGGTATTATGCCAAACGTGATCTCTATTCCCTTTTCTAGTGGCAGAGAACTCATGACTGTAAAATATGTGAGAGATCCAAAGGCTGTGGTGTACTGCAAAATGGATCCTGAGGGAAAATAACTTACTGTGGATATGGAAATGAGATATTTTTCTTTTTCTCTCCCCATAGAACAGCAGTAGCTCTGCATCCAGGGGATGCTCTACATTTTCACTCCTAAATGAAAAAACGCAGGCTGGATGAGCACAATGCTCCTCGATACCAAGGAATGGCACATACATTCTTTGGGATCTTAAAATAATCTCCCAAGGGAACATTGTGGTTCTCCTTTGAGGCTCAAGACTTCATGAATGCCAAATAAAGTTTCCATGTACTGACTAACCCAGTAGCTATCCATCATTCTGCTGGACTGCTTCCAGTTCCAATTCCCTTGGTTGTTTTCTTGGCCTGCTTGAACCACTTATTGTCCTTTGGGTTTGCTACATACACATCACTGGAACAGGTTTTCCTTCTGGGAAGCTCCCACTAAAAGACATCTTTCAGTGGCCTCTCTTCCTTTCATGCACACAGAGCTGCCTTGCCTGCAGTACTTTCCACCTGCACTGTTCTAAGCATTTAGGTCCAATGCTGAACTGCATTTCTCCGTGTGTAGCTGTGACCAGGTGAGATACAAGAAGTCCTAATTGTTATTCATACTTATAGAATCAACATTCTCCTCTTTTTAGGTATGACAGTCCTTCAACTCGAACTGCAGTGGCCTCTAAGTAGTTTAAAAAGTCTATACTATTACAGAAACATGCAACACCGAATAGTGTCACTATCCAGAAGTAACAGAGCTGCTGGGACTCATGAGCTGGGAGAAAATCCACCAGAAGGTAAATTTGTCAAGGAAAAGCCAGCTCTTTAACTGAAACCTTTCATGGAAACTTTTTGGCTGTAATCTCAGTTTCTGAATAAGCACTGAATGCCTGAAACATAACTATTAGTCTAAAATTAAAATACAAGAGGAAGTTCCACTACACACCTTTGATTATGTAAAAGACCAGGGAGAGATGACTTTGAGGCACTTGGATGACAATTCATAGCTGAAATAACGTCATCTAGGGATGAAATACTTTTATCAAATCTCAGCTTCCCTTGTGAAGATAGGCCTAATTTACTGACCTTCAAAGCACTAATTTCAATCATAAAAGTTTGGGCCTGTACATTTTCTATAAAGGAATTTTTAAACTTGAAGAAGTTCATCATTATCATCTCTGCTTGAACCAAAAAAAACCCAATAAATCTCACTTTTGAGTCCCACTCTGTAATAATTCCATAACCTCTTTCTTTTGTCTAATTGGTCTAATTCATTACAAATTCAAAGCTTTAAAAACTAGCATTTAAAACTTCAATCTTAGCAGATTGCAGTTCAACTAAATAGTCACAATCTAAAACATTGGCAGGGCTGTGGCCAATTTAGCAGAGCTGCAACTATGACCCACAGTTTGCCAGTGATATCCAAAATATTAAAATCGGTGGAAACTCATACTACTGTAGCAATTGCTAACAATTTAAACTGGTGTTTGTGGATGCACACACAGAAGGCAGGAATAAAAGCATTTAGAATCTATTTCCTATTTTACAAACACAACTCTGAGTCTGATCTGGCCCTGATCCCTCCTGCCTGCATTACCCTCATGCTCCACTCCTGGCTTCTCTTTCTCTCTCATTCTTGAGATTTGTAGAACATGTAAAATTCATTCTCCTATTACTCCCACACAAATCTTCAAAAGTATCCAATATCCAAATAATTAAATAAAACACATTCCCATGTGCTCAGGGGGTTTGTTTTTCCTGCACCACTTGAGTCCTTTTCTCCTTCTCCTAAAATACATGGCAGTCTTGGCAGAGTGGAATTGGGATTAAATCCCTTAATTAAAAACAAGCATTTATTCACTTAGGTTTGGCAAAAAATACTTTGATATTCCCATTTAAGTAACTGCTTTGTGCACATAAATTAATACATTCACAGTTAAAATACAGTTCCCTAAGTTCCACCACCCTTGTATTCTGAAGATAACGTGCTCTATTTAAAAGAACTATTGTTTCATCAACAAGGCCACTGACAGGACAGATTTGCATTGCTGGCTTCCATTTCTCCTTGGATGTTCAGAGGCAACATCCCTCTTTTCCAATTTTCATTCATTTTTAAGTACTCATCCACAGTGTGTAATGCAGGAACTTATGTTCATCAGCAAATCAAGCAGAATTGATAGAATATGCAAAAAGTAGACTAAAAGGAAAGAATTGGCATTTTTCAACACCCCTTTCACTTCAACATCTGCACGCAGGATTTCACTGGAGTGGATATTTCTCTTTTCTCCCATGAGCTCAGCATATCAGCATGACTATCAGTCCCAGATTGCTCATCCGAGAACACACCACGAAGGGAACTGGTGACTATTTGTCTTTAGTAACAATGAAAATTGGATGACTTGGAGCAATCTGGGATGAATTGTGCCATCCATTTGCAGGAGAGCAGCAGTAGAAATGCATTGCTTCTTCCAAAGAGTTTCTAGTTTTCAGAAAATGTGGAGTCTAACAATGTGATTCAGTAAATGTGCTATTACATTTACCCAAAAACTGATCACAGTTTTGGGAGAAAGCTGCTTTTAAGAAATGATGCATTTCCACAGGATGCTTTGAGCATTTGAATGTCAATAAAACAAAACAGAAGAACATAGTTTTTCAAGTATTGAAATCAAGTTACTCTGTACTGAAGCTTTTTAAAATAATTTCTCATAGAGGTATTTCAAGAACAATGAGAGCTTAATTATGGTGCCCACAGAATCACAACTAATGAAATAACTTAATATGTATCTACCTTAAAAATGCTAAGTGGCCACATCATTGCTAATCAATAGTACTCTTTCCTAATGAAAAAAATATTCAAGTACACAGTAAACCCATCAGGAGTTTACTGTTCTCTTATCTATTAGAGAAGGGTTTTTATCAGTGCTTCTCCATCCTTTTACAGACAGGGAAGGAAAAGTAAAGGGAATTGTTCAGTGCCAGAAGGGACCAGAGCCCTTTCTCCTCATGCAGCTTGATCCACCCTGCCACGCACCTGAGGCAACACCAACTCAAAGCAAGCATATCTTCAAGCAGTATCTCAGCAGAAACAGGCTAATTTTACCAGTTCTTTTAAAATATGCACATGTGCTCCATTGTATGATCTGACATTCAAAGCTGACTAAATTATACAGTGATCTTAAGATATTTTCAGTAACACACATTTTACAGCTGGAATGTGCCTGACAAGTAGCCTGCAGAAGCTTTACAGCTCAGAACTTATTGAAGTTCCCAGTATTTTTTTATGTTTCCTTCTCCTTTGTGTCCTTGTGTAACAAACTCAAAGTCAACAGTGCTTGATTTAAAAATAAAATTGAGAATCCAAACTCACAGGAAAACATCTGATTTCCAATGCTCAGCCTGATTACCTTTTCAAACCTGGCAAAGAGCCTAATTCTCTTGGGTTTCAAGGAGATGCAGGATACAAAGTGCTCATTATTCATGAATACAAAATACAGGGCATTTTAAAACCACAGTTTATTCCCACAGGAGCTTCCTGGTTGCTCACCCACTCTTGGGCCAGAGGGTGGAAGAGCAATTTGAAGGTCTAGCTATTCCTATTCTCTCCATGCCCCTGGCTGGTTTATCTCAAAGGAAAAGATACAGGTAGGAATGCATTTTCCATGCTTCCAGGAACATTATGGAAGGAACTGGTGGCAGAGAGCAACACAGGCATTTTCACTCCTTCCAAAAAACGTACAATAATTGAAATTTCAACCTGTCACCATGCCTTGCACAATTTCTATGTCCTTTTTTTAGCATTTTTCCTTCAATTTACTGCAATAAAAGTAATGCATTAAGAAGCAGTGTTTTGACAAGAAAAGTCAAGACCATAGAACTGTTCCTTTTAAAGTAATTATCAAAGTCCAAATTCATTTTAGCAAGGAAATGTGATCTTTAACCTGGTAATTAATGGAGATGATTCCAGAAAGAGCTCATTTTTCATATAGTACAATGACAGATCTTGTTTCCATAAATGAGGTGAACAGGCTGATGCTGCCAAGTTTCAACCAACATAGACTGTTTAACAACTAGGGCATCCAAGAAGTAATTTTATTTTCCATGTTAATGTACAGCTGAATTTTCTCTTGGGCAGAGAACAGACTGACTGTCAAAAGCTGTCACTTCCAAAATCCAGACACAGCACATTGCTATATTTGATTTATTCCCCTTGTTTTCAAAACTAACTAAAAATGCTACTGAAGACGCAGGCAGATAATTTAGTTTGTGATTTTAACAGTTTCACTTTTAGTTGGTTTTGTCATTTATAATACATACAAGGGCACCAGGTGACAAGTTGATTACTTCCATAAAGGCAGCAAAAGAAATCCTAAACATACATTGGAGCAACAGCCACCCAAGAGTCCAGTACTGAGCTCAAATTTATCCCAAGATGAGAACAGCAGGTTAATAACACACTATTTAGTTTTAGTAAGATTATTACATTCCTTGTGATTAAGTCAAAGTTTAACTGCAATTCAAGACCTACAAGGAATTGTCCCCTAAAGTTCCAACTCCTCAAAACACATGTGGTTAAAAAAAAGCAAAGAAAAACTTGCCCAGTCCATATGAAAATTTAAGTCTCAAGTATGTAATGATACTGAGCCCATTGCTTTGATGCCACTAAAAATGGGAATTTTGGGAACCAGTCCACTGTAATCAGTGAAGCTCTGTCAAGGTAAAGTGTCTCTGAACAGAGTTCATCAAGCACTCAGCATGACAGATCATTGAAGTTTACACCTGTCCTATAGCAATTGTCTCTGGCCTGGAAAAGTCCCATTGAAGTAAATTGCAGAAGTGATTTCTGCCATAAGGAACTGGGGAAGAGAGGGACAGCAGGGGAGAGACATCAGTCAAGTACCCAATAAAGATATCATTGAGCTGCACACCTACCAACTGACTTGAAGTAAGGTTCACCACCACACACAGCACTTACTAAAGCAAAGCCAAGGCAGAAAATTTCCCAACATCTAAAAAAATTCAAATCTCTGAATGCTTAGAATGATACTGTATTTTCTGGAACTGATGGATCTTGAAAGAAGTTTTGCCCCATATTAGGGGTTTTTATTCCTGAGGGAGAACACACTTAAATCAGATCAGTTTAATGAACTTTCATGTGGGCATCCTAATCTTACATTTTTAACTGTTTCATGTTAAGCTTTTTGAATAAATCTTAAAACACTTTGGGTCATATTTGATGAGCAATTATAAATTATTTATATGCATATTCCCCTTCAACATTCTTTCTAGACTCTTCCCTGTGCTACTCCCAAACAAAAGCAGAATGCAAACTGTATGGAGCAAGCCAGGTAAAGGTGATAAGCAGCATGAATAGTGAAAGGAAGCCATCACAGATAATTCCCACTTCTTGCCTCAGCCATGCAGAGATGGGAGGATGGCTGCAAAAAGGCTCTCTAGGCAACTTGGTCTTGAACAGCTGCCTGAACTCCAGCAGTATCTCCAAAGCTCAATATGATTAGGAATGATGCCCAAAGGTCAGCATTCTGCCTCCATCCTTTGATTCTTCCTTTTACAGTGAGGAAGTCTCCATGGAGAGTCTTCCCTTGCTATCCCAGTTCCAGGCTTTAAGTTTTCCCCCCCCCTCCCACTTCTATTCTGGCAACATGGAAGAGGCAGAAAAGAGGCAGAGCAGAAAAGCAGGGGTCTCATTTTGAGATTGTGCACTCCATTTATGCTGGTGACCTACAATTTCCAGAACAAAGCAAGTTGAGAAAACCATCTTTACTTTGTACACACAGACAATAATAATGTTCTCTCAGACTGATTATCCTCCCAGGAAGCCTAAGCATTTACACATTCCTGGAAAAAGTGAGCATTTAACGCTGCCTTGCTGATCTGGGGGTGTTTTGCCCCCCCCCCCACTTTGGTAGAAATATTTGCCATAGCATTTGCCTATACAGTTCTCAGAAAATGCAGAAATGGGAGTGTCAAGACAACTTATTACTATTTATCCTAGAGCACTCTGTGCCTCTATTTGTCTCTCATTACAAGCTAAGGAAATGCATGAGTTACCTGTACCTTGCAGAGAACTGAATCTGTAAGAATACACCCTAAAATGCTATAAATAAACACAGGATGCTGCACACTCTGAAAAAAAAAAACAAACCAAGCATCACCTTAGCACCAGAAAACAGTTAAAACAGTTGAAGGAAAATGCAAAGGGTCTCTAGAAATATGGATAAGGCTAAACAGGTATTTAGAAGCAAACACCCACAGTGAAAGGAGAAAGAGCCAGCCACTCGACTTGCTGCTATAGATGTGCCTCAGGTTAATAAGACAGCTGCACATTTGGGAAAAAAGCCTTGGGAAAGGGACCAGCAAGTTCTCAAAAGCCTGCAGTCCCACTGAAGAGGAAACACATGCAATGCTCATGTGTAAGCTTCCACCTCACAAGAGAGCTCACTTCCCCCCCAGGGACATGGAGACACCAACACTGAAGGTTTTCAGGCTGCAGCTGGACAGGGGCTTGAGGGTCTTGCCTCTCTTCCCTTTGCCCTAACAGACTGGACCACAGGATATTCCGAGGCCCTTTCCAACCTCATCTCTCCTATGACTCAATTACTAAAATAGCCCCTTCACTTTTTGTGAAACAGTATTTTTCCACAGCAAGTTTAGGCTTGATTTGTCACCGAGACATTTCAATGCTATGTTGCTTTCCCTGCCTTTTTTTTTCTTTTTTTTTTTTTTGCAGAAAAGTCAAGAAAGCCTTCAGAGTTTCATAGACTTGAACAAAATTGCTGTTCAGGCTCTGTAGCAGCAGCAAGGAAACTAAGCTCAGCCTGAAAACAGTATCATTACCAGGGGGCTGATATCCTAAGGGAAGCAAAATCCACTTAGCAGGAGGTTCTATCCTGAATTTCCCATCCTGTAATCAGCTGTTGACAAACTGTTAATTGACTGGAGCTCCGCATCCACCAACACAAGCAAGTGTTGAGGAGGACATGGGTTGTCTAACTGGATGCATGCCCAATCTGTCATCACATTTGCAAAGGATAAGTACACAACTGGTTCATCACACAAATGGAAATCACACCTGCTCCAAGCTGTCATTAACATACTACAGTGCCAGCTAACTGGAAGTGGGGTAGGAAATACACAGAGAGCAGGAATTTACTTCCACTTCATAAATCATTGGCCCAGCTTCCACCACAGCCAGTGGAGCTGCACTTGGTCTACAAAACACTAAAAGAGAGAGGAAACAAAAAAAAAAAGTTACCTAGTTCTTACAGTGCTCGATCTAGGAGGCCACAGGTCTTAAGCAAAAGCAGGCACTATTATTGTAATACAAAGCACAATTAAGTTCCGGAACCTCCTGCTAAAGGATCCAAGAACTATGAACAAGTTTAAAGATACATAAATAAATTCACACAAGTCCACTGCTGATAATTAAAGATAAATTAAATGCTCCAGATACCACTATTGGTGCTGTCTCCAACATTAAAAAAAAAAATTACACACACCCCTAACTTGTACTCTTCCCTCAGGAAACTGTTATTAACCTGTGTTGAAACAAGACCCTTAGCTTGACAGAAATTTGTTTGATCCAGCCTTCCAATTCTTTTATTGCAGTTTAGTCAGATGAGAAAGAGGGGCCTGGTCTGACAGTCCTAACAGGTAACTAAGGGAAATTCCAAACTCACTTAGTCTTAGCAACTTTTTTTCTTTCAACTCCATTAATTCAGGATGAGTTGGCACAGGGTATTTGCTATAATTTTTAATTAGTACAGCAATAATATTAACATTCCTCGCTAGGGTCTTCTGATACACAAGTGTTTTCAAAGGCAGTCACCTGTACAAAGCACTAGTGATGTGTACAGCATTAGTGACCAGTAGGAATAAAGGGAAGATATTGGGAAAATCCCTCAGCTTATATTTAGTGTCATACAGCTTGTCAAGTACATCTGAACACAAAAAGAGAATTTTAAAAAAGCCATAGCGTTTCCAGCCAGCCCCCTGACTCTGTCAGGGAAATCTTCCAAATAAAAAATAGACTGCAAAATCCCTATTAGTAAACAATGTGAAGACTGGCTCATTGGAAATGGAAGAGCAGTAGGTATTTGCTGTGTCCAAATGAATAAAGCACTGAGATCAAATGAAGAAAACACAACTGAGTCATTAGAACAGTCCAGTGAAGGAAGCATATTTAACTCTGCTTCTACTCAGAGGAGCTCAAAGGCCTTAGGCTACATCAGTCATTCTCTATTTGCATCAGATTCATTACTTTTAGTGAGGTATTCAGGACAACAATATATTTGGGGTGTGCACACAGTATTTTGTGTAAAAAGGCCTACACAAATCTTTTCAAGCCTCTTAAAACCAGATGCTGCAAAAGAAACTGTTTGATTTCCCCATTATCTTCATTAAACCCCTCATAATGATACACTCCCCTAGATGCTTTGAGACACCAACAACTGAAGCAAGACTGCAAAGCAGCTCAAAGATAGCAAGACACATTGCAAACGGCTACAAAACAGCAAGAGGCACAGGCAGAGGGAAAGATGATAGCTTTCAGTCAGAAAGGAAGGAAATTTTTGATCTGAAGAAATATCTTTACTGGACAGTTATCCATATAGAGTTACACACTCCCATTGTTTTCTCATGCCTCACAAAAGCTCAGAAGTCCAAACATCCTAACTTCTTCCCTCCTTCCAGCTTGGATTTTAACAAACAATCTTCCTATTTCCTCAGAACAAAAGCAGGTTGACAGCTAAAGCTGTGAAAACAGCATGGCAATCTTATTAAATATGCCAGGTTTGCTATGCTACCCTGCAGAAAAATACAAAGTGATGCTAATTAGAATCCAAACATAAGCAGCTGGGTGAATCTGATGAGCACTGAAAGTGCAACACTTCCAAAAGCTTTAACTGCATCTGGCCTAGGTGTACTAATACATCCACATTCCTTATCTGATTTCTCCAGGAAGCTACAGATAATAATTCACAGAAATCAGATACTCTGCAAATGGGTGTTTGAGGTGAATAGGACACCTGCATTTTTTGTTTCAGAACAAACATACAAGATACACAAAAAGCTCTGGCTATTGACAGCATGAAACATCTCCCTTCTCAGTTCTCTTCTGTTGAGGAGCCATCAGTAATCTCCATTCCTCTGCAGGCTGAGGAATGGTTCTTTCAGAAGATTATTTTGGCATCCAGTAATCTCTTCCTCTGAACAGCCTATTCTGAAGTACAGAAACAAATCCCACTCTCTAATCCTGTTGGTTTCAGTGACAGGAGCCTGTAACAAGCACACATCTTAGTGTAACAGGATGGAGCAGTTACTATCTGAGAAGCTTTCTCCCCTTGCTTACGCCAATTAAACTAAAAAAACCTACTCAAATAACTTAGTGCAGAAAATTGCAAATTGCCCATATCTAGAGATTTAAAAGCAAGTGTAGATGCTTCCCAGTGTTACTAAAGTGGCAGAAAAATAAGTTTAACCTTTAAAGTTTCCACTCTCACCTCCCAGAGTTTCATTCCAGCCCTTGTCTATCCAGATTTTCATATCAGAGAGCAGTAAAAGTTTGAGCAGGGTTGAGGCAAGACCTGACAAACACCACAGCACAGACCTCAGCAGAGCAACATCCCACAGGAGCTGAACCAGTTACAAATAACAAAACTCATCACCTACCTCAAACACAGCAAGAGAATAAATCAGGCACAGGGGTCACCTAGCCAGGAGATAAAACAGCAAGCTAAGCACTAAAGACAAGCAAAAAGTGCAGCTAAAGACAAACACTCCTACAACACAACTACAATCACCACAGAGACCCCAAGCTTGAGCTTAAATAGGGCCCAAGGACCTGTGGAAAGGGTGTGGGCAGGGGGCCCAGGTGAAGCTGATCAGGACCAACAGAGTTGATTGGTGCTTTCAGGGCTCTGGTACAGCTGTTTCTTTTTAAGTCGTCTCTGCAGCATACTTTTTTTTTCCCCTTGCTTTTCAAAGAAGGTTATAGTTCTTACTTTGCTGAGAAACAAGCAGGCCATTTAAAAGCTATCTGTGGTTTTACTAGAGACTTAGAAAATAGGAATGCAATGTGAAAATAGCAGGTTGATGCTGCAGTAACCCTAAGGGAGGGGTTATACTTTCATTACAGTCCCCCATGATTTGGTTTGTTTGGATACTTACATTGTGGAATAGTGCTGAGCCCCGAAAGAAATTCTGGGCATAAAATCCACAGTTCTTCTTAGGTAGAAGTAACCAGTACCTGTTAGCAGCCAAAAACGTTGTAATTGTCTGGCCTTTTTTTCACAGCCCAAATTTTATTGGGAAATAGTGAACCACAAGCAATAGCAAATGGTAGGCAGACAGGAAGACTTAAAAAAATGTCTGTCACATTTCCAAATGACAGCCCTCTGTTCTAGAGTATGACAGCAGAGCTCATTTCTCAGGGTGTGGTGGCACTTGCCTGACTCCTGGCACATCCTTATGGCTTTTTTCCTCCTTTCTGTAACAGAAATCACATAGTTGCATTTCAGAAATTGCTTGGACGGCCCTTTAATTTTAAAATATTTTAACTGTTCTCTAAACTGCAACAGAGTATTCTTTTCTTCTACCTCAGTGAGGCATTTAATTCAGGATCTCAACCATGTGTGTAAGGAGGACCAGGAGTGCTGTCAGAAGCTATGATTTACCAGGACATGTTTCCTGTGTATGGATCTGTGTTTAAATAAAAAAAAAACAACTATAAATTTATAGTTATACCCTGACAGTTTGCCAAAAGTACAATTCTCTATGAAGCCAAATCAGGATGTAATCTTCCCCTATCTTTGTGGCCAAGGCTCTGTCAGTGGAACAAGTGTCAGTGTCTGCTCAGTCACTGAACGTGGCTTGTTTCAAGATGCCTTTGGCTTCAGGTTTACACTCCTGGTGGTTTTCTTTCACAAATGCATCTCCAAAACAGAAGCAAAACATCTCCTTGTGGAATTTGAAACGTAAACAGAGAATGCCATTATTGTTTTATGGCTTCCCATTTTTTCCTATTCATTTATCATGGAAATCATCACAGAAATAGGACAACAAAAGGTAAAATATCAGCTTAAAGAATATCCATCACTTTCAGTACAGGGCTTTTCTGGAATAAACCATATAAAACTATGTATTTATATCCATTAGATTGTTACCATACATAATCCCATTATTAGAACTGGTTTGCATTGTCCACTTGTGGAGCTGAACAGTACTTAACAGGAGAAGGATGGCAAATGAGCCTCTGAGCACTTACCAACTTCAACATATTCCATATAAAGCCTGCTATTTCTAGATATCTGCTAATGCATTCTTTGGCAAAAGGGTAGCTCTGAAAGAAACTTTTAAATCAGCCCATATCATCAGCCCACACTTCAGATAAATGTGCACCTTCTACAGTTTTC
Source organism: Leptocoma aspasia (assembly GCA_013399835.1). Lineage (NCBI taxonomy): Eukaryota > Metazoa > Chordata > Aves > Passeriformes > Nectariniidae > Leptocoma > Leptocoma aspasia. The sequence goes on along the minus strand of VXAX01005379.1, from coordinate 889,358 downwards.
CTTTTCTTTCAAAAGGAAAATATCTTGAGTTTGTGCCTGAGACCCTTGTGTTCTAGGGCTTGATCACAAGTGTTCTGCTCAGGAACCTCCCTCCCCAGATCAAAATCAATCATTTTCCTTGTGGGAATCACCTTAATTATCAAACCATATGAAAATTGCAATAGGCTTAAATATGTATGGACACTCTGGAAGTTGCATTTAATTATGGGTTGCTGATTGTACATGTGAAGATTTCTGTGGCCTTAACAAACAAAAGACTAGAATTTCAGCTTCCTGGGAGTTCCAGTAGCCTTGTCCTTTTTTGCAGACAATTTGCATTTTAAAAGACTTCTGCTTTCACGTGGCTCAGCAACAAGATACAATTTCTCCATAGAACAATCTGCAGCCTAATCTAGCAGCGACTCCTCAAGCAAGCCTCCTGCCAAATCCAACAGCTATGCAGGGACAAAACAGCCACAGCAGGCCAACGATCACTGTCCTATTACCTGAAAGACAAGTGCCACCCCAGGTGACAAACTGCCTAAAAGGCTCTTTGGACAGCAGCAGTGTTTGGGCCTCTGGCAACTGTCAGCCCCAGCAGCAGCACAGCTCTGGGAATGTTCTGTACCAGATGGAGCCTGACCTGCGAGCAGTTGTCTGAGTGGCCCATTTTCCTTGGCACCTGTAGAGAGGCATTTGCTCACCAACAGCAGAGGGGACTCATAAATGCACCCTTGCCCAGGATTATTACTCTGTACACCACTTCTTTTTGGAGCAGAGCTATTATTGTTGTGGTTTATGCATTGAAGAAAGGACTCTTGATGACAAATTTAGAAGGTTAAAATGATTTATTAAAATGACTCTATAATTCTAGTATTTTTCTATATCTGCTCAGCAGAGAGCATTCTATGCTCCTGCTGCTGCTTTGTTTAGGGAATGTGTTTGAATTGTTTACAATATCAGAAAGATAAAGTAATTTTAGCTTTAGTTTTTTCATAGGTAAGAGGAGGCTAACCATTTCTATGTCTTTGAAGAACAGACACAGATATTTTGTTTACAGAAAGCTTATACAGAGTAAAAGACAGCAAAAGGATGTTCTCTCATGGGAAAATTATCAGAAAGCTTACACACAGAAAAACTTATAATATGTTCATAGCAACATGCTATTTCTGTGACCACATAAATTACTATGACACGTAAGCAATATTTGCATTCTGTTTTGTAGGAATTCTGCAGCCTGGTAATAAAATCACCTTTGTTCGGCTGTTTCATCTTTCACCTGGATTTTTGGTTATGAAAAAGATTTTTTTTCTGGACCAAGAATTTTGAACTCCACCTGCTTTACACTGCAATATAGAAAAGTTTTTGGATTGACTCCAATTTTCATTCAACTAACTTATCCTAAAATCACCCCACTGATTTTCAACTCTAACTGAAAGTGATCTTGTTCCTAAAATTCCAGGAACAATTTGAGATCATTGTCCCAAGAATAAATGGCCTGAAATGTCTATTGGACATTACTGATGAAAGATAAGTGCTGAGTTAAACCCAGATCATATTGCATGAAATTATTTTTTCAAATAACTTATTTTCAACAGTCTCTGGGAAAGGGAGAGGAAGAAGAATTACAGTGGCAAAGCTAAGGCATAATATAGTTACATTATTGCATTTATCACATTCTGTGGGGATTGCAATAAGTTTCTCTGGACAGGTAGGTTTTTCCAGTGCCTTGCAACGTCCTGTGCAGTTGCTACCTTGTTTAAATGAGGGGAAAAAAAAAAAAAAAGAGGCCGAGCATTACTTGTCCTTAGTCCACATCATGCACTGGTAAGTGGGAAAAGAACAGGAGGTCTGGTTCAACGGGAGGTCGAGGATAAGGATTTTATAACTGTTTTCAAATACTTGGAAATGAACATTATTTTCCAAAACTTGAAAATTATTAGAGAAGACTGATCCCATAGGAACCTCAGAAGACGGGAATAAATATCAAGGCAGAATATCCATGAATTGTTCAGATGGGGGGCAGAAGTATTATTTTTCACTGCTTTTAGGTGAAGACATTTTCTTAGTGTGGGAGAGAATGGCTACAAACTCTGAAAAGGTAGCGTGGATACAGCAATACATTGGAAAATATTGTTTCATGTATATCCTGCTGCTTTCATCAGAAGTTGCTTAATTCAGCCCAGATTCAGATTAACAAATAAGGATATTTGCAGAGGTTGGGATTTTTGGAAGCTTTGCTTGAGAACTACATGCAGCGGCATCCGGATTTATGGCTCTGCTGCACTATGTCTCTGAGATGCTTATCCAAAAACTGACTACAAGCAAGAATTTGGCTTGTGACACAACAGCGTTCATTTTCTCAAGCCTGCCATCTTGTTAGAGGAGCTTTTATTCCTTCTACAGGAAGTTTTGAAACTTAGCAAATGAGGGGATCAGTATTGCAACCTTTAAAATCACAGCATCTATTCTGTGTGTTACAGAGTGCACAGCAGCTCCTCTGCCACAGGACATTTGTGAGCTTGGCCTGGCTTTCCATCTGCAGCTTTGCTTCACTGCTGAGCTCCTGCAGCAGTCAGAGCAGGCTTAAAATGAGTTTGGCATTCCTGAAGTGGGACTGTGGCACTGCCTGGAATGGAAACAGCACTTGCTGTGTTCACAGGACCCAGGGCAGCTTTTGGATACACAATTCTTGTGCTGAGGGCAGCAGGAGATCTCCAGGTCTGCCTGACTAACACAGTTTTATTCACTTCTTTAACACATGTGGCTGCCAGACAGGAGCTGAAAAAAGGTTATTGTTGAAACAAAAAGTCACTGATGGTAAAAGCCATGTCTAAATAATACCCATCTAACAAGTCTTAGTTGTGTGATTAAGGCCTGAATTTTGGATTATTGTATTGTGTAAGGAAGAATAACTCTTCTTCCTTTAATAGAATTATTCCTGATTTAATTTGGGAGCAAATCATAACTACTCTGTCAATGACAAGTTATACTGTAAATCCTGGCCTGGTACATGCATGCCCTTCTCACAACTGACAGAAAACCAGAGGAAAACTGACCACAAGCAGTAACAGGTACAGGAACAGAATTTGGCCACAGCTGTTGGCTCTAGATTTACTGCCTGATGAGCCTAGCCAGCTTGAGCATGCATCATAATCTAATAAAAACCTAATAATACCTTTCCATCTAACTCAGCCACATATATCAGGCTTTGGAGGTATCAAGCCTAAAAACAGAATTGTACTGCTCTCTTGAAGGTATTCTTATTGCTGAGAAAAATACATTGCAAGTAACAATTCCTTACACAGCAGTTTTCTCTCTTTTCCACTTTGGGAAAAAAAGGTAAGAAAAATCAAAGCAATAAAAATTCATATTTGATATCAGATCCGTCCAGATCTGATGCATTCAAACTTGAAAGCTTGTTCTCTTATCTCTTGTAAGATCTTTTAAATTTTGAAAAGGCTTGACAGGCAGAAAATGAACAGATGCACAGTAGAGGTGGGAGATGATCTTGTGGGAGGTCTCTCTTGCCTTGTGCAAAGAGAAGGGTGTGGAGGCGTGCCTGCATGCTGGGGTGCTGTGTGGGGAGAGGGAGCCCCAGCATGCACCTCTTTACAGGGCTGGAGGTTACATAAGGCTTGGCAATGCCTTCCTCTCCCTCCCCTTGGAACCTTGGGAGAGAGGGAAGATGCCAACACAGAGGCGTTGCACAAAGAACAGGCCGCCCTGCAGGCTCCACACTTGTCCTTTCTGTGCCAGCTCCCCTGCTGAGCAGTCACCTTTCCAGAGGAGCAAGCAGGCTGTTCCTCTTGCTCCCACGGCAGCATTTCTGCTTCCTGGACAAGGTGTGCTCTGGTATTATCCTTGCTCCCTGGAGCTTCTGGATACCTCTGGCTGCAGGAAGTACACTGAGCACTGTTGTACTCTGGTGTGCTTCTGTTTCAGACTTGGGATGACAAACTCCACCTCTGGACATGCAGGCAAGGTGAAAAAGCAGATTTTTCAATGTTATTTAATACAAGATCAAGAAGAGCCACTCAGGAGGGTAGGGAAGAACTGTTGGGGCACATCAACTTCCCTGTGTAAGAAGCATAAAAGTGAGAGGTGACATTTTTTTGATAATAAGATATATTTTTCAATGCTGAATACCCTTGATAACTTGTCTCCAAATCTTGGCAGGACTAGTTCTTCACATTTCTGGAGAACAGCAAAACTCAAAGTTAGTCAGAGATGTTCTTGAATATCATATTCAACTGGATGTATTCTGAGGAATACAGCACCCTGTAAGTATGATTTCCTCCTCTCATTGCATACCTACCTTTTGGTGAGTAGTCATTAGATTCACATTAACTTGATGAAGATAAAGAAAGCTCCTTATGTATATTATTTTAATATTGCAATGAATTCTTTAGTCTGATTTTTGAAGCACAGCTATGAACATTCCTTGTCAAAAGTCAAAAGTTTTGTCTAAAAGCTTTTGTTCATTTTTATTGGATATCAAAGGCAGAGCCATGGTGCATTCCCAACAGTTACAGCACTGTGTATTTATTGATTTATCTGTTCTACACTAAACCATTCTCCTTAAATACAACAGGCTTTATTGTTAATAAATCCATGTTAGAAAATGCATTGAATATGTATTTTTGGCCACATCTTGTTTACTCTCTACTACATTTTTCAAGCTACAAAACTCTTTTAGCATTCACATAGTGAAAAGTATATTGCAACTGTTATTTGTGCTGTTTTGTTAGACACATGTACAAAATAAAATTGGAAATATCAACATTGCTATTGTCTGTGTGATGATAACCTCTTGTTTTCTAGTTTCACAACCAATCCATCAAGAACAAATTCCAGAAGTTTAGTAGCGTAGTTCTAGAAATCCAGTAGAGAACTGGAAAAAATTACGTAGCTGGTGATATCAAGTGTATTTCAGGAAAATGAGTGTTGCAGTAATTTATTCTGCTCTAGGCAGTGTCATGAATCCATCATGGCACACAGTGAGAGAAAACATGTCAAGAATGCTGGAATACCTTTCCTTACCACGAGACACCCACACAAACTAATAATAGGACAACATTGAATAAAGGAGAAAATAAACCTAATAGAAACCAAGTTACAGAAAGAATTTTCCAACTTCATCCTCTATACCACACACCTAAAATCTCCAAAGTTTTGAACTCCCTTCTTTTCCCATTAGAAAACCACACTATCAGAGGAGGCAAATTTTAGTTCAGTGAACGCAAAGACACAGAAGTTTGAATGAGAAGGGACCTTTTAAAAGTCACCTAGTTCAACCTCCCTATACAGAAAATAGTGGCAAAACACAAAGCCCTGCCTTCCTCACATAGTTCAAGAGAAACAGTGAAATTACTGATGGTGAAGTCTAGGAAACAATGTATTTTGGTGGTGCCCTCGGCGCAGAGCCAGGGCTGGTCACCCAGATAAATTATCATTCCAGCACAGAAATATTTGTGAGCTGAGTGTCACAGAGCAAGAGAAAGACAGGTTGGCATCTTTCCCTTCATGTAGCTTCACTTGTTCTTTCCATACTGTATTGAACTTTACATTTTATAATCAAGATTAAACAAACACTAGACTAGACTAGATTTTTTTTTAAATCAAATTCTGTCCAAAACTTACCTGAGGTTCCTGGTTATGGTTCTATCAACAGCTGTGGAAACCTAAAGTGACAGCTTGGTTCCTGAAGCTTTTCTGTAACAGCAGTGGGAGTATGGAAGCTGGAAAACTGTAGCTCTCCAGGTCTGTGCAGAGCCAACAGAGCACCACACACACGGTGTAAAAGTTGGAGCAGCACAGGGTAACAGAAGCCCACTGAAGCTAAAGGAGAGTCAATTGTGTAAGGAACAGAGTAATTGAAGTCATCACAGAAGCAAGGGAAGGTCTGGCCCAGACACTTGTTTTCTCTAACTGGCCCTCCTTCCTTTCTCTTTTTATCCATTTCCTAATGGATGTTCCTAATCAGGTTCAAATGAGGTGTACCGTCTCCACCTTGGCAAGCCTGACCTACTTCACAGGGATTAGCAGCTCCATGACATGTCTCCCCTGATTCAGGAACACTCTGTTCTCTTTCAGGAACGAAACCAGCTCTGCCTTCTTCCTGATCAGCATTTGCCTGAACGCAAACCTCCTCTGTGTTGAATGTGGCTAGAAATTACTGATAAATTAGTTATAAAACAAGTTTTTCTTTCCTTGTTCTTTGGAATTCACAGGAACACTCCCATTTATTTGAAGCCATCATTTTACATGTTGTTCCTTCTCAGCCCCTTCATTTGAATGTTCTTTAATGACACAACTATAAATATTCCCCACCCTGTACCACCACCAAATAAAATGTTCCTCAGCCTTCCCTTTTGCACTATCAGTTCTTTGTCACATAAATTCTCTTAATTTGGCTCCACCAGATCTCAACCCTCTCTCTGCTTTGGCCAATCACTTTTTCTTCTTTCCCTAGAGAATCTATAGAAAGATTAGCATGTTTCCCTCAAGTTTCCCAAGTTCTTACCAGCAGCAGAAAAAAAAAAAAAAAGTTCTTTCTGTGTTATCTTCTCACAAAGGAACATCACCCAAGTATGTGTCTTCTCAAATAATTTCTACTGCTGTGTATTTTTTTCTCTTCACTACATGTCCCAGGTCTTAATATTACCAAACCACCCAATTTTACACTATCCATTTAGCATGGGCAACGATAAATTAGAGAAAGGTTGTTTGTTTTTTTCTTTTACAAATCACAAAAGTATTAGAAAAATTGTAATATAGAGACTCTGAGTTCGTGTACCACACAAAAAATATTACAAGAATCGTGTTCTGAGAGGCTCTTACTTATTGAATCCTCAGCTGGCATTAACTGCAGTAGCAAGATGGCTCAGAAAGTCAGGGACCTCTGCAGTGCTGGGAAGCTGTCAGCAAAACTCTTCTTTGGTAAGGGCAGGTACTGTTGGAATACCTGGTGAGGAGAGTAACACTGAGTCATTGGGAGAGGCCTCATTACTCCCGAGAATTAACAAAAGAGAAAAAAATTCTGTCATGGTTCCATTTCTGCATAGTGAGAGTGGTGCTAGGGGCATCTTCTGCTTCTGTCACCAAATATTAACCCTGAGTCTGCATCTGTGACAATAAAGGTCAATACTTGGGCTTTAAGTTTGATCAAGCCCAGAATCCTATGGGGAAGTACCGGAGTGATGTAAAAGAGGCTCATAAAATAAACTGGTAAAGTGCAACAAAATTCACAGGTGATAAATGCTACTATTTCCTCTGCTGAGGGGAAAAAAGTGTGAATGTTTTACCAACAGGATTTATCAGCATTATGTTGCAGTAACTGTTAGAAAATTGTTCAGCACAAGTTACTTTCATGCCAAGATAATCTCCAGCCAAACAAGGATTTTCACAACAGACAAGAAGGCAGCCTAGACTTGTACAGTGATCTCTTCCAATTTTTTTTCCTGGTCAATTTACCAGGCTAACTAAAGAAGTCGATTTTCTTAATTTCCATTAATTAAGAGTGCAATCATTCCACTCAAGAGTAGGGCTGCTGTTCCGAGGAACCTGGACAAGCCAAAAGGATGGGGCTGACAGGAATCTCATTGAAGTCAAGGAAAACACAGCGTTATGTGTCTAGGATGGGGTAAAAAATGCATTGGGACGGATGGGCTGCCTGCCTGGGGCAGAGAGGTAGTGCCCAAAGACAGAAGGAGGAGCAACGGCCATAAACTAAAACACAGTAAGTTTCACCTCAACATGAGGAAGAAATTCTTTACGTTCAGGTTGACGTAGCACTGGAACAGGCAGCCTAGGGAGGTCATGGAGTATGCCTGTCCGAAGAGATCCCAAACCCACTTGGACGTGTTCCTGTGTCACCTGCTCTGGGTGACCCTGCCTTGGCAGGGGGCTTGGACTGAGGTCTGCACCAACCCGAACTGTTCTGGGATTCTGTGAGTCCGTGACAATCCCTGGGAACGGGGAACTCTTGCTTTAACGCGGTCCCGCAGCGCCGGTGCCTCACAGCACCCCAGTGAAGCCATTACCTTTTTAACCAGCTCCCACAACACGGCGCCGCGAGCGCGCCCGATTACAAGAAAGGTCAGAAAACCTTTGTGACCGAGCGCACTGCAAGCTGTGGCCGGAGCAGGTGCCCAGAGGCCCTGTTGGAGCG
>VXAX01005379.1:864491-879654 GCA_013399835.1 Leptocoma aspasia | reverse complement strand
GGGCGACAGCTGCTCCGCGCTCTGCTCCTCGTAGCGCTGCTGGGTCCCGCCGCCTGCTTTTCTTCCTCCTTCTACAGCCCCGGCGAGCCGCGGAGCAGCGTGCGAGTGCTGTGCGGCTCCAACTGGAGCCTGGTGTTGCAGGGCCAGTGGATGTTGGAGTTGTGAGTAGCGGCCGCTTCCCGCCCGCCTCGGAGGCAGCGCGGCCGGGGGGGCGAGGGGGNTCCGAGGAACCTGGACAAGCCAAAAGGATGGGGCTGATAGGAATCTCATTGAAGTCAAGGAAAACACAGCGTTATGTGTCTAGGATGGGGTAAAAAATGCATTGGGACGGATGGGCTGCCTGCCTGGGGCAGAGAGGTAGTGCCCAAAGACAGAAGGAGGAGCAACGGCCATAAACTAAAACACAGTAAGTTTCACCTCAACATGAGGAAGAAATTCTTTACGTTCAGGTTGACGTAGCACTGGAACAGGCAGCCTAGGGAGGTCATGGAGTATGCCTGTCCGAAGAGATCCCAAACCCACTTGGACGTGTTCCTGTGTCACCTGCTCTGGGTGACCCTGCCTTGGCAGGGGGCTTGGACTGAGGTCTGCACCAACCCGAACTGTTCTGGGATTCTGTGAGTCCGTGACAATCCCTGGGAACGGGGAACTCTTGCTTTAACGCGGTCCCGCAGCGCCGGTGCCTCACAGCACCCCAGTGAAGCCATTACCTTTTTAACCAGCTCCCACAACACGGCGCCGCGAGCGCGCCCGATTACAAGAAAGGTCAGAAAACCTTTGTGACCGAGCGCACTGCAAGCTGTGGCCGGAGCAGGTGCCCAGAGGCCCTGTTGGAGCGGCACTTCGCCTTTCGGACCGCTCCGGGCCTGCGCCCGGCCGNCCCTGCGAGGAGTTCCCTGCGAGGGACTGGGATGGCCGGTGACTGCAGCCCCGCTGTGGGGAGAAGGGGCCGGGCCGGCCTTCCCGCCCTGCGGAGGGGCCGCGCAGTTTCCCCACCCCGGCAGTGATGCCCGGGAACGGCGTGAAGGAGGCGGCGGGCAGTGCCCGCGGTTCCCTCTGCCCGCCCTCAGTCGGCGGGCACACCCTGGTCTCTGCAGGGATGGCCGGACAGAAGGAGCTGCCCCGCAGGTTCCCGGCCTGTGTGGGCACAGAGTGCCCAAGGTTAAACGGGTCGCTCCAGACAGGGGAATGAGAGATATGGAATGAACGACACGGAGGTGTCGGAGCGAGCCCAGAGCAGGCCACCAAGTTGATTAGAGGAATGGAGCATCTCTCCTTTGAGGAAAGATTGAGAGAATTGGGGTTGTTCACCCTGGAAAAGAGAAGGCTTTGGGTAACCTCACTGGGACCTTCCAGTACCTGAAGGGAATTTACAGGGAAGACGGGGAAAGACTATTTACAAGACCGTGTCATGACAGACCGAGGGGGAGTACCTTCAAACTGACAGATAGTTGGGTTAAATTGGATATTGGGGAAGAAATTATTTACTGTGGGGATGGTGAGGCCTGGCACAGGTTGCCCAGAGAAGCTGTGGATGCCCCATCCCTGGAAGTGTTCAAGGCCAGGTTGAACAGGGCTTGGAGCAACGTGGTCCAGGGAAAGGTGTCCCTGTTAGAGAAGAGTGTCCCTGCCCACGGCACGGGGTTGGCACTGGATGATCTTCAATGTCCTCTTCTAACCCCAGCCATTCAGTGATTTTGTGAAGCAGCTGTCCCTCAGGTTCTCCGAGCTTAAATGGGTCACTCTGGGAATAGTGTCCAGCACTGCTCCTTCCCCTGCTCCCCCACAAGGGGCTGGCGCTGGGTTCTGTGTGCGCTCCAGGAGGCCTGAATTCCATAGGGAATATTTAGCAGGAGGAGGCTTCCAAAGCAGTATTATATAATATCCCAGCCTTGACTTGAGCTCGGAGTTCTCATTCAAGGGAGATGCATCAGATTTCATTAACTTCTGACTGTACTGGAGTGGTGCCTTTGCTTGTGACGTGACACAGTTCTTGAAATGCACGTGACTTTATTTTTGGTGGAGCCTCGCTCACCTGCTTGTATTTAGAAAGGGGGAAAGGAGCTTGACTTTTTTGAAGACAGCAATGAATAAAAAAGTAGTTTAAGTAGGCAGTACAGTCATGTGGTACCTGTGGGCTGTGCTATATAAAATAGGATTTTATTGTGGCATGTGTGCTACTCTGTGCTTGAGTTTAAAACAGTTTGAACATCTGAACTCCTTCTCCTTCCTAAGTACTTAGCTAGCTACTTAAAGTTTTGACTTGCTCTTGAATTTGATTTATCTCCAGTCTTTTTTTAGCGAGATGGACTATCCCCTCTCTTAGGGCTTTAGTGCTCAGGATCCTCCTGGACTCTGGTGTTAATCAGTGAATATGTGGTAACAATCTTGAAACAGCTGATAGTGACCCAGGGATGGCAACTGTTGTGGTTGAGGATTTAGAATGGATTTTTTTGCCTGTCTTCACTTATTGTAATCTAAAAGGTGGAGGAAGAAATAAATTCGTTTTCTCCCACTACGAGGTTTTGTTTTAAATTGAAGTTTTTTCACTTAGGACATCTTAGTCCAGTGTGGAAGTAATTGTATTAAAGTTACTGGTTCATACACAGGTTGGTGAATTTTAAGGAGGAAGATTATTTATGGTGGCTCAAAGTTTTTATTTCTAAAAGAAAATATTTAAATAACTAGTGGTGTATGCCTCTGAAGAAGAAAAAAGAGAGGAACTGACTAAAATCAGAAGTGGTTGGGATAGCAAACAATTAGAATCCTTTGGAAGCCTTTACTTGAAAGGCTTCCAAAAATTGAAAGGCTTCCAGTTGAAAAATTGGTCTTTGGTTCGGAGTGGGAGGTTGCTGACCATAGCAATGGTGACAGAGTTAGCTTTAGTGTTAGCTGGCCGTGGTACATGTTGCTGCATTGCTTAAATCAGACTCTAATTAATTTTATGCGTTGTTTGACGTGTGAAAGATCCTCGGGTCTCCACGCTATTTCCTGTGGTTCATTACTGGTGCTTTCTGCTTTTCTCCTGAGGAGGAACCTTTGTCTTTAATGATTATGCAAACTCAGTGCTGCCGGTGTGGAATTAATGGGATTTTGAGCTGTAGGGTTGATTTTTTTTTATGTTTTCCGGGCAGAATCCGGTCCGGGTTTTTTCTCCTATCCGCTTTCCGGGTGAAATCTGATCCGGGTTTCCCCCCATCCTTGCTCCCGGTCCTCATCTTCAAAATATCTCTAAGAGAAGGGAAAAAATTCAGTTTTATTTTGGGAGTTAAGCTGGGGCAGGCAGCATCTTACAGCCAGTGAGTTCTTCCATGAGCAGCAGCTGCATCCCTCTTGCCTAAATATTCCTTCTTGGGCTTGTGGCAGAAACTCCGTGTGAGAATCCTCAGCCCAAGTGGCTTCAATGATGAGAACAGCCAATGCAGACTAATCCGATTCTTGCAGCAGTTTCCATTCTGATGGATTTTGGCTTCTACTGATTTTTATCTAGTTTAGAGCTAGTGATCCAGACAGGAGTCCTGCATGTCAGTCCATGGATTCCTTCCATGCTGTCTCAGGCTGGTTGGCAGAACTGCATAATGTTCATTAAAACCTCATTTGTTTGAAGAACCTTCTATTTATTGATAAGACCTTTGTTTTCCGAGCACTACTCTTTTAAATGCAAATGTTACTATAGCATCTTCATGGAAAAAAAAAAAATTCATCAGCTGCTCTTTTGAAGCTTCCTGCCTTGGTAGGAACAGGTACAGCTGCTGTTTAATGTCAGTTTTTCTGTTTGGGAAAGTGGATAATCACTGTGTAATTCCACTTTTTTGTTTTTCCCAGGTGCATAAATAGAGAAACTTTAGTTTGAAATTACTTGTGTGTGGCATCTGTAGCAGAAATAGGATTTTTCTTCCTTCCTCACTCCTAGCTGAGGTGTGTGTACTCGGCTGGCTTTTTGTAAATATTTCATTATTCATAGCTGGAAAAATGGCAGGCCCTGGAAGCGGTGCTGCATTTTATTGATAAAAACGTTTTGGAGAAGGTTCTGTATCTGCCAGACATTGCACCATTTTTTGGATGTTGTGTCTATCACAGCACACAGGTCCTGGCTGGAGTGCTGTGAGTGTGATGCTGGAATGAGCTGTGTTTAAAAGTTTCCCTATTTCCTTATCTCTGTTCTGTAGCTGCAAGATAATGATTCATTAATACGATGAGTTTTCTTTTTGTCTTTAATATTGTGTCTGTTTGGAATACAGAAAGCTAATTTCTGGTCTGCTTACTTAAAAGTGCATTTTGCATTTGTAAACAAAATTTGTTCCAAGCTTGATTTATCTTAATTTAACATCCTCTTCTTTTTGAAGCAAATTAAAACAAGCAAACAAACAAAAAACCCAGGGTTCAGCCCTCCCACCAGCACCTTTTGTCTGCAGCTTCAAGGGAGTGTGCTAAAAATGAAAGAGAATGTTTTGGTATGTAGATGGTTTAATGCTTTTAATCAGTTGGCTTGAAATACTTTGTGTAAATAAAATCCCAAAGGATGTGCTAAAGTATTTAACAATTACTGTAAGTTAGGCTAAGAATTCAACAAGTTTGAGAATTTTCTGTCACTTAAGAGTGTCTGGTCTCTTACTTTTTGTTAATAGAAGTCCTATTCTTTGTCCTGGTTTTAAAAATACCCAGCAATCCAAAACCCAATAAAAGCCAAAAAGCAGGGGGAATGAAAATGAAGTTATCAAAACTCTGTTTTGGTTTTGAAGCCTGTGCAGCTCTGCTGATTGGGCCCAGAGGAAGTGACCAAACATTTTATTTAATAACTGAACACACAGCTGAGTGCTGTGCAGGGCATTGGCTGAACAAAAATTGCAAAAGTGTCATGCTGAAATAGCCCTTGTAGAAGAAACAAAACAGGTGCAGAAGGGGACATAAAAATATATAGAATGATGGAACTTGATCCACCGACACTCTAGAATAATTAGCATAATTTCCCATTGATTGATTTGCTTTCCATTAAAAAAAAAAAAAAAGGCTTGTCTGGTTTGGAGGGGTTGGCATTCGGCAGGAAGTTCCTTGACAGCTTCCAGGGCTTGTGTTGTGGTGATACAGATCCGGGTAAATGACAGGGACCAACTTCTGTATCTTTGGCTGCCACCTGCTCACTTGAGGACTCATTAAAACCACACAGTTGATCTGGAGCTTTTCTTTTGTTGGCATTACAAAGCTGACTATCCTGCCTTAAGACCTAGCTGTATTTAGAAACTGTCTTTTTTTTTTTTTTTCCCTATGCTTGTGAGATCTATAGCAATAAGGCAAAACTATTTAAAATAATAAAAATAAGAATTTCATTCTGATGCTGCTTCTACCATTCTCTTGGGTACTGTCCCAACATTTTCACTCTGTTTTTAATAGCATTCCCATATGAACTTCATCAAGCAGCTTGGTTTCAGCAAGCTTTGCTGTTTTCTCTTCAGCAAAGCCTCTCATGCCTGCATCCATAAGCTGTTTTTCCTTTTTCCTAGATTCGTGCAACTTGGTGAAATTGCCATTAGAGCGAAGTGTGGAATGGTACTCAGGGTTACATCTGTTCACTGATATTGTTGGTGATGGTAGTGAAAAGGCAGATAAAAAGAGTCAGTTAAATGTCCTTGAAAAGGAGTGAAATGGTGAATTCAGTAGCCGGGCAGGTACAAGAAGAGACAGAAGTGGCTTGGAGCTGGAAACTGTATCACTACAGCTTGGACAAGTCCTTCTGTGTTTACTGATCTACTGGGGGTGATACGGCTGAATGGCACCTTTGCTCAAACTGGTTTTCACTTGAGTGGTTTTTTTTTGTATTGCCTCAGTGAAGTTGTTGGTATTTGAAAGCCAAAGCTTGTTCTTTTGTGCTTTAGATCAGAGATAAATAGAAGTCAAAAGCAAAGTCTGTGTCTGAGAGCTTCAAACTTTGCTTTTCAATTGCTTTCTTTATGCCCTCTGCAAAAAGCTTTAGAGTAATTGTAATAGAGTAGGAGCAGGAGAAAACAACTGGATACCTGGAAATAGTGATTTTAGTCCACTGAGGTCAATCGTTGCTGCAGTGATAGATGTTTGCTGCCTTTTTTATGGAGGGCTGCCCATGTGTGAGAGCATTTCAGCTGTAAAACTCTGCTATGGAAGATGTCTGGAAGCATCAGGAATGAGGTGTGTTTTGTGGAATGTGCAATACCTGCTTGCAGTGAATAGTTTGGCAGTGTGTCACTTTTAGCTATGATGGAGATCAGCAAATTGCCTTTTTATGTGTAACCAGCTACTGACAGCTTTCTTTCCTTAATGGAGTGCCCAAGTCTTGATTTAAATTCCAGCAGACTTTGATTTTTGACTTGGAGAGGCCTGTTTTCTTGGCACACCTGTTTGCACTGCACCCTGTGCACTACGGGTTAATAGAGCTACCCCCTTGTGCACAGGGAGGAGGAATGGGAGTGACAGCCCTAAATTTGGTAGTGTTGACAAAGTTCTGATAGTTTCCTGGCCTGTCTGGAGTACGGCAGAATAAATTTGGTTACATCTGCTTTTGCCAGGGACCTGCTCTTGCATTTTGTGCCTTGAAAAGTAACAAAGACCCAGCACACAAAGTTCCCCAGCAGACACGATGGTCTGTTTCCCTGCTGCTACAGATGATTTTTTATTTCTATGAATTTAACAATGGTAGTTGTACCATAACTTCTGTGGAAATATGAATCGGCCACAGTTCTAAAGGATTCAATAGAAGACCCTGTTGAAGTCAAGTACTTCCCTCAGTCCTTCAGGGTGCAGAAGGTTTTTTAAAACTTTTGATAAAGACGTCCTAAGTGTGAAGTATTTTACTATTCAGTAATTTACCTTCCCTTACACTTACTCCTTCAGTATTTTAAGACTGAGAAAGAGACACAATAAAGCTTTGGTAATGTAATTTTTTTGTTATTTCCAGGAGGCAGTCATGAATCCCTTGATGCCTCAAATGCTGCACAACAAATGCAGACATAAAAGCTTCAGGAAAGTGAGGGTGTTGAGGTAAACAGCACTGGTAACTTGCAGAAATCTGATGTCTATTGCAAGTTCTCTCTTGAACATGTGGGGACAGGCTGTTTCCTGGCTGGCAAGAATTGGATGTGTAATTTCAGGAACATAAAGCAAATATTTTAATCCTGGTTGTCTGTGCCAGTGTTCATCTGGAGTGGCTGGATGTTGTAGCATTATATGGAACTATTGCCATCCCATGTCCAGTATTGATACTAAAAATTATACATCCAACAGCCACAGCTTTTTGTGAAGTTCACTGTTATGTCCTGTCACTGCTAAACTGTGGCATGGGTAGACTTTCATCCTGCTTTGAACTAAAGGAAATATTTTCAATCATGAGAGTTAGTCATGTATTGAATATTCCACTTGATTCAGGAGAAATGCTCATGCATGTCAAATGTAAATATAAATTTTGATGGGGTTGAAATTTCTATTCCAAAATCAGATTAAAGAGGCTAAAGGAGGTATTAATTATGAAAATCTCATGGTGTGAATTTGAGACATCTAGAGAAGCTGGATTTAGAAAATAGTCAAACTTCTCTCTTTCATTTTGGATCAACACCAGCTGCATTATCTGATGGATGTTTGCAGTTTCTTATTTATCAGTCAAGCTTCTATAATAAAATCATCCTGTTTGTAAAGTACATTATCTGTCAGACTGTTATTAAAAGCTCTCTCTGGGCCAGCAACACAAGGGAGAACATGGCTGCATTTGAGACTTATTTCCAGCAGCTTTTGGAAAGATATTGAGGGGCTGTCTCTTGGCAGGATAAGATTTATATCTTTTTTTCAAATGGTTTCACACAGAATGATGTTGACTTAAAAAGACAAGATGTGGGCTTTCACAGTTAGACTCAAAAATTTCTAGTACAGTTAAATAAAACAAGCATTTTTGTGTCCATTAAACTGCCAAGTGACAAGATTCCCTTTTTTAAATACAGGAGTTTAAAAACTACCACAAAGCACTCAGAGTACATTTAATTCCACCTCTTCTGTGAGAAATGATCTGTTTTACATTAAGCTTTATTCATATGAAACATCTGGGGGTGGACTTTGTGCAGCCAGCACAGAAGCAAGCTTTCCTGCTGACTGCCAGAGAACAGGGGTTGCCAGTCCCTAGGTCACATAGCAGTGGTGGCAGGCAAACCCAAGGAGTAAAGAGCCTTGTGAGGGTTCCCAGTGGTGGTTTTGTGCTAAGGATCTTAGACTCTGCTCAGGAGGGAATGTGTTTCCATGGTTTGCAATGGATGGGGGGCATGGTGGCATTTGTGGAGCACTGTGACAAGGAGAACGTCCCTAGACTCACTGCTTTTCCTGCCAGAAACCTCCATCTGCCCCCCCACCCCGGTAAATCAGATGAAACCCCATAGAGGTCTCTCCTCATTAGCAAAAGTCTGTGCATGGGCAATTGCTCCAGCTCAGTCTGTACCTCCCAGGCCTGGTTCCCTTCGGTGTGGCTGACAGAGCATGGCAAGCTGCATGAGTTTCATGCAGACTTGGCCAACCAAATTAGGCTAAAATACAAAAAAAGTGGCAAAAGGGATTTTATAATCAGTTTTATCTGGTATTATCCTTTATATTAGCTGTTCTGTTTCCAGATTGGTATTACCAATAGGTGCAATATTGGTTTAGTTCTTCTGATTGAGAGTGTAGAAAATTGAGCTCTTGGAAAGAGCACTCCTATTTTTCTGAAATGAATCTGGGGTAAAAACAAGACAATAAGTACGAGCAGTAGGAATTTGATGTGTGCTCTTTTTAAATCTCTAATGACTGCTATCAAAAAGGGCATATTGTGATGTATGCAGTAGTGGGCTAAGGCAAATGCAATTTCAGGAAGTTCTGAGGTGTGGGAAATCAATACAGAATGTTGTGATGAAGGATACTGCTTCAGAGGATAGCCTGGCTTCAATAATTCAGGTAGCTGCCATGGAAATGTATTTTATTTCCTATGTAAATAGAATAAATGACAAGTGCTGAGGAGTTTGGATATGAATTTCTCAAATCTGTGATTTGTTTTGTTTTAATAACATGGGGAGGAACATAGGGATTGATTAAAAAAAACTTTGTCCTATTCAGTAGACTTGTAGTTTTTTCCCTTTGTGATTGATGTGTTTGTATATTCTCTGTATGATAAATCAATGTGAATGTCTTTAAGTGTGAGAGTATTAAAATATTAACCCAGCCTTCCTCCTTTAGTTACGCTCCTTGGTGTCCAGCCTGTCAGCAGATTGAGGCGACCTGGGAGAGCTTTGCCAAGGAGAGCGAACGGCTTGGCATCACTGTTGGAAAAGTGGATGTCACTCAGGAACCAGGTATAGCATGAAGCAGAGTGTTTTAATAACAGGAATTATTCAGTACAAGTACCATTTATTGTTTATTTAGGCTTCCAAGTCAAATAATGTTAGCCACAGTTTGTTTCTTCATACAGTTCATATTTCTGAACTGAAGTTTATAAACTCAGTTTGAAGGAATAAAGAATTGGAGGGGTGATCTGGCTTAATACTGACTTAAAAGAGGCTTATTCTCTATTTTAATCTTCTTCACTGGAAGCTGTTGCCTGTCTCATTCCTCCAACCTGTCTGCAGAAGATTCCAGCTCAGTAGCCTCCTGTTAGGAGGATTTCAGGGTGTGGTAGAGGGAGCCTGCTTTAATTAAAGTTTCTAACTGTTTCCAGCATGTTGCTGGTTTATTGAATGGTTTAATTGTGGTGTAGTGCTTTATATTGCAGATATGATTGCTGTTTCCTGTTGGTGATGCACATATGCAAATGTGTTTATAAAAACACTTCCCTAACTATTCACAGAAGCACAAATGCAATCTAATTTATTCCTTTGGTAACTCCCTTCAAAATTTTGAACGTGCCTTTGTACCAGCAGTATTAATATGGTATAAACCTGTGTACCTCCTGAGAATGCTTCATGCTTGTTTGGGCTCTGAGGGAATAAAGGATTTTATCAGCAGTATCAAAAGACTGAAAGATGAGATGTTGTTAGAAAAAAAAGGCCAAACTTTAATGATTTTTCTTTGGGTTTTTTTTGTGTTATAAAGTGTGTGAAAAATGTGTTTATTTTATTAGTTGAATACATGCTAAACAGATTTACTGTATTACAACTGTTGTCTCAGAATCAGCAATCTAAGTTGACAAGAAAATGCCAGCTGTTCTAGACCCTGTGTAGGTTCATGTCTTGTTAAAAGTTCACAAGTGTACAAAAAATCTGCTATCAAAAAGCTGCATATACTAATCATTATATAGTGTGATAAACAGTTTAAATATTACGTTGTTTAAATAGATGTAAACTTAATACTTGAATTTCTAATGTTGTTGAGAGTCCTGACCCCTAAGCATTGGTAACTTCTGAGTCAAAGGACTGCCCAAAATGATGATTTTGTACCAAAGCTCATGTAATAAACCTACAATATCCAGTTCAGCACTGGAAGCTGCAGGCACTTCTAGAACTAAGGAATGCTCAAACTGGAAAACAAACATTTATTACGTATTTGACCTTTGGTGCTGATATAATTTGGAAGATACGAGTTTCTGTGGAGCTCTCCCAAGTTACTGAGGTATTTTTACTGTGGGCTTTGCATCAGCCATTCAGTTGTGTTTAAGTGCTCTCTCTCCTTTATTGCTTGCACAATGGTACTTTAATTAGTCTTAGTTATGTAACCCCTTCATTGAATTGAAAGTAGTCAAAATGCGTTAAATTAGGGGAAAACCACGAGATGAGTGCAGAGTTACATAAAATTGCACTTCCCAAACGGGCAGGAGAAAGTGGCCATTCATGGTGCTTAATTGCAGGAGATGACTGAAGAATAAATCCACCAGTCTTAATGGCTTCACAGCAGATTTCAGTCCCTTGATGTTCCAGCCTTAAAGTGCTTTCCTCTTGCCTCATCTTCTCCATTTAAACATTGTGTGGAATGAGCAAATAATGGAGATGCTTCTGGACTCTTAAATTCTGCATGTTTGTGGTGCCTTTCTTAAGCTCCTGATCACAACAATTACCTGTGAATTGCAACTAGGCTTCTAGAATCTTCTGTCTTCTTTGAGTAGCTGTTGGCTGAAAGCAGCTAAAGTTTTAGATGACATCTCTATTCTCTGTACATTTTCAGAGGTGTGCATACCTCTGAAATACCTCAAAAGGTTTTTTAAATTTTTGATTAACAGTTGATTTCATAGTGGATGTCAATTTCTGATTTGCAGAGACAGAGGCTCAGCTGTAGGCAATTCAAGATTGTATTAAACAGGCACCAAAACAATTTAATGTGTTCTTAAATTTTGTAGCTGACTCACATCTGGTTTTACCAATCAAGGGGGGTGCCTTAGATAACCAGCAAACCTCCACCAAAAATATTGTGGATGTTTAGATGCATTTCATAACTTTTAGATTTCATAGTTGTTTCTGAGGTGTTCACTCTAGGATAGGCCCCAGGTAAGAGGTTTGAGCTGCTTTATTTCCTTTGCTTGAGTGGCACTTGTAAGAACTTCAGAGAGCCTTTCGGTGTTCCCATGACTTTGTTCTTAAGCTAATTATGTTCTTTGTGACTCTCCACCCAGTTTTCCTTGTGCAGCTGTGCTGTCTGCTTTATTAATTCTGCTGTTACACTTGTGGGTTTGTTTGCTTTATATCTCTCTATGCTGGCACAACTTTTAGCTGTTTCAGAAAGTTTTTCATCAGCCTGCCACTTGTAGCAGTAAAGACAGAGAGCTGAAAAGTTGAAGTAAAGAAGCTTTCCTTTCTGTAACTTTAAAGATCATTTGCTTTAAATGTCTTCAAACAAAATACCAAACAACAAAAAAAGCCATAACCCTTTTTTGCCTATTCCATAGAGGAATTCAAACTGAGGAAAACATTACCACTGAAACTTTTAAAAATACCTGGCTTATTTCAATATGTCTCTAAAGGCAGAAACCCTCTTGCTACAATACTTTCCATGGCTAATCCTGTTGCCTAGAGCTGTTTGCTTTATTGAAGGCTGAATAAGGCCTTCATTTCCCAAAAGATTTTCACAGAATTGTATAAAAGGTGAAGTTAGGTAACCACACTCTTTACACTGGTACTTTATCTGAATTGCAGTGTCTGGCTATAGGAATTCAGCCCTTTCTAATGGACTCTGAGTGCATCTAATGCTGGGCTGGTCCAAGACTTCAGCTGGGTCCAAATCCATTGATGAGGAAAATTATCTCTCAGTAAACATTCTTCAAGCTAAATATTTTTCCTTAATTTATAACCAATATTTAGTA
Organism: Leptocoma aspasia; assembly: GCA_013399835.1. NCBI lineage: Eukaryota > Metazoa > Chordata > Aves > Passeriformes > Nectariniidae > Leptocoma > Leptocoma aspasia. The sequence goes on along the minus strand of VXAX01005379.1, from coordinate 867,389 downwards.
TCTGTTACTGTTTGTAGCATATCTGAAGACAAACTGTTAACCTGTATTTACAAAACAGTGGTGAAAGCTGTGCAGCCTGCTCTAAAATACAGATATGTAGGTATTTATAGGTAAGTCAGAATGCTGACAAATTTCAGTGTTACTGATCTGCTTGTGTTGTTTTCTTCCCCTTCTAGGCTTGAGTGGTCGTTTCTTTGTCACAACACTTCCTACAATTTACCAGTAAGTGTGTCATACTGGAAACTGCAGCCGTTGACTCCTACTTGTCACTTGATTTAATCTGTAACTGAAAAGTAGGGGAAAATGAAGGAATAATGGCTTTCAATTTCAGCTCAGGTTATTGTAGCTTTGGTTGCATGATGAAATCCTTATATGAGGCTTTTCTTTAGTTTAAGTGACTTTACTAAGTTTTGCTGTTATCCATACTATTAAAAATGGATCAGAGAAGACATTTGCTGTATCTCTTCTCCAAAATGGTGATGTCATCCTTAAAATACTGAGCCCTTCGTTAAGTCAGAGTATTATGAGTCATGCAGATATACCAAGAAATACATATATATGTGCACTTTTAATTCTGAGTTGTATTTAGAAATGGTTTGGTTGTTAACCTCACATGCTTTGTGTATTTGCTGTAGTGCCAGTGAATATTTAAGAAAAATAGCAGCTTTATAAATGGCAAAACCCCATGCTGTTTAAAAACTGAGATTTTTCCATCATGGATTACAGTTCCCAAACACTCAGCTCTGAGCAAGTGAAATCTGTAATGTATGTGGGGGTTTTGGTTGGGTTTTTTACCCCAGAATTTGGGGGCGGTCTGTGCTGATGGGGGTTTGTTTTGCAGCGCCAATGACGGAGTGTTCCGCAGATACCGCGGCTCCCGGACCTTGGAAGATCTTCAAGGCTACGTTTTAGAGAGGAAATGGGAAGCTGTGGAGCCTGTAGCAGGATGGAAGTCTCCATCTTCTATAATGTAACACTCGGTTTTTGTTAACAAGAACAATGTTTTATATCTTATTATTCATTAAGGGTCCTGTGTTGACAGTTTAAAGACAAAAGGCCTTTATTGCTTAGACTTGAAGGCTTTGGAGAAGCAATCAGTATTGACAGCCTGATTCTCAGCTTCTCACCTATAAAGGCAGCTTATTTTCTGCATTTGCTTTTGTTTGTGCCTGCTAGGGCTTGTTTGTTTATGTCATCTTTGAAAAGAGATTAAAAGAAAAAATATAGCCACTGAGCATTATGTAAAGTGGCATTTCCAATATCTGCTGAGTCCTGGAATCAAGCCTGTGTTTATGTAGATTATTGCTTCATGACTTCTGGCTACTGGGCAGCCTTTAAGGATTTCTTGCTTATTTCTTTACAGGAGAGACTTTTGTCTCCCTTTGGAATAGCAAACAGTGTAGTGCTTACAGAATATATAAGTATTTGTTTTTAGAGAGAGGGATTTGCTTAGAAATATTGTAGAAAGCTTGCATGACACAAAGGATGAGCCAAAGATGTGAGTGGCCTGAGTTCATTCTGGCTGAAGCCATTATGTATAAATTCACATCAAAGATCCAGAGAGGGTCCTTACTTTTCATGTGAGAAGGAAGAAGAGCTATAGGATATTTAGGAATGGGGAGAGGAGCTACAGGGCTGCTGTGAACCTGTCCTTCCATTTCGTTTTCCAGGATGCATGGCATGGCAGGGCTGTTTCACTTCTCGGGATGGATCAGGGTAAGTAACTGTATAGTTGTTCCATACTCCCTTTTTATGCTTAGAATAATTGGATGTTTAGAAGTCAATGCTTAACTGAATATTTCTATTATCCTTTTATGAGCATTGCATTGTGTATTGCACAGGAGATGGGAGAGCAAGGGTTTTTTTAGTAATAATTTCTGCATCTGGGGTTCAAACTGGCAACACCACTTGTATAGGAACGTGATGAATTTGGATAATAGAGTAATTATCAGAAGTAAAGGAGGAATGCTTAGCTACATTGAAGTGTGCTTTAAAATATTAAAGCATATTTTACTTTAAAATATTTCAAGATGCTTTCATTTGGGAACTATCGAAGTTTTTCCATGGCATCCAAATACTGAGAATTTTCAGACCTTTCAGATTCTGGTCAGGAAACAGCCTCTTAAAACCTTTGAGTGTCAGTGAGATTGAGAGACTGTATGTGATTTCAGCAAAATATGTTACTATTGTAACATAGGTGCTTCAGACAAGAAATGTAGTTGAGAGTTGGAACAAGTTTGTATCACTTCTACTAAGCATCAAACTAACAACATCTGAGTTGTGTATCTTTGATTCTTTCATTGGATAATATTTACTTTTTATAGCCTTCTGATATTTCTCTTCCATGGTTGGTGTGAAATGGTGTTGTTTCTCTAAAGTCTCCTTCCTGAAAGATTAACTATCCTGGGAAGAAATCTCTAATTTGCATTCCACTTCGATGAATATTTCAGGTGTACATTTCCTCACTCCTCCTGCTCTGCTGTCTTTGCTTAGGCCTTAATAAATATCAAAAGATGTTCTGACATTTAAAAAGAAGACTCTGGAATTTTCATATTTAAACTCTTGTAAATGTTGATTGTGGTTTGTTTTGAAAGAGATTTAATGTAATAATTAAAGCTCACTGACTTGTTGTGCTGCTTGACTCAGCCAGTTGAATTTGTAGGTTTGAGTAACAGACAAAAGTTTGAAAGAAATCTTAATACTGTATTTGGGTTATTATATTTAAATAAGGATGAAGGATGTTCTGATACTTTCCTGCAAGCTCTAAGGCTCCTCATCCATGCATCTGGAGTAAAGGTTGTGTCTGGCATCTGTAATGCTGAGTGTCTTAGGGAGAAGGAATTGTGCATCCTCTGCTTAAAAAGCCTTTTAATGTGAACAAATTAGTACCCCCCCCCC
>VXAX01005379.1:831341-864483 GCA_013399835.1 Leptocoma aspasia | reverse complement strand
CCCCCCCCCCCCCCCCCCAGATTTAATGGTGTCAGAAGGGGAAGACTTCAGTATAAATACTGTTACATGAAAGGTCTTAATCAGCAATTTATGTAATGGTGTTGGCAGTAGAAATCCTAAGTGGTTTTAGGTATGAAGTTAAGTATCTTGTTCTAATTTCCAGCAAATTCATAACTACCTCACTGGCACTCTTGGAGTTCATGTTTGGATTTCCTATGCCATCTTCATCTTAGCTACCTTACTGATTGGCCTGCTCCTGGGTTTGGTAAGAAAACATTACTTTGTTTCTCAGTTAACTAGAACTCTTGCTTTGCATTATCTTGTGAAAAAAATAAAACCAACTTTGCTCATAAGATATACTTAAATATACATTGCTTTAATAATATATTACTAAATACTAATGTCTCTTCCCTGTGGCATCCAAAATGTGTGAGAGTGGATTAAAGCTATGCCAGAGAGGTTTAGACTGGACATTGGGAAACAGGGGGTAGTTAAACACTGCAACAGGTTCCCCAGAGAGGTGGTGTGTCCCAGGCCTGTCCCTGGTTAAGAAGCATTTAGACAGTGCCCCCAATACAAATCAGGTCACCTTCTTATGAAAGCTTATGAAATTCTTATGAAATGCTTCAATTTAGATTTGTTTAGTCCATCCACTAAAAGGAGGGATTCTTGTATTGGCCTTTTTGTATCTAAGACTTTTCTGCTTAAGGGTGGAATGTGTGTGGTCAGAGTCGGTCAAGACTCCAACTTTCTAAGAACACAGGCTTTATGGAGAGTTTTATTAACCACAGAGGAATTGGTTTTGTGGGAGCCAGCAGTGTAAGAGTTCTGCCACACTTACTCAAAATCAAAGGATGAAAATATTTTTTAAGGCTTTGAAGATTCGGGGGTTTAAGCGTTTTCAGATTAGTTGCCTGTTCCACAAGTGCATTCTGCTACTGCAAGGACAGTTCAAACAGTTCTGCTGGTAACTGGTTTAACCTGCTGCTAAGTCACTATTCCTTGTAGGATATGTAAAAGTTGTTTCTGGCATGTGGATCTCTGCCCTTCAGCCCAAATATTAGTGAAATAAAGAAAAATTTTGTCAGTGTATTTCTCAGTAGTACTGGGAAGTGATTTCAATGCAGTTGAAATCTGAATTTAGGCAAAACCATGTTTTTATACTTGATGTGCATACAGAATTATTGTACACAAGCAAATGTTTTTGATTATTCAGTTTCAACAGCTGCATTTTTCTAGATGGTAGATTTTCACCTAATGAAAGCAAAACAGGTTAGTATAACTAGGAGCAAGTGAATATCATGTTTTAAAAGAAACTCTCCTTCTTACTCCTTCACTAAAAAACCCCCAATCTGAAAAAGCTGAAAAAATGTGAAGTTATCTCCCAGCTCTTTCCAAAAAGCTTTTCAGTGATGGAAATACATTTCTTTCACATAGTGTCAGCTCTGTCTTTTTCTTTGCACTATTCTTAGCATGTGATAGTGAGGCACAAATGTCTTCCTTGCATTTTGAGTGTCCGTGTTCTGCACTGGGCTGGTTAAATAATGAGCACAAAAGGTGGAACACACATCTGTATTGGAGAGCCAGGGATAGGAATGGAATAACATCCCAAAGTATAGGCTTGACTAAGATTTTTTCATAAATTGTCAGAAAGTAAAAATTCTCAGCTGTTTCTGAGCTGTTCTTCGGCTGTGAGCAGTGTCAGTACTGAATAAATTTAGGAAAGTAGGAGGCAGAAAATGGGTAGTAGAAAGCAGAGAATGCTGGTTAGTACACACTGAGAATGCAGCTTTTTCGTTGTTTTTATTTAGCTCTTATCTCTAAGCAAGATAATATAATTTTGTAAATTTTATTGTGTATATCTATTGAAAAAGAATGAGTGCAGGGACTTTTGTAATTGCTAATAAATGCTGTTTTTATTATTGCTAATAAATACCTTTTTCCTTTCCACAGATCCTGGTTTTGATTTCAGACTGCCTCTGCCCAGCCAAGTCAAAATACAGAGCTGAAACACCTGGTGAGAACTCTTTAAGAGGGCAACAAGCTGTAGTTTCAAGTGTAAATTTGTAGGAGGAAGGGTAATACACCGTTCAGGTGTGAACCGATAATCCAGGAGCCAAGTAAAATTGGTTTGTCTTTGGTTTTTAACTCAGTAGAATAAAATGAAAGTCTATCTGTGCCTGACATGTAAGGAGAATAAATGGCAGTAGAGGAGAAATCTACTCAAGATTTAATGAAATAACTGAAAAATAAGGAAAGGTTTTCAATCACAGAACCACAGAATGGTTCAGGTTGGAAGGAACTTTAAGGATCATCTGGTTCCAATCCCAGTTGGAATAATAATCCAAATCAATTATGATGTTCATCAGTATTTCAGAGTATGTCCCTGCAACTTCAAGAGGCTTTGTTGTGAGATTCAGTCTAACTGCAGTCTCTGCTTTGTTTAGAAGAAGCAATTACCAAGGATAACATGGAGAATGCGGCGCTGGAGAAGCCGGAGGAGGCTGCAGAGCTTTCCGCGGATGATGCGGAAGAAGCTGCAGATGTGAAAGATGGCTCAGATGGAGAAGATGCAGCAAACTCAAGTGCTGATGAGTCGGAGGAGGATTTAGCACTTGGAAAAGAATCAGGGGAAGAAGAAATGGGAGACTTAAGTGAGCAGCCTTTAGCTGAATCAGAGACTGAAAGCACAGTGAGGCAGCGGAAAAGTCAGGTGGCTGAGAAGGAACTATAGTTTTTCCAGTGGTGTATCTTGTACACTTGGACCAAAGAAGTGTCAGACCCCTTCAGGGTCTGAAGCTGGAGCTTACACTTGATTTGTCGTTAGTGTTTACGTAAAGCTCTGCTCTGCCAGCAGGCTCCTCTTTTTTTAAGCTTCGTACTTGCTTACTTTCTTTGATAAGCACATTTGGTGTGTGTTGTGTGACCTTAGCTGTGACAATCAAAATCAGTGTCTTATCTGTTCCATGTCCTCTCAGAGAAAAAGGGGGTGTCAGCCTCAGTTCACCAGCTCTGAAATGATCATTGTGTGTGTGTCCCTCTAAGGACTGACCTGGGCAAGATCAGGACTTTTAACTCCACAGTAGCTTGGCAGGATTATGACTTTTCTGTCTGAATGTTGATTGTTCCCAAATGCCACAGAAGCACAGAGACGATTCACTAGTGAAAGGAGGCACCTTACTGGTCTTCTATCAGAAATGTTGTGTTGGGTTTGTTTTTATCACTTGCAACTGAAGCACCTTTCTCTTCCATTTCTATTTGTGTTTGTTTTGGGAGTTGATCCTGGAGCTCACCCCCAGATATGTCAGTTTTTGTGATCCAGAGGCTGTGCAGCTTGAGTTGTTTGACCCAAGGAGTTAGAGTTATTAAAAACTTCAGGCAGAAAGAGAGTGGCAGCTAAACGTTTAAAAAGTGTTGGAACTTTTAAAAGGTTTAAAGGAAATTATTTTGGTCAGGGGGAAATTTTGCCAAAGCACGAGTACTTTTTTTTCTTTTGGTAATTTATTCCCATGAGGAGATTGTAGGAAGAAATACTCAGTTGGGAGTCAGTAAGCTGTATTTATCTTGCCAGTACAAGTTTGCAGTGCGGTCCTGCCATTTCCAACTCAGAATGCTTTTGGCAGAACTCAAGCTGCTTTAGTGATGTTATCTGAAGAGGCACTTAGGGTTTTACATTTGATCGCTTTTCTACTTTTGGAATCGTCACATTGTGAAAAGAGAGGGGGGCACAGGTGGGGAGCAGCAAGAAGTTTTGGGTTTTGTTATTTCTGTCAGAAAAAACATGCATGTGTTGAACTGTGTGAAGTAAAAATGGCTTGTCAGGTAGACAGCATTAGATGTGGTTAGACTTGGGTCATTAAACATATCAGTGTATCACTCCTTTGGGTTAATATAGAAGTTTTTTTGGTAAGGAGTACGCTCAGTGAGATCCTGTATGTTCCTGCTTTGTTGATGTATGACCATGAATGTAAGATGTGTCCTAATCTTGATATTATTTTAAAAAAAATATATATGTTGCATAAACCTTGCTAACATGCATGAATTTCATCTTGTTCTTTAAGAAGGAAGAGCAGTCAGAGATGAGATCATCTCTCATTAGAGGAGAAGTTGCGAGTGCAAAATGCTGGTTTCCTTTGAGACTGAGATTAATAGGGCTAATTTATGTTGAAATGTTGTTGTTGTTTTTTAATGCTCATAAAGAACATATTTGCCAAGAAAGCTCAACTTTCCCATCTATATCCTGTCACATATATTTTCAAACTATATGGTAGAAACTTTGCATTTGTCTGGTAGAGTTGCTCAAAGAAGAAAATTACACTGCATAGCCTGAATTTGAAAATTCTTAAGGAATACTCACAGATTGTAGTTTGTTTTCCATGTAGTGGACATCTCTAAATGTGCTTTCACATAGGTGAAAACATAGAGTTGATGATATCTATACATTGCACTATTTTGAGAACAGCTTGTGGTGTTTGGTTGTTGTCCCATGTAACTGAGCAGTTGTAAAGCTGGCAGCTACAGAACTCAGCAGTAGGTGAGGCACACAGCAGCCTTTTAAAAGCTACACTTTTAGCTGCCAAAATCAAGAAAACTTTGTGGCTGCTACAGTGTGAAGAGAAGAACTGTGCACTTGGAAGACAAAAAGGTGTTCTCGCAAGAGTTGGGTTTCCCTGCAGTGTCTTTGGATTTCACGAGCTAACAAACCCCATGAATGGCATTTTGTCCTAAAAGGCACATGGTTTGTGAGATGCTTTGGGAGAGATCAGAAGCCCCTTTGTGTGGTGTGTCTGAATTCTCTGCTCACATTTCCTCTGTTGTTGCATGTCACAGTTGGGTTTGGATTATTAAAACCAAAGACATGAAGTGTTTTCCACCATGATAGACTGAACTGTAAGATCACTGATGAGCAAGGATCAAACAAGCAGCAGGTGACAGCAGCTTAGATCTGTCTTGTGAATCTAGAAATGAGCTTGGTCAGGCTTCTAAGGGTTCTTGAACATAGGATGGATGTTGTTCCTATGTTTTCATAAATAAAGTACAGAATATTAATGCTGACTGGGTTTGACCATATTTGACGTGTATTGGTGTATCTTATTACAAAGATCACTGAATTTTGATTAAGGCTTTGCTTAGAAAAGGTGATACCATGCAACCATTGATCTCTGCAATGTAATTTTATGTTTGTAGGAAAATTACTGTGGTGTGATACTGGAGATATCAGTTTTGACTAATGTTTATCTGGGAAACAGTGAGCAGCAAACACTGTAAAGGCTAAATTTGTGTTTAGCAGAAAAACTATTAGCTGTGCAGTAGAAGTGCCACGTTAATATACCTTCCAGGATCAGGTATTTTTCCACTAAAACACATTTTAATTGAATCATGTGAGTAGTGCTAATTAGACTATTACAATAGTTTTAAACTTGGTGTGTTTCCAAAAAGTCAGGATGAACCTTTTGTGCAATCTGGGTGTTCTGTTATCTCTGTTCTCTTAGGATTAATCATGAAGAAATAGAATTTGTTCGTGCAACCTCAGTATAGACAAAAGGGCCTTGGAGAAGCTGCTGCTGGCACTGTTCAAAATGTTTTGATGAAGGACAGGGCCTTAAGGCTTGTGAACTAGAGCTGTGTGTCAAATTTAATTTAAGATTGTTGAGAAGCAATTTAAATACCAATTGGGCTGCATGCCACTGGAATGGGAATGCTTAAGAGCAAGTCATGGAAAAAATCTGGCAGGTTCCTTTTTCAAGAGGCTGGAAATCCATCCAGTGTTCCAAACCTCCTGTCCTTGGGATCTGTGTGAAACTTGTATGTGTGTCTTGGAATGCTCTGTATCTACTGCCCCATGGGGGTGGCACTGTGTTATGTGGGTTTTCTTCCTAGAAATGTTACACAGGGTTGTCTTGTTACATGAAAGTGTTGCAAATTTATACTTACGCATATTTTTACTGAAATGCCACATAAAATTTTGTATTTATGACCTGCTTGGAGTCATTTTCATTTCCTCAGTGCAGAGTTGGCTCATCTGTGTCATTTAACAAAAGGTTTTTGGTTTTTTTTTATAATGCTGATCTTCCGATTAATCATAGAGTTTGTGACTTGTGAAGATTACTTAAAGGCTTTAAAAGGAACCTGGACATCAATGAGTTGCTTCCTTTTGGAGGGTTTCCCTGGAGGAACCCAGGACTCTCAAAGGTTTGGAATGGAGCTGGGCAGAACAACATAACTGAACCCTTAAAAGCTTTACCTCCACATGAGGTAGTTCTTTCCCCTCCCTCAGAAATCCCCTAACTCTGCCAAAGCTGTGCTGACTCCCTCTGGGATTTGGAGGCCAGCAAGAAGCATACAGACCTAAATGAGCCATCCTCAGCTTGTGGTTCACATTGCAGGCAGTGATGAAGGAATAGGCTGTAGGGCAGCTATGCCAGAGGGAGAAGGAACCATCCCTGCGACCTCCTTGGATGCTGTGAGCAGCTGCTGGATCTGGCACTTGGATTCATTCTGCTCAGGTGAGTTGCCTGAGCTGCCTTTCCCTGGGAATGGAGAGGCTGCAGGGCCTGGGCCATTTGCCACTCACTTAGGTTTTCTTCTTCTCCTCTGTGTTCATTTCCGGATGCAAAGTGGAAGCTGGAATGGTATCAAATGAAGCCTTGTGAACATTTTGTTTGCTATTTCATCAGTTGCTTCTTGTTCTCTTTTGTGACGTGAGAATATGAATTTTTTTCCATGAAAACAGCACGTGGAATACTACAGGCAAAATCAGACCAGGTTTTGATCAGGTTCAAGCAATCAGACAAATTCAAGCTCTAGTTTTATAGAGGAAATACTGAAGATACACTCTGATGGCTGAACTAAAGTGGTAGAAAAGCTTGATTTTTCTGTCTGGAACTGGACGAGTGGTAAGTCCCAGTTCTGGGAATGCAGCTGCCCAGTAGCGTGTGCTGTCATTCCCTTCTACTGGGGAGTATGCTGTGTTTTATTCCAATGAGCACTGTAGTGATGACTTTTTTTTAACCAAACATCTTCATTCCTCTCCCATTAGAAAAACACCTAAAACTGTGCTTTTACTTTCAGTGCATCTTTCCTGAGGAGAAAGGAAAGCTCTGTATTTAAACATACAGGGAACAAACGGGGATGTAGTTATCCTAATATTTTCATTTAAATTTCCATTTTATATGGAAAGGTTGTTTTTTATGGCTCATTAGAATTACTTGGAGCCTGCTGGTATGTTACTTTTACATCTGTTAATCTGGATTCCAGGGGAGTGTGGGAGCTGAACCTGTGCACTGCGGCTTTTCCTGGCACAGGCTGGGCCAGTGCCTCACGTGCTTGCAGAGGATGCAGAAAGGACAGTGGCCATTCCAAGTGTCAGTCACACATCATGAAATGAAAAGATCACCCTTGATAAGGGCACTTTTTATGTCTTTATTGTGGATGCAGGGACAAGACTAACACAGATCTTCTTTGTAAATCTGCCCTGGATTGGTTTCATTGTACTCTGAACCATCCAGCTCCTCCCAGGAGAATCAGTCCTGTGCTCAGTGCTCCATTTTTCTGCCATCCCAGCAGTCTCCAGACTTCCCAGCTGACTTCCCAAAATAGACATCCAGGGGCCTGTTCCAGCCATCTGCTGAATGGCCAAGAAACTGTCCTCATCCCTGCAGCATCCATCAGTTTTGACTCCCACAGTGGAGGTTCCAGATGGCTGCTGGGGTAAAAACTCCACAAATATTTTCTGTTGGTTCTTCTGGCTGGCTTGGAGGGGACAAAATGAATTGGTTCAGTTTTGACTGATGGAAGATGCTGTCCACAAACACTCTAGAAAATGGATATTTTATGACTTTATTTGGAGAAATTGTTTGTGGGGAATTCAGAAGCCAAAATAACTATTTTACTTACGTAAGGTACTCAATAAAACAGCTTTGCACAACAGTCTTGAGAAACGGGCAATGGCTTGAACATTAAAATATTTGAATTCTGTGCTGCAGTTAACTTCTCCAGTTAATCTTTACTGCAGTTAACTGAAGGGAGAAAGTCCCAGCTGGGTCATCTTTCCCCTGCAGAGGTTCTCATGTGCTGGCAAGACTGTTGATGTTGTCTCTCTGATCCTGCAGAAGGACACAGGTCCAGACTAGAATGCTGTGCAAAAGTCTCCCTTTCTAGCAAGTAACAGCCATCAGGACAAGCATGTTGTGGTTTTTCTCTGAAGTCTTTTTGGCTTTTGTAAGTAGTGCTTTCGAAGCCTGAAGTTGTGTGTCTGCTCAATAACCCTCTGTGGGGTTTTTCCTCTGGAATTTGTGATTGATCTTTTTGAACCACAGTGAAAAGTTTCCTTTGCAGAGCCTGGTTCAGCTGAGCTCTGGGTGTGACCCTATTCTTTGTTTGTAGTTCCTGCCAAAGGAACAAGGGAGAAGCAGGAGATGTGGGAGGGGATGTTCACACTATCCTGCCTCTGTTGGGTTTTTTGACCTTGACTGTGGCAGTGAGATTTGCATGGTTGCTCGGACAAACTCTGCTGTTCAGCCAAGATGCCGTTCCTTGGCTCCAGGGTTAAAAAGGTCAGACAACTGATGCCTCATTAAGGAGCCAGAGAAAGTCTCATCCCGAGAGATTCATTAAAATGAGGAGCAAATTATTTGTAGGGAGGCTGTGTGTGTTGGTGTCAGATGTACACCTGGCATTAAATTTCACGTTTTCCTTAGTTTCACTTCCCTTGTCCTGATATTGACACATTCCACCTCACCCCAGCTCAGCAAGTAGCCAGCATGGGAAGTGGTGGATCCTGCTGGAGGCTCCAGTTCCAGTTGGACCCCTGAGCTCTGTGGAGCTTCCCAAGGTGTGTTGGCTGGATTGCAGCAGGAATTCAGTGATTCCAGAGGGGCTTCGGGGTGTGACTGGCACATGTGGGAGGATCCATAAAGGGTGGCACCTGGGAAACTTCACAACAGGGGAAGAAAGAGGAACTTTTAGCCAGTGTGTCATTATTTGCCACTTTTAGGAGTGGCAAATAATGACAGTTAAAGTAAATCACCAATATCCTGTGAATGTGGCAGAGAAGCATCTAAGTGGAAAAATAAATAATCAAGGTGGGAAGAGTTTTGAGAAATACAGACATTATAGAATGGGGAGAGGGGAACAGTGGTGCAACACTTTTGTTGCCTTCAGAAATTTTTGCAACTTCCCAACATAAAACCTTTTGAGTTCATTAACACTGAATTCAGCTGCACATATTAAAATGTTCAGCTATCATACAGCACTTTCTGTCTCATGCTTCAGGATAAATACCTGTTTTTAGCACAGATGATGCAAACTTTAAATAAATGCAAGCAGACATGTCCCCAGTTTTTTGCTGCAAGCACAGTGAAATGCCAAGGTTAAAGCAGTTTGCATTTGAATTGTTTCTGACACTGATATGTGACAAATGCCTCGTGGTGTAATTGTGTGTAAATTGATATTAATGTGCAGTCTGCAGCTGAAAAAATGAATTATATACCCTTGATATACTCTTAATTTCCCTGTCAAACAATTACTGTAAACCTGTTGCAAACTCTGCATCTTTTTTAAAATTTAAAATAAGTAGAAATCAAGAAATATTAACCAAGTCTGTTACACTTTGGATGAGGGTTGTCTCTTTGATAAGATGACTTTATTTCCAGCCAGTGAGTGCATCTGACTCCTTAACATTTTAAGAACAATGGGAGCCCTCTGGGTTGTGGAGATGGAATTAACTGAAAATCAGGAACAATTTGCCCAAGGATGTCTGGCAGCTGGGTCTCTGCAACTGGCTTGGGTATCCAGGATTCTAATGGAAATAACTGCAATCTCGCCTGTGTTAGGTGTTACCCTAAATGTGCAGGCTGGGACCTACTTTTAGAAATCATCTAAATCAAGATTTTGCTTTTTGGGTGTGAGCAAGCTCTTTTTGTTTTCAGTCTCCTGGATATTTTGTATGACAGAGGGGGAATGTACATTCCTGTTATTGGAGGTTTAACTACATACTTCTTTCCTTGCTTGCTAATTTTCTTCCTTTTTACCATATTTTATTCTGTTATGTTTTAGGTTGGTCTTGACCACATGAACTAAAAGATGGTGCTGAAGTCCAATATGACACAAGAAGTTGGTGTATTTTTTTTTTGGGGGGATGGGTGGGGGGAGAATGTAGATAAGTTGAATCCTGATGAGGTCCCATATTAATGATTTACAGGCAAAACTCCAGAGTTGAAAAGAGTGGGAATAAACTAACCCAGTGAGATCTGCAAACATGTCTGGGAAGCCAGTGTGCATTGCAGATTTTGAGGAGTATGCTAAAGCCTTTCTGCCCAAATCCGTGTACGATTATTACCGATCTGGGGCGGATGACCAGGAAACACTGGCAGATAATGTCGCAGCATTTTCCAGGTAGGAGGATGATTGAAGGCTGGGGTGGGAGGTAGGGGGTGTAAGTTCTGCTTTAGTGGTAGATGTGGTGCAATTTTAGATTTTTCTCTGTGAAAAAACCTCAGTTTTTCTGCAACGTCTTTCTGTTTTAGCAAAAAGACTCTCAACTGATTTTCGGGAAGAGTCTCTCTCCCCTTTCACTCCTCCACCTAACAATTTCTGTCAAAAAGCAATCCCTAAAATCCATTAGCACCTTTTTAGCTTTGCCTGCATTTGGGTTCTTTTGTTAACAGAAATTCTCTCCAGAGTCTTTCAGCTCCAGTATTTAATCAGCCAATGAAAATGTAATTTCTGCATTTCAGGTTATAGTGCCAGCAAGGGGTTCTTGGAGTAGGGTTGTACTTTTTAGGTCCTTAGTCAGTTTTGCCTTTTCCTTAGTTCTCCTAAACTGAATTAGTTCTGTGGCCTTCCCAGATGAGAGCTGCAGGAAAGAATTGCATTTCCCAGCTCTGGGGTGAGCTGGGAAAGCCGGGGCTCAGTCCTGGGTGGCCAGCTGTGCTCAGGGGTTTCCAGCAGGAGGTCAGCCGTTCACCAGGAGATACTGTAAATGCTGGGAACTGTTCTAAACTAGCTTTGACTTAGACTGACCCTCTGAACTCTTGTCAAAATCTGGGCTCAGGACACCCATAGCCTTAGAAGGACAAGGTCAGCACAAAGGCAGTGGACACTTTGCTGTGGGATTCGGTGGAAGTGTCACAACTGGCATCATGTCAGTTTGTTCCCTAGTCCTAAATGTCCCTGAGCAGGGCAGAGGGAAGGAGGCAGCTGGAGGCTGCTCCCCTCAGCCCAGCTGAGCCCAGTCAAGCTGCTCAAACAGCTGCTGACATCTCCTTCCTTCTGGGGCTGTGTTGGTGCAGGCATTTAACCCCCTGCACTTGTCTTTGCAAAGGCTTTGTCTTTGGTTCCTTTGAGTCTAACAAACCAAACCATGATTTTCCTGTTTTGTCATTAATCTTTCTCCCTCTCCACTTTTCTTTTCTGCAATCCTACTCACTGCTCCAGTTGCTTTTCCACAGGCTACAGGCCATTCAGCTGGAAATCTGATGCAAGTTGAAAGTTGTAGAAGATTCTGTGATAATTCATTTAGCAGGATCTCAAGGATCAGAACCTTAATTTTAAGGACACACATAGAAAAGCTTTAAAATGTCAAAGACAAGACAACTCACGTCCACTGCTTATTCCAGACCTCCTAGCTCCATGCAGATGCTGCCATCACAGAAATTTCCCTGCTCAAACACAAGCCAAAAGATTGCCCTGAGGAGTGAATAGGAGCAGGAGGGGATGGAGTGGTGCTCACCTGATTTTTATGGTACCTTTTTTAATGCTTCCAGATGCTCTGATGCTACTTGCCCTCATAAAACCAAAATGAGACATTAAGGAAAGGACACTCCAAGGCAGTACTTGCAGGCAATAAACTGCAGGAGCAGTGAACATTTTACTTGTAACTGCTGAAGCTGATCATGATGAGGTGGGATCTAAAGCTGCCAGAGACAGGCTAACAAAGAGCTGGGCACGTCCCTTGCTGTGCTGGCATCAGCAGAGCTGGGTGTTGGCAGGGAGATAAGGGCAGCTCTGCTCTGGAGCTGTTTCACAGGGATGGATTCCTGTGATAAGAGACCTTACACCGGCCTGTGGGGTTCAGGCTTACCTCATCTTTCCTGAATCTTCTATCAGATTTTCCAAAAAACCCCCCAGTTTTAGGTGTTCAAATCTGTGGCGTTTGCAGGCAGCCTGGGACTGAAGGGGATGTTCATTAGCAATGCCTTGAATGGCCTGAGACATTAAAAGAAATCAATGACATTTGGTGTGGCTGGAAGTCCCTCAGTGCTGGGTCCCTGCCCCTCAGCAGTGTGGGGATGCAGGGACTGGGAGGTGTTCCTGTCTTTGCTCTCCCCCTTTATATTTATCTGAAATAAAACAAGATCCCATTTTCTCAACATGTGGGATGCTGCCATTAACAATCCTTAGACCATTTTTGCAATGACTTCCTGGGAATACCTCTCTAAAAGGTACAACCTACTATAAAGACTTAGTAATATTTTGGTTTGTAAGACCTATTTGACACAAGGGACTTTGAAAAACCTTTGTTTTTCTCTTGGATGCTGTTGAGAGAAACATGGCCCAGCTGTTACAGATGGGGAAGTGCTGCTCACTCTGACCCTCACATAGTCCTGGTGTTTCTGCCTGTTCCTGACTGCAGTTTGTGGGTAAATATAAAGTCAGATGGACTTTACACCCCCGAGGCACAAAGATCACCAAGTCAGATAATTTTGTGAAAGATAGCAGTATGTTCAACTTCGTTTCCCATTGATTTCCCCTGTCAGAAGCAGGGTTCAGTCTGATTTAAAAAGTTTACAGCTTATTAAATATTTATAAGTTTAAATGGAAGAGAAAGCACAAAACTGAACCAGAAGTAGGAATAGTTAGTCTGTACCTTTATATGGTGCAGGATTATTCAGGTGTGGTGTGAGGGTGGAAAACCAGTGCTGAGTTCATCTGTGAGTTCTTTATTATTTTTTTTTGGCAAACAAATGGTTTCATTTCTGGAGGAGTAAATAGATGATCTTATTAAGGACTAATATTACTATTGTTATTAAGAACTAACCCTAATGGGTGGTTGTGTTGCTGGATCCTGTGGTATCTTTGGAACACTCCATGCAATTTTTGGAGCAGCACAATTCATACTCATTGGATTGTGAAATGAATGTCTTGGCCTTTTGACCTTGAGGTACTTTGTCTAATCAGATACCAGAGTATGAACTGTCTCCACAAGGACAGTGTTTAAGATGAGTTTAACACCAGGTACAGCAACTCGCTCCCAGCTCTTCCAGGACTGAGGGAAGAACCAGCACTCAGATGTTGACATCAGTGTGTTCCTGCTGAGACCCGATAAGTATTTCTTATTCATAGTTCTCAAATGGCCATGGCAGAAGTGAGGCATTAAAGCCAGAAAGGATGATTTGGGATGGCAGAGCATGTCATTCCCTGTGGTGTCTGCCTGCCTTCACCTTGGGTTTGCTCTGCACCCCAGAGTGTCCTCCCAGCCCCGTCTGGAGCTGAAATCCCCTCTCGAGTTCTCACACAAGCAAGGGGCCTGAACGAAGAGACTTCTGTGACAAGGTCTGGATGCCTTTAGCTCGACGGCATTCAGGAAATCAATCTGGAGTCTCCCCTCTCGGCATGCCAGGGAGGAGGGGCATCGGTGTGTGTAGGGGCAGGCTTCTGCTAATCAGCCCTGCCACGGAATTCCCGGAGGCCTTGGGAGAAGCTGCCTTGTTCTGTCGTGTTCAAGGAATAGCAGCTGCTGCTTCAGCAGTGCCAGCATCAATGCAGGCTCTCTGCAAACGTGCTGTTACCTTATAGCAAATAAAGGCATTAAAATGGCCACAGAAGTAATTTAAACACTGGTTAAAAAAGCAAGGCTGAGATTGGGACTGGGTCAGACAAGTCTGGGAAGTTCAGGGGGACAAAAGGAAAGGAATGCTTGGAATAATAATTTAGTTATGTTTTTGTGATGTCTTTCACCTCGGATTCCCAGTGCACTGTGAAAAGAGTGTGGATGGCAAGACATGCTGGGAGGGAAGATAATTTTCCCCAAGGAAGAGCAGCTGTTGCTTAGCCTGGCACAGCACCAGCCCCTGCTCCTTCTGAAGGGAAGTGGAGCTGTAAGAGATTGAAGGGCAGCAAACTGGGTTGGGTTTAGGATGGAGGCTTGGCCTGAGCAGTGTGTCTGTTCCCAAATGTGCTTCTTGCCCTGCAGCATGAGGGGATTTGGGATGTCTCAGGAGAGGAACAAGAGGAGCTGCTTGAAAATATGGTGCAGTGAAAATTTCAATGTTTTTCCTGGCTGAAAGCAGCCAGTGCTTCCCTCTTACCCCACTGCAAGGTAATTTACACTCATTTTTTTGAGCATGGAGGAAAAAAGGAAAAAACCCAAAAGATTAATCCCCTTCCTTCCCTTTAATCCTTCCTTCAAAACAGCTTTTAGGTGAAGTTGCCTAAGTTGGGAGTGCTCACAGTTCCCTACTGTGGTATCTCCTGCTTCCAGCTGGGAAGAAGGATGCATTCACTCTCAGCTGCTGATTGCAGAACACGAGTGTGGACTTGGCTGGAAAAAGATGTGGGTGATGAGGAAATGATGGATTAAAAAAAAAAAATCCACATTTTTTTCCAAAATATGCAGGAAATGTTTCACTGACAGACTTGGAGGGAGCAGGTGCTGTGTGGCAGCCAAATGAATGTGTGCCCTGGTGACTGGGAAATGCTGCCCTTGAGGTTTCCTTGCTGCTGTGAAGGGCATTTCCCTGTCCAGACAATGCCTGGTTTAAAGTGTCTGTCAAACTCAGAGCTGGAAACATCCGAGTTTCCAAAGCAAGATCAGGTTTTATTAAAGGATGATGATACTCAAATAGTGAACCTGTTTGGTGTTTTTGTAAGATCACTCAGTTCTGAGTCAGGAGCACTGACTGGGTGTTGGTTGAGAGGATGTGACCTGATAAGGGATCTCTGCTTGGGGCTGCATCATTTTTCTTGTGTGCACTGCTGGGAGGATTTTGGCTCCTCCTGTTTCTCTTCCCAGCTAAAAGCACCACAGGGGTGTTGTACCTCAGGACTGACCCTCCCAGGCCACCTGTGAGATGGCAGTGTCAGGTACCAATCTGAGCAACCAGGAGCCTGGGGAAAAGGGAGATGCTTCACATTCTTTATGCTTTTGGGTTTGACTGTATAAATGAGCAAGGTTACAAGGGATTTTTATTTTCTTTCTTGGCTGGGAAAAGATACCTCAGAGCAGAGTGGAAGCCTTTGGAATGAGGATTAGGGAAAAAATGGGGAGAAAGAAGTCATGTTTTCTTTGTCCCACCCTCAGCCCATCCTCCCCTGAAAAATAACACACTGTTACAATGGCATGAAAACAAGTGTGAGGAGACGTTCCTGCCCTGTGTGTCTTGGCACTGAGCAGCACAGCTGACTTCCACAGCCACACATCTCCTTCCAAGCATCATAACTGTCCTTCTCCCTGGGGAGCACTGCCTGGAGAGCTGGCACGGCCCCAAGCTCCAAGCCTTCTGAAAGGTGGGTCTTGTCCTGGCTCTGCCCCAGGCTTTTTGGGGAAATGTCTTGTGATCTTTCTATAAAACAGAGATTTTGTCTTTTTTCCCCCTGAATTGTCATTTTAATATACAAGCTCAAGCTCACCTCTACTCCCTGTCAGAGGGTAGCAGTGGCTCTGTTTCTCTTTCTGTGCTGGTAATTATATTATTATCACTCTGGAGCATTCTGGTGCTGAGCAGTTGCTCAAGTGCAGCAGTATTAGACCAAAAATTTTAATTCTTCTCTTTAATTACAGTTCAGGAGCTGCAGGAGCCCTTTTGGAGGGAGGGAGGCCTCAGTGAGAGGTTGGTGCTTACAGGGAGGCTTTGGCTTGGCTGAGCTTATGAGAGGCAGCCCCAGGTGTCGCACCCCCTCTTGTGGCTTTTAGTGGTGGCAGTGCTGTGACAACACCTTGATGATGGGGAAAAGTCCCATGGCACAGATATGCCCAGGAATGCAACCTTCCTCATAAAACTTTGGATGGTACAGTGTCTAGTTGATCCCATAATAGGGATCATGATCTTGTGATGCTGTTTTGTGTGTGGGGGGAAAAAAGTAAATTTCTGTCTGTGCAGACATGTGGTGTCCAGCCTGGCTGCAGTAAACTGTAAATTTAGGTTAAGCGTGGTTTAGTTTGCTCTGGTTTGGAAAAGGGAGTTCCAAGCATGCAGGCCAGGCTTGTGTTATCCAAAACCCCCGTGTTTCTTGGGTCCCTAGTCCATCGAAGGGATAACTGAGGGTGGCTGAAGACTTTTTCCATTTGCACACAGTGCCAGGCACAGTTCTGCCCTGAGGCTTTCAGGGGGCTGAGACTCACCATGAACCTCATTGTTTTCCAGCTCCTGTCTTTCCTTTCAAACAATACCAGCCAATAATGTTGAAGGAGTCTTTGCCTCTTTCACCCTCGCTGCTCTTTGGTCCCTCCTTGCCTGCTCCCTCCAGGTTTAGTGCCCTGCAGGGGTTTTGCTGCAGCTCTGGATGACACAGTGGGATTCTGTTCCGGCCCCAGCACAGCTTCCACCGTGTGACAGCAGGAAAACCTGCTCTTGCCGATTGGGAACTGTAAATTCCCCCCATACTGCAGCCATTTGAAACTCAGTGTATTTGTGTGTGTGCCAGGTGGAAGCTGTATCCCCGAGTGCTCAGGGACGTGTCGGTGATGGACCTGTCCACCTCCGTTCTGGGGCAGAGGGTCACCATGCCCGTGTGCGTGGCCGCCACCGCGATGCAGCGCATGGCTCACCCCCACGGAGAGACGGCGACCGCCAGAGGTGAGCCCTGTCACGGCGTGGAGAAGGGCAGGGCAGTGCCTGCTGCCTGGGCATCCCAGCTGGGCTCCTTGCTCCTGCCTGGGTTTCAGTTGCTGCTCAGGGTAACCGGGTTGATGCTCAGATTTGTTTTTTATAATTTCACTTGTCTGAGTGTGGTTTCCCTTTCCATGAAACGAGGGGGTGGGGGGGGGAATGAAGGATGCAAGAGGAGAATAGGGGAATAATTTGTCGCATATAAAATTGAAAACATCTGTCTACCTATCCATACATTCTATGTAACTATATACATTGTCACAGCAGCACTCTTCCTATTAGAGAATTGACTTTAGAAATTCTGAGGCCTTTGTTTGCCTGGGAAAAATCCTTGCTTTGAAGAGAGCTCTTTGAGAGGGTCCCAGGGAGGCAATGAGATAAGGGCCCTTCTGGGCTAGCAGCTTCACAAAGGTGTTGCCAGCACAGAGGCTGCAGCTTAGAAGGATATTAAGCAGAATTCAGATGGGGAGCTGTCGCCTGCTCCTTTAACTCCAGCTGCAGAATGACACCAAATCTGAGGAAGAGGTGTGGGCTGTGCATTTCAGTGCTCCAGCGCCGAAAGGAACAGGTTAAAAAACCTAAATAGGTAATATGAAAAAAAAAAATGTGTGCATGGGTGAGTTATTCATCTAACAGCGTTTCCATGCCCAGTGCAGCAGATCCTGGTGTGAAGCAAGTCGAATTGTCAGCCCTGCAGTGGGAGCTGCTCTCAGCTCTCATCGCTGTGATGTGCACGGGAGCGGGTTACAGCACAACTCCAGCGCTATCTTTGAAAAACACACCTCTCCAATTTTACGGCATGTTTGGGGCCGCGTTTTTCCCCTTCCCAAGAGCTTTATTGGGAAGCCGACGTTGTTTTGCCTGTTTGTAAGTGCCGGCGCACTCCACGCGATGGCACTCCAGCACCTCGGATCGGTTTGGGAAGGGCCGGCGGACGCCTCGGTGCTGTCCCATCCTTTGGCAGCTCCTGCGGATTAGTTCTGGGCCAGGTTGTGCACGGAGGAAACTCTGAAACATTAAATGCAAACATTAATGCAAGGGTGAGGGCGAGATTTGAAACACAAAATTCAAGATGTTTCTTAGCAAAAATTCCCACTGATGCTGCAGCCCAGCCGTATTTTAAGGCGTAAATCCACAATGGCATACAAAGTTGAGTGGTACAATAAGGCTGAGTACCACATTTTCGAACTTTAACACATGATTATTGCATTTAATGTTCCTGGGTTTCCAAGATGGGACAGCTCAGTGTACTGGCACCAGTTGGAATGTGTGGTCCAGTAAACTTCTCCATTGGAGCTGGTGAATTTTTCATTGCTTTCAAAGGAAGTCAGTATTAAAATCACACTCTGTATTGCATTGCATTTGGGGGAGAAAAAAATGGCTTTGGTTTCGTGCTCTTAGAGGTGGAGCGGGGCACTCAGTGCCAAGCTTTTGGTTTGACCTTATAAGATGACAGGAATTAGCTGTAAAGTACAGATTTGGCTTAAAGGTTCTCTTAAACTTGGGACACTCAGGATCAGGGGGTTTGCCACATCCAACTCCTCTTCTATTCCAGAGGTAGCACAGAGTTTAAGTGAGACAACTGTTGGTTGCTTTAATTCAGCTTCTGCTTCAGCTGCATTGGTTTGCACAAGCCAAGTCTGATCCATAGTCCTGTGGCTTCTGCAAAGCCTGGTGTGCTCCATAAGCCTGGCTTTTTTTGGCTCAGGTGTGCAGGAAGTGCCATATGAGGTGGTGCCTGTGCTGTGGCCATGATCCTTGAGAAGCACAGCATGGCCTGAGTCCTGCCCCTTCCCAGCCAGTGCCCTGGCTTTTGTTGAGGGCAGAGAGCTCCCAAAGGAGCCTCCCTGTGTGCCACGAGCCTGCCTGGCTGGCCTTGAACCCCAAGAGATAATCCTGGTTCACACCACGCTGCCCTGCACAGCAGGATGGTGAGGAGAGCAATGACAGCTCCTTCCCTGAACTCCTGGTGTTTTGGGAACAATGCTTGAGGGATTTCCTGGACAGCATCTTGCTTGGAACTGCTCTGCTCTCCTGGCAGGTTTGCCCATGTGGTGTAAGGTAAATGTCCCCTCTAGGGGCAAGGGCATGTCGTGGTGTCCCTTAGAACTCCCTGCCCTCACAACTTCTTGCTCTGGGGCTTGTCAGGGTTTTGGGGGCTCCTGCTTCCTGAGGGATGCTCTCCCACAGAAACCAGGCTGGTGGAAAGGAGTGTGCAACTTCCCAGAAGAGGGCAGGGTCTGTCAGCTCACCTGAACACTGCTTCATGGGCAGTTCTTTTGCATGAGTAAAGAATCTTTTCTAGGAAAAACATCCAATTGTCATTTTAAGAGTTGTTGGTGACAGGCCAGCCAACACAATGTAAGTTATTCCAAAGGTTAGGTGACCCCACTCTGAGCAGAATAAACTGCAGTCATGGTCAAACCTTGCACAACCTCAAATTCAGGTGTTGGATTTACTTGTACTCCTGTTAGCTAGACTTTAAAATAATAAATGATTTTTTTAAAAAGTCTATGCAGGCTGTAAAAAGGTTGCTCCTCAGTTTTCTCTGACATGTCTGAATGTAGCAGGAGTCCTTCCTTACAGAGAAAGCTCTCTTGCCCTTGA
Source organism: Leptocoma aspasia (assembly GCA_013399835.1). Taxonomy (NCBI): domain Eukaryota; kingdom Metazoa; phylum Chordata; class Aves; order Passeriformes; family Nectariniidae; genus Leptocoma; species Leptocoma aspasia. The sequence continues at coordinate 845,047 of VXAX01005379.1, read as the reverse complement.
AACAATTTCATGCACCTTGGCAGTTGTCCCAGTTTTTCTAGGTCTTCCTTCAAGTACATGCCCTGGCATTTTAGTTGTAGTTCATCAGTGTATGTGGCAATTTTCCAAAGAATGGATTTTCTATTCAGTAGAAACTGAAAAATTGGGAGGAAAATTGTTTTGGATTAACTGAAATGTTTCATTTGATCCAAAAAATAATGTTTTATTTCATTTTCCTACTGGCTAATGCTTTTAGCTATAGTTCTGTTTTGAAACAAAAGTGTCAGCTCAGGAAAAAACATTTCCATTTTGAAAAGATCAACACATGACATTTTGACTTAGGTGGTTTTTTCTCATCCTTCCCACTCCAATTTCAACCTCTTTGACTAAAAATATTTGCCAAATTCAATGAATAATCTTAGCCACTAAAGAGCAAAAGGTTGTTCTCCAAACACTTTTCAATAGAATCCTTCTGATTCTATGGGATCTTTTTTCCTTGCTTGTCCATCAGCAGATTCACTGTTCCTCCATGCCAAGGCATTCATTTGCCACCCCCACTTCATGCTGTGCTTGCAAACCAAGGTGATCCCCATGTCAACAGGACCCACCTCGAGTACACTGACTTAAAATATTGTGCACCATCCAGCTGCTCAGCAAGAAATAGCAGTTTTTTGCAACCTTAATTGATTATGAACAGATTTGTAGCATTATTTTATTGAGATTAGTGTTTATATTCCTGCTTATTCCACATTGCACTTAATGGGTAGTTGAAATTCCTATGTTTTCACCCTACAGCAGCACTGCAGTGCCTGGCTTCTCCATGAATGGCTGAAAATCAGGCTGAGAACCCGACTGTTTTCTTGGCCAAGTCTTTTGAGAACTGTCACTGACAGTTGCTCAGGGCTGAAGTTGTTGTGTTTGCCCTCTGCAGCTGCACTCAAACCACTCTCCAGGCTGCTGCTGACGCAGGAAGGGTTTCACCATCACCTGCGACGTGACTGCAGCCTTTGCTTTGCCAAATGGAGAACAGGAATATTGACTGGAAAGCTGTTTTTTCCCCATTTTAGCAGAGTTTCTTGCAGCTCTGTCATTCTCACTAGAGAGGGAGCAACACCTTTGTTCCTTTGGCTCTTAACAGGATGCTACTGTGCTTTTTCTCTCTGTGATGCTGAGCACTGAAATTTGGGTTTCTTCTGCCCATCAGAATGGTTGTGACTGGGAAGGAGGGATTTGGCCATTTATTACGTTTTGTGCTCAGCCACAGTGAAAGCAGCAGGACTTTGCACTCACCTATTACCTGTGTGGTGATCAAAAGATGAGGTTAATTCTGAGATATGAAAATGAATATCAGTCCAGAGTCATGGAGAGGACAATATTCACATGGGACAATGTGGCCTGGGCTGACCCGGCCTGGATTCCCCCTGGAGAGTGGCGTGGCTGGGGGACTTTGTGCTACAAGTGTGCCCAGGCAGCTTGACATGCCAGGCAGATCCCAGATCCATTTTGGCCATGTGTCCCTTTCCCTCCAGCATTCCTGCACAGCTGACAAAATGCATTGTGTCAATGACAGGATGGCAGGCACTGCTCGAATGCAGGGTTTCGTAAGGGCTGAGGGAGGAGAGGCTGACAGGGATCTCTCAGCCAAGTGTGGTTTGTCAAGAGAGTAACGTGAAGTTCTTTAAACAACTCTGTTTCTTGGGAGATGCAGCTCCAAGAGCATGGCTGCTGCTCCTGAGAAATACTACTGTGCCAAAAGGACATTGTGTTGATCCCAAGGAATGTCCTCTGGCCCTTAGCTTGGGGACAGTGGATTCACTGGATTCAGGGAAAAGTGTCTGTAGTGGGGCAGTTTGACTGCTGGGCTTTGGAGATGCCCCTAAAAGGGAAATGATGGGAATTTGCCCAGCTAGAGGAAAAAAGCAGTTCCCATTCCCATAGAAGGTAACCCTGACAAAATCTGCAAGCTTGAACTGGGCTCCTCTCCAATGCTCTCCCTAAAGTATTCTTCCTCTGAGCTGCCCACAGGGACAAATTCCGTACCCTTCCCAAACCACGTCAGGAAGTGATGCCCCATCAGACGGGGGAGGATGCTCTGAGGTTTCAGGATGAAAAAAGGGCTAAGAAAGGTCACTGCTCTGTTCCCCACTGGAGCTCCCAAGGGCATCCTGTCCCATTTGTTGCTATGTAAAATACTTCTGTTGAGTTCCCCAAGAGCGAATGGCTTCAAACTGCCAGAGGGCAGGTTTGGATTAGAGATGAAGAAGAGATTCTTTACCATTCTGTGATTCCATGGACTTCCCCAGCTCCCTGTGTGTGGCTGCTGCTGTGCTCTTTGCACTGTCATGGAGCCCAACAGGAGCCTGCGGGGTGTACAAGGGTGAATGTGTCCTTTGGGCAATGCTCAGGATTAAAAGAAGGCCTGGAAAAAAAAACCCAAACAACTAAAAGCCATCATGAAATGGAATGAGGAAAGGCTGGTTTACAAAAACATCTCATGCTTAAACTCTGGCAAATGTCACATATTGCAGCAAGAGCATCCTGTGGGAATATGGCTGTAGTAGGACTGATTTGAAATAATAAATAATTTGCAGCACCCCAAAAGTGAAGTGTGAAATATGGTTGTTAGAGGAAATTAATTGCTTCTGTTTTCTTCAACTGCAGCTAAATGTGTGAGAAATTGGAGTGTATTTTTAGAGAAACCTAATTTGAGGTAGAAAAAAAACCCAACCAAACCTGGCAGCACTTCAGCCTCTAGTTTTAGAGGTATCTCATGGTTTTAGAAGTCTAGAAAATTGTCAAAATAAGCTTTAAAATGATCAAGATCAAGCACAGATCAACCAAAACTGGAACTGGGAATTTCTAAAACTTTGAAAACTGTTGTCGCTGAACTTTGGATTTGCCTGAGAGATCTAAACTACATGTGTTGAGCTGGTGCTTCACTAGAACACTGTGAACTTTACAGGAGAGACAAGGGGAATTCTGTGAGCATGCTTGCATGAAAATGCCATAACCCTGTTTGGGATGGCTGAACTCTCATTGAACCAAACTTCTTAAACCTAATCTTAAAAAGAGAAAAGCACTATTTTCTCTTTTGCTATATATGCAGCTAAGTTGAAAGGATATGGTGATATACCATGATTTATATCTTCTCTTCACCAAAAATGTTTTATTGTGCAGTTTCTAACTAAATTTTTGCTTTTGCAACGATAGGGCTGTAGGGGTAGACTTGGGAATAAAAGGAAAAAATGGAAATAAATGGATACCTAAAGGCAGATTGAACCATAACATTTACATTTCTCCCTTATCTGATGTGAGGGTTTTGCAATTCCCGGGTTCACAATCCTCCCGCGCATTCCCAATATAGAGGGAACTATGTCCAGTAATTTAAAGAAGAGGAACAGAATGGTTATGAACTACAGAGGTTTGGGTGATTGCTGCTGTATTTCCAGTGAGGGAAAACTGGCTGGTGGCCCTGGGAGGGTGTAACCAATTTGTTTGAATAAGCTGTTCATAAGTTTCCACTCCAAGAGGTTTGTAATCCTTATTTAATAAAATGTTGTCATAAAGACCACTTTTTAATTCCTCCATGGGCTGAGGATGACGTCTTGAAACAGAGGTCCATTTACATTAAAAATATGCATACTGTGGTAGACCAAGGAAAACAAGGCTTTCTATAATATTTTTGAGTTTTGCAGCGTGTTTTCCTTTATTTTACAATAAGTGACAGATTACTCCAAAAAGAATAAGTGATAAATTCATGAAAACATATCTGTGTGAGGTGAGCCAGTGCAGGCTGGGCTGGCAGTCGCCCGTGCGGACGGCGATTTTTGGGAGGCAATGTGGCACCACTGAAAAAGCTGGAAGCCTTAAATGCATTCTTTTAATGCTCCTGTTTAGAGATTCTCACTTTGTGTTCCTCCAGCCTGCCAGGCCGTGGGGACAGGGATGATGCTGAGCTCCTGGGCCACGTCCTCCATCGAGGAGGTGGCCGAGGCAGCTCCGGCCGGCCTTCGCTGGCTGCAGCTGTACGTGTACAAGGACCGGGAGGTCACGGAGTCGCTGGTGAGGCGTGCAGAGAGAGCCGGCTACAGAGGGATCTTCGTCACCGTGGACACCCCGTACCTCGGCCGGCGCGTCGCCGACGTGCGCAACAAGTTCCAGCTCCCCCCGCACCTCAGGTACCGCTGCTGCCGGCTGTGGGGCTGGGCCAGTGCCGTGGGGCAGAAGTTTGTCCTGGGCAACAACTCTGTGGAGCTGTGTGTGTATCTTGTACTTGCTCGGGCTGGGATGTGCTTTGGGTCAAAACCAGGCTTTCCTGGCTGTTTGCACACTGTAAATCACAGTGCCAGGCAATGTGAGGCTGCAGGCTGCTGAAGGAAGAGACATGGGGCACTTCTTTATGCAGGTGTCAATGTATTCTTGGCTATCTTCAAACCTCAGCTGTGCACAGCCCAGAGTGACCTGCTCTGATGTTGAACTGGGATCCAGCAGCAGAATTGCCTGGGCTCCGAAAGGGGCTTGGACTTAGTGGGCCAAAACTCCTTTCCAAAAGATATTATGCTTCCTTCTGTGTTGTCCTATGACACTGCTCTGGGTCCAGGGCCATGTTGCTACTGACTGCAGAGCCCTTTTTCAAGCAACTTCAACTCTCCTTTTACTCCAGTACAGAAACATGTGGGTATTAGTCTTTCTAAATTCTCCATGAGGGCAATTTTTACCCCGAGTGTGTTTTGGGACATTTTCTGTGTCTCAGAAATTGTGGCATCATGATTGACTTCAGCACTAATTCTAGTTCCTCCCCACTGCAGGGCCAATGAGGAATTCAATTTTAACAGAGTTAAACCAGAATTTTAACCTTACAATGGTGTTTAAGGGTGCTGATTTTCCTGGCCTTTTGTAAATAGGAATTGATGGACTGTAGAGACTCTCCTGATAAACATATGCTGAAGTGCTGGCACAGTTCTAGCAGCCAAGGACTGGCTGGAAGAATATTTACTGGATGGGATATGCAGGACTTGAAGCTAAAAATCTTGCGAGGTTCTTGGATGTACATCTTGGTAACAACCACAGTCTACTGTGGCACGTTAGAATTATTTAGAACATGAAAATGAACATAAAAATGGAGAGACAAAGAGGGAAAAAAAAAAAGACAGCTTAACTTATTTTGAAGCAGATAAACTTTGAGGTGAGTTCTGGGTGAAAGCTAGTTTTGAATATTATCAATGAAATTGAATTGTTCTTCATATGTCTCCAAAGACTGTTGTGTTATACTATACACACATTGTATGTAACATGTACTTAGCAAGAACGACATCTAGAGATTTTTCTTAATTTTCATACTATTCAAAAGGAATATAAGCCATGAGGCTCTGCAGTGAATCTGACTCTCTACCTCACTGGCAAAAACCCCTCCAGAGCTTGGGGTGTTGGCTCTCCCCCGTGCACTTGTACTTGCAGCTAAGAGATGAAAGTTGACAGAGCAACCTGAACTCTGCCCTGATTTCTGTGTTAAAGTACAGTTTCAGGAGGAAAGCACCAGAAAGCAAAAAAGCCCTAATGCATCTAACATGAAAATGTACCACATTGGTATGTGTATGTCCTGTGTTGTAATCATGCTAGAGATCTGTGTTTGACACATTATCAATACACACTGACATTTTACTCTAAAAGATAAAACTAAATAATTATTAAAATAGCTTATTTTTTAGGGGCAATAGAATTTTGAGGCCTGGGGTTGAGGAGTTCTTGAATGTGAGTCCAATAATCCAAAGACGTTTGAGGAAAGCAGGAGAGCCTTTCTGAAGCACTTTGACCCCACCAAATGTAACAAGGTTTTGAGTGAACCGGATGAAATCACGTGAAATTGGAGTAATCCTTAAAGGTTCCAATTAATCACTGCAGATTCCCCAGCGCCGCTCGGGCAGCGCTTTGTTGCAGAGGCTGCAGTGAAACTCTCCTAGCACGGCTCTGCTCATTTATGTGATAACTTTTTCTTGGCTTCGGGTTTTCAACAAAGTTTCAAAGCAACAACAAGGTGCCATTGTGCTCTGAAATGTATGTAAGGCAACATTCATCCAAGTGTTGATCTGCATTTTCCAGGCCAAGAAAAACAACAGTTATTTATATAATCTTATCCATGGTTCTGTTTTTCTCTGGGCACCCCACCCTCCACAAACCAACAGCTGAAAAGCTGGATCTTACTGAGAGCCCACTCCTTTCTCCTTTGCTTCTGGTCCTGGAGCTGAACAGAAAAGCTATGTGAAATGCTGCTTGTTGCAGGCATGAAATCAGCAGTGAAACCAGCCAGATTCCATGCAAAAACACTCATGTACTTCCCAAAATGTGAAATGTGAGTATTAAATAGCCCAAAGTGGAACAAGACACAGTTTCAGAAGAGAAGGGCAACTGGGACATGGATGTGCTAGAACCTGTGAGATTTTGTTCCTGAAAAACCCAAATAACAGCAATGTTTTCACATGAGCTTCCTTTCCTCTCTACATTTTACAAGGAAATGTACGAAAGGGACACAAGGTAAACAGGCTGGCTGTTGGCCTTATTGGGCAGATGAAAATTCTGAATTCTTTGCAAGGCTTCATGCACATCCATCTATTTTATGGAGCTTAAGAAAACATCTCCCCCCCACCTCCCTAATCCCTTATTCCTCTCATAGCTGAATTCCCTGGATTTGAAAAACAAAACCCAACCCTATTTATTTTGCTATAGAAGTCAGACTATTACCTTGGGCCAGAGAAACTTGCACCAAAGTTATCACAAAACCATCACAGAAAGAAAGGCTTGGGTTGGAAGGGACATTAAAGATCCAGGGATTGATTATCAAATGCTTTGTCAGCCAAAGGTTTTGGCTCACTGAGGAGTGGGATCTGACATGCTGGGACCGCCTGGTTTTGCTCCTGTCCTGCAGTGCAGCAAGGCTTTAACTCAGGTATATTGAATGCTGGCATTTGGGACTGATTGTGGCTACAGCGAATCTTCCTCAGACTATTTTTCTATGTCTTTTGTCCCTTTAGATTAAAAAACTTCTCAAGCAGTGACCTGGCATTTTCCTCGGGGAAAGACTTTGGAGAAAACAGTGGGCTGGCTGTGTATGTTGCTGAGGCCATCGATGCCACCGTCAACTGGGAGGACATCAAGTGGCTGCGGGGGCTGACCTCGCTGCCCATCGTGCTGAAAGGGATCCTCAGGGGTGTGTAGCTCTGATGCTTCCCGGGGGAAGGCAAGGGAAGAGCTGTCATTTCCTCCCACACCATTAGGAACCCACCAGGGAAGGTGTTTGTGGAAGCAGCTGCTTAAATAAGTGCCTGGTGTTGTCACCACCACCACCACCATTAAGACGCTCATGGCAGTAATTTTGCAGTGGACAAAATCATTCAGCAAAAGAATTTCTTACTGATGAGTTTTGGAACATAATAGAGAAAATAAAGGCTTGCAACCAAAGTAGCTGCTGATTCAAAGTGATAAAATGTTCTGCTCCAACATTTCAAACTACTTTTCTGGTCTTATTACTTAGAGATAAAACCTTTTTCTGCGTTGAGGTGAGGGTTTGGAAGGCTGAAGCCCTAAGGTGGCTTTGCATGAGCTGACAATGGTTTTCTTAGTGATTCCCTGATTGTGGTGTCTACAAGCTCCTACTTATGGAAGGACACATCCTGTTTGGGTTTTTTCCTAGCTGATGATGCCAAAGAAGCTGTAAAGATTGGGGTAAATGGGATCCTGGTGTCGAATCATGGAGCACGACAGCTTGATGGGGTCCCTGCTACTGTGAGTACTGATGCCAATATGCTCCAGTAATCTCTAATTTTCTCTGCCTTTTGGCTTCTTGTTTGCTTTCTCTGAACATGTGGAAGCTGGAGGAAAAACCTGGAATAAGTGTTCTATGCCTTAAGCCATGAGTAATAACCTCTCTCCACTTCTCTATGTATGTCACATCATACTCTGAGTTGGACACAGCCTTTCCTTGGTAGATCAAATTGGAAAATCTTTCAGAATTTTTTTCCACTCTCCTCTTTCACTTATTTTTTCTCATTCTTTTTTGAAAAACCCTCTTGGCCATTCGCAGCACACTGAAGGTTGTATTAGGGTTGTTTTTCCTCTTTTAATATTCTTCGGAGGCTTCTGAAAAATTACAGTTAAGGAACAACTAAAGGCAGAATGAAACTCCATTTTTTGCCTTTCAAGTATTTTTACCTTTGGAAAAGGGAGAGAGTGGTTAAATTACAGTTTTTCCTTTTTCCTTTTCCTTGTCGTGCTACTCCATGACTTTTCCAAAGGTGAAAGGGATTTGAGAATTTCTCCGTTGGCAAAAAAGAAAGAAGTAAAGGAAAATGAAAAAGTATGTGCTCAGGATGAAGGAAAAACCCCAAAATTCCAGTCATCACTCATCTTGCTTCATTTGGTGTGGGAAAGCTGCACAAATAAAAAGAGAATGAAAGGGAGGAGAATCAAAGCCCACTTGTGCTTCTCTGAGTATTTCCAATTTGTTCTCGATGAAAAACCTCCTGTTTTCTATGATGGTTCCCTGAAGGGAGAGGGGAACAGGTCCTCTTGTCACCTCCTGGGAATGTATTCCCCAATTTCACTGAGAATATTTAAAACTCTTGGACAAGTCTGTGTGTGAGGTAATCCAACAGCAACAATGTATAAGGTTGTTAAAAACATAATTTTGAGGAATGCGTGAGAGCTCAAGAAATACAAATTAATTTTTGACAGCTGCAGTAGAAGAGAAATTTGCAAACTCCTTTTTAGGGGTTACTCCTTTGCCACACCACAGGGCAAAGGAGAACAACTAAAGCTGATGTGTTCCTTGGATTTATGGTACAAAGAACAACACTTCACAATGCTGTTTTTATAATGTATCTGTATCAGATCATGTTAAATGGTTCTGATTTAGAAACATAATAATTTTCTTTAGTTTCGTGGGGTTTCAGATCGTGAGCTGAACCCAAGCTGGTCAATATTTCTAGTGTCTAGTTACACATTGAGGAAATCTATGTTTTAATTATGGTTTGCATCATGCTTTAGTTATTAGAGCACTTTAATGTTGGTACAGTTTGTCAGGATGTAGAAAGTGGTCTCTGGATATGGAAATAGCTCCAAAATATGTCTGGCAAGAGAGCAAAACCAAAGGGAGGGGGAAAATCACAGCAAGTGCCAAACTTCAAGAAAATTTTAATCCAAATCTAAAAACAAACTGCACTTTCAAGTTTTTTCCCCCATCTTCTAGTCATTTTTATCCATTAGAAAGGAAATTAATTACATCCGTATTTGAAAGATGTGAATTTGTGTGTCTTTTGTCTTACTTCCACACACTGTTTCCAGTCTCCTTAATACTTGGCTTCTGGTGGTGTTCCTTTCCTGATTTTCATGAATAGGAACTATTTAGGTGGCCTTATAGGAAAAGTTGCCCTGCAATTAATGCTCCAGGCTTGAATTCAGGAGGTTCATCCTTTCATTGGGACCTCTTGCATGGCAAGAGGAATTAATTCCCTGGTTATGTACTTGTAACTTGAGAACAGTAAAAATACTTCCCCCCTTTACTTGTATCACTAGTGTAGGGGGTAAGTTGAGAAAGGGGATGAGCAGAGCTCACTCAGTGAAAGCAACATACATGTGCATTAAAAGAAATTATTTCCCACCTTGCTCAAAACTTAGAGGAAAGTTATTTTTTTCTTATATTAAGAAGTTTTTCTCTATAGTCATTCCTGTAATTAGATGCATTTTCAAAAGGGAATATACATTAATTAAAATTTTTCAGCCAGCTCAAAGCTCCTCCAGGCATGTGTTTCTCTCACTCCTTGTCTATAGGTACAGTGCCTGCCTCTGGGCTCCTGAGCTGGCCCTCAGGGTAAATGAATGGGAAATTTAAACAGGGAAGCAAAGATGATTATTTAAAAAGAGAGCTGATCCAATTTCACCCCCAAACTAGTGAAGACTGGAAGTTTGGGAGGTAACACCACCAAAAGGCTTCTTTAGTGCTGCTGTTTTGTATATTCTGCCTAAGAATCAGATACTGGCTTGTGTCAGATGTGTGTCATGGGGTCAGATGGCCATTTTGTGAGACCCTGCTGGTTCTCATTCTGTTTATGAGACTCTCCAAATAAATTTGACCTTTGTATGTACCTTCTACCCTGCAAAGTCACTGCTGGTTCTCAATACAAAGCTGTGTTATTTGAGTATATATTTAGGCATGCAACTGCTCATTAAGCTGCTGTGAAGCTTGGATCCTATGTGTAAGAACTGGCTCGAAAAATAAATAGGGATCCAGGAGCAGCCAAGCCGTGTTCCTGGTTTCTCTCTTTTAGATTGATGTCTTGCCTGAAATTGTGGAAGCTGTGGAGGGGAAGGTGGAGGTGTTCCTGGATGGTGGTGTAAGAAAAGGCACAGATGTTCTCAAGGCATTGGCTCTTGGTGCCAAAGCTGTTTTCATTGGGAGACCTGTCCTCTGGGGATTGGCTTATCAAGTAAGTGAGGAAAAGCTCAAATGCATGACTTTAGATCCCTAGACTCACTGTTTAGCCTTATCATATGCACATCTGTGTGTCTGTGTGCACAGAGGAGCGCCTGTGTGATGCATCTGTGTGCATCCAGATCATCTGATTTGCTGTTTGCTGAAATTTGCTATGACCAACCCTCAGGATTTATGTTTGTGCATAAAACTTTTCTTGGCACACGTATGCACGTCTACACCTACACACATAAACGTACACATAATAGTTCACATTGTCTCCTAATCTCCCAGGGTGAAGAAGGAGCAAAAGAAGTTCTCCAGATGCTGAGGGAAGAGTTTCGCCTGGCAATGGCACTGACAGGTGGGACATCAACATTTCCTCTCCATAATCACATTTTCTCAGAGCTTTCATTTGCCCCAGGCAAGATGCTATAGCAACTTGCATGAGGGGAATGTTTGCAATCGAAACAGGTTAGTCTGTGGAGAAATGGGAAAAAGACTTGTTATCCCTGCCTTAGAAGTGGGGAACTGAGTAGATTAGGTGAAAACATTATTTTAGGTTTTTTTTCACAAGGAGAGCAATAAATCCATAGAAAAGTAGTGGTAAATCTTTGGTTGCTAAGGGTGGATTTCGTCTGTCAGAATGTAGATTTTTATGAGGCAGAAAAAGAAAAGCTTAGAGAGGGTTGGAAAATCAGGGACTTGAACTGATCTGCAACTTCTCCTCCAGGATGCCGGAGAGTAGAAGAAATTGGCAGGACACTGATCCGAAGACATCAAGCATTGTTTTCCAAGATTTAGGTCTGAAGACTCTTGCCTTATGTGTTGCCTGTTGTGCTTCCAGACAAAATCCAACTGCATTCCCTCTGTGGGCCTCCTCCTGCAATCCTGACTGAGGGAACGCTCTGCTATATAGGAGATCACTTGTTGAAGACAGAACTCAAAGCAAATTTTACAGGTGTTTCCAAATCTCTTGGGCTTTTAAGGAAAGCTGCTACACTGGGAGGTGTGATTAGAGATGGGCCTTTATACAAGTTCAGCATAGAAACTTCAAGGTGTTTTGCAACAAATGCTGATAATTAATTTCCATGCCTGGGAGTAATTTAGCTATTAAAGCGAAAGTATAAACAGAAATGTTTTGATAGCAAACAGAAATGCTGAAATTTAAAATGCAAAAGATGCTTCTTGCTCACTGTTTAGAGAAACTAGACTGTAGATTGTAGAGATTAAATCTTGCTTTCTTATGAACAGCGTGTCCTTTCCCTAGTGACTTCATAAGCATCTGGGCTTGTGGCACGTAGGCTGTAGGAGCCCAGAGGACTCTTCGCTGTAAGGAACCAAAGAGCAAAGCAAAATTGGGGAAAATTGGGGAAATTCAGCTGTTCAAGTGGCACAAGCCCCTCTGCAATCAGACAGCTGTTATGTGTGTGCATTGGATGTACATCAGATCCTTGGCTAATGCAAATCCCTGTGGCCCAAACTCTGCCAGCTGCATTCACCTGGACCTCCAAGTCACATTTTTCACCTGGACTGATTTGCTAACAGTGGCAAGGGAAGGCTGACGCTGCCTGGGAGAGTTTGTAGAATTTGCAGCCATGTGCAAAAGGGAAACGTGAATAATTTGAAGCATTAACCCATGACTTGGGAAGAGCATAGTGGCTCTATTGAGTTTCCATGCACATCGTTAAGTCAGATAAATCTTAGTGTTCTTCACTCTGCTAATGATGAGGATGTAGAGACATGCAGGATCTCTGCCTCTGCTCTCTGAACAATCCAAATATCCACTGAATTCAGGAGAAATTTTGCAACTGTAAAGACTAGGAGGTAAGACTATACTATTCTCATCCTGGGTAAAACCAAGGGTAGCTTTACACCTTCCTTGCAGGTATGGCAGTTTTGGAGGGAATAGGGAGAGGCTACACAGGTTTTGAATATCTTTCTGTGAAAATTTAATGTTCATTTTTAAAGAAGACTAAAAAAGAGAAAAAACCCTTAATTTCATGATTTCACTGACATCACCAGCTCCACCATTTGTTTCCCATCAGCCTTGTGCATTCTGACTCTCCTGCTTTGCTCAGTTTGAAATATCCCTTATTGAGCTTTAGAGGCAACTTTGTAATGAAATGATGGAGTATTATAATGTGAACTAAATCTGGGGCTGAAACTCGAAATGGGGAGAAAACCCAAAAGGCCACATGCTTGCCCTCCAGTTGTAAAATTTGTACTCTTATTTACTGCAGAATGTGGTCTGTTGTGTGAGAGTTGCGTAGCAACAAAATAAAGTTTATCTGTGCAAGGAAATATGAATGTTTCTCAGAGAACAGAGAAACAATTTCTGCTGTTTACTGCACTTATCATATCCGTTGCAATGTGGACTGTGTCAGATGTCAATTACAGACTAACTTCGGCAAGACTGTTTATTTGAGATAATATAAATGTTACTTAAAAGACAGGGGCATAATATCTTATGTTTACGTGTTTAAGATCTATTTCTAAAGCTCAGAAGATGCAGTTTCCTGTCTTTGCCCCAGCCAAATTCGAGGAAAGTTCTGAAACACTGTGGTTCAGTAGAAGTTCTGTTGGTGAGGAAACTGGTTTCGTTACTTGTGCATAATTCACTGTTTCTAGTTCCTCTGGGATAAGGGGTTTACACTGTTTTTTCCTGCCTGTTATCTGAGAATCGTCTGACTGCCTTCCAGTTCAACCCTAGTAAGACTAGACAAGCATTAAAAGCCAAAATTAGAGCCAAATACTTAAAGGCTGTGAGACTGTTAACAGAAAGTAAATTCATTTGTCTGGTAGAATTGTCCTTTTAAAATATTCCACAGTGAAAAGAATTTCTTTTGATTTTGAGACAGACAAACACAGCTACTTTTTGAAATTATTAAATAAATGTAAAAAAAAGGTAGGAATTCTGTTTGGTTTGGGTTAAAAAGCAGAAAGACTGAGTGCCCTCAACCATTTTAAAAGCTGAACAATGTCCAGGCTAAAAAAAAGTCTATCTCCACACTTGCTTCATCTGGAGAAGCTGAGAAAAAACAGAGGACATAGGTGATAGTAGATCTTTCTATGGTTTATAAGAGTACTTTGTAGGAGAACATAAGTAATATAACAAAAAAAAAAATGTTTGTGAAATATATGAAGTAGAAAAATTATTTGTCTTAAGTAAAAAGTGAACCCAACAAACTTTTGGGAACAATTAGTAATAGTCCCTAGATCAAGGCACAGAAGTAGAGGGGAGCAGAAGTGTTTTACATTTATG
>VXAX01005379.1:609150-831295 GCA_013399835.1 Leptocoma aspasia | reverse complement strand
AGCTGCCTACCCAAATGTCAAATAACAAACATGATGGGTTTAATAAATAAATTTTATTTATAAGATTTTAATAAAATTTAAATTTTAATTAAAATTTAAAAATTTTAATAAATAAAATTTAATTTAATAAAATTATTTTCTGGCTTTACTTTGGCTCCATATTAAGTCACAAATACAAAGAAAAAATATCTACATAGAAAAAACCTAATAAGGGGAGAACAGTGAGTGATGTTTCTATACCCAGAAAGACAGCAGTCAGCTGGGTACTGAGAAAAATCCCAACTAGTTTGGGAGGCTGGTGAATGATCAGTAACTGAATGGGGTTCTCTAACCACCTCCCAAGACGGACCAGGAACATTCCCAGGAAAAGGAGATTGCAACTCTTAATGAGAAAATATTTATCACATGTTTTGTGAAGAGAGAAGAGATCAGAAGCAAAACCTGAGGGTATGAAAGAGGAGGATGATCCCATGCTTTTTAGGAGAAAGTGGTACTTCCCAAGAGGTTCAGATGCGAGGCAGGCTCTTACATACTGGTGTTTCATGTTCAGCCTGTGTGTGGATTTCTCTGCTGCTGGCAGTTCAGAAGTTTCCCTTTTTGGAAACATCACCACAAAGTTGTCTCCTTAGCCCCAGTGAGCTCCTGGAGGATTAAACCCACTGAAGAATGTGTGGAAGAGGACGGCATGCTCCACAGAATATGTAGAAACCACTCAGGAGGTTTGGAGAAGCTTCAGCCCTGGTTTGGGATCTCAACAACTGAGATCAAGACATGCATTTTTAGCACTAAGTTCTAAAGAAATCAATCTGTTTCAAAGTGGCAAGGTCAGTGAAAGAACTTGTGATGTTTTCTGGACACCTGATAGATCACACCAAGGCTGGACATGCAGGGAGCAGGGTTCTCCTAAGAAAAAAACTAATATCCTTCTGGAAAAGCCCACCTNATATGTTTGTGAAATATATGAAGTAGAAAAATTATTTGTCTTAAGTAAAAAGTGAACCCAACAAACTTTTGGGAACAATTAGTAATAGTCCCTAGATCAAGGCACAGAAGTANGTTTGGGAGGCTGGTGAATGATCAGTAACTGAATGGGGTTCTCTAACCACCTCCCAAGACGGACCAGGAACATTCCCAGGAAAAGGAGATTGCAACTCTTAATGAGAAAATATTTATCACATGTTTTGTGAAGAGAGAAGAGATCAGAAGCAAAACCTGAGGGTATGAAAGAGGAGGATGATCCCGTGCTTTTTAGGAGAAAGTGGTACTTCCCAAGAGGTTCAGATGCGAGGCAGGCTCTTACATACTGGTGTTTCATGTTCAGCCTGTGTGTGGATTTCTCTGCTGCTGGCAGTTCAGAAGTTTCCCTTTTTGGAAACATCACCACAAAGTTGTCTCCTTAGCCCCAGTGAGCTCCTGGAGGATTAAACCCACTGAAGAATGTGTGGAAGAGGACGGCATGCTCCACAGAATATGTAGAAACCACTCAGGAGGTTTGGAGAAGCTTCAGCCCTGGTTTGGGATCTCAACAACTGAGATCAAGACATGCATTTTTAGCACTAAGTTCTAAAGAAATCAATCTGTTTCAAAGTGGCAAGGTCAGTGAAAGAACTTGTGATGTTTTCTGGACACCTGATAGATCACACCAAGGCTGGACATGCAGGGAGCAGGGTTCTCCTAAGAAAAAAACCAATATCCTTCTGGAAAAGCCCACCTTGAGCAGGTTTGGCTGTGCTGAGAACATCTTTGTCATGAGAGTCTGGCAGTTTAATTCAGCAGAGGAGAGCACAGAGGTGCAGGACTGCAGGCTGGCTCAGCAGATGGCAGGAGTCAGCCGAGGGTTGTGAGAACATCTGACCTTTCAGATCAAATGTGGAGGAGGAGGAGGAGGTTACTGTACCTTCAGGACAGATTTTCCTCTCTCTCTCACTTGCCTGTCAGTCCTTTGAAGCAGAGACCTGCTGCTTTTCGAATGCTTGGAGCGTGCACACAGGGTGGAGAATCCAGTAAGTAAATAACGGGAATAATTCAGTGCACTGAAGCTGAGGAGCTGTGAAAGACATGATCTGTTTTCTTGTGACCTCCACCTCTTGCTGTGACTCCAGGACGCACTATTGTGTTTTATTTTCACTGGTGGCCAAGTCAAACACATAGCTCTGGAACTGGTAAGAACTCCACCCCCATCCCCAATTTTTCAGGTTGAGCATGAAACTTGTCTGTCTTACTGGGAATTTCTGAACATAAATAAACAGACACTTAGAGTAACTCGCCTTGATAAATGGGCAGTGTAGGTCGGGGCCTGCTGGATATGCAGGCGACTCAAAGATGAAGCAGACCTGGGGAAGTAGGCAGGAATGGCTCTGCTTTTCTTGGCTTCTCAAATGGTTTTCAGGCTGAAATCAAATACATGAGTGCATGAGGAAAGCTGGCTTCTGAAGTCATGATTTTGCACTGAACCTCACTGTAAGGATATCTCTTATAAAGCTACTTTTGATGTGGAAATTTGGCTCCAAACCACACTGAAGGCCATTATAAATAACCACTTCATCACAGGACACACAGAAGTTGGCTTCCTTGAACACTCCTAGAAAGCAAGCCTAACCTTATTGAGCTATAACCTCAGCTAGTGTAAATCAGAGAAGCTCCATTGACTTCATTAGTTTATACTGATTTATGCCAGCTGTGACTGCAGCCCACAATACAGCAAGATATGTCAGCTTTCAAATTCTGTCACTGGGTGTTGAACAAAACTGGTTTTAAAACAAGACTGGCCATCCCAGATTTAGATCCTAATGAGATGCAGCACTGTAATTGTTTCATGATGCTTATATGCTCCATTTTGTTTTCATTTTTGCATTGCTTCTGTTTTTCTTATCTCCTGCCAAACAGAGGAAGATTACCACATATGTTACATTCATAACAAAGATGTTTTGCTGCATAGAGAACATGTCCTCCGGATGCAAAATGTCTTTGTGTTGTAGCTCAGCTTCTTCCTTTGCATAGGTACATTGGTTATGTGACAACATAAGAATGCCCTTGAGGGCAGCCCTGTGTTTCCCCAGGGCCTGGAGCTCTGGAAAGTGGCACCCAGAGGCTGTCCCAGGGGAACTTCAAAGATCTGATTCCCCCTTAGGGATTTCCAGCTCCTAAGTCATCATTTCAGGTGGGCAGGATGAATTGTGTCCGAGAGCACCCTGATAGGACCGCCCTGAGACCATCAATACTCTGTCACAATCCTGCAGGGTGCTCAGGTAAAGATCCACACTGCGTAATCAATTGGCACCTCTATGGTGTGGAAGGCTGGGAGGTGCATGCAGATGGATTATTCAGCCAAAGGGAAGGCATTCATAAAACTAGACTGACAGTGATTAATATTGGTTATTATTTTATGACAGCAGCAGCTGTAAGTTCCAGTCAAGGTCAAGGCAGCGCTGTGCACTGCAGAGATGCTTTTCTGCAGGCAGCAGTCTCTCCTCAACAGTCAGAAGGGTAAATTGACAGGCAGAGGTAGAGGAAGTCTCTCTCTAAAATGGGGGCAGAACCAAAGAGATTCCCCCAGCTAAGTCCCTTAACTTTCCCTTCCACTACCTTAATTCGCTGTTCTCCTCTGTTGGGAAGGATGAAATAGGAAAGCCTTATAAATATGACTGTTTAGACTTTGAGAATATGGAATATATAAGTGAAATAGAATTGAAAGCAAGTTTTGATGTCTAAGATGCCGAGCCTCTGTTACTGAACAACAGAGAAACAATAGTGTGGCTAGCTGAAGGTAATCCCCTTTTGATTAAACAATGCCCTTCTACTTACCAAGAGTCCAAGGGTCAGAGCAGACCCTAGCAACTTAGCAAGAGAGGTCCAAAGAGTAGCTTTTAGGGTTTAAAATATAACGTAGTATGGTAATGTAAAGATTCTTATAGGCTATATGTAAATGCTATAGGATTTGTAACTTGTACTGGATTGGTTAGTGTAAATTAGAATATTCAACGTAGAAGAAGATTTAAGGCATTGTAACGAGAACTTTGCTCGCTTTACTCTTGCTTTTATACTTACTCTCTTACTTCTACTCTCTTACTCTTTGCTCTTACTCTATCCTTCTATCGCTCGGTCCTGCTTCGAGCTGCGACTGCCAGCTCTTAGCAGGGCCTCTACACCAATGCCCTGTGTAATAAACTGCATGCTCCAAGACCAGCCTTGATTCCAGAGATCTCTCGTCTCCGTTTGTCCCATCACCGACCATCTGTATTACCACACTCCCCTAAGGCAGGTAACTCTGGGGTGGACAACACACACCACAAATACTCAACAACCATGGGGAAGGTCCACAGGTAAACAGAGCAGAAGTAGTTTAGGAGAACTGGAGGTAGTGGATTGTAAACCCTTAGTTGTCATTAAAAAGGTTCCTGCAAAGCAGGTATTCTCCATAAGGTTTATTTCATGTGAGATGAGTCTCATTTTGGAGAACAGGCACCAAGATTTCAAAGGAAGGAGTGAAGATCCTACAGTAAGGTGACATGGCATAAACTCAGCTGTTACATAAATTCAGGATGAGTATTGTACATGTCTCTTCTCTATGGGCAGCAAATTAGTTCAGCACGTTCTGTTATTGGATGCAGAAACCTAGCACGGCTGTAAGATCAACAATCTTCCTAACAGGTGAGACCTGAACACTGATCTGAGATGGGAATTAAAACAGCAGGATCATCTCCCATATCTAAGCTTCCTTTCTCTGGGTCTGTACACATCCTCTGTCAAAGAGAGAGGTTGAAGAGTGTAGGTGGGGGTCTCTGTTATAATTTTATTACAGATTGTCACTGACTTAGGAGTTACATGTCTGCAGCCTTCCCATTAGGTAGTTAAGAGCAGCAAAAATTACTGAATTTGGTATAAATTCCTTTTGACAAGCTTATGTCTCTACCCAAGAACCTGGAAAAACTAAAGAAGTGCCCTTCATACAAGAAACTCCACTAGTGAGCTCTTCGAAAGGGTTGCAAACAGAGAAATGTATTTTAGGAAAAGGGAACTTGTGCTTTCCTGAGACTATGACCAACAGAATATATCTGCAATTAAAGAGTAAGAGTTGGCACTAATCCACCTCATTTCCTTACTGCCTGCTGGTGAGTTTGTTCCACAGCTCCTAATCCATGGCTGCAGGACTGGGGGCAGCAGCACCCATCTCTTGGCTGTGGCATTGCATCTCACTGCATCCTGTGTGTTTACTGCCATTCCCACACCAGCCTTTCTGTGACATCCTTGGGTTGGATCACATGGGGAACCTGGGATGAGAAAGGTGGGTGGGACTTCTGGGCAGAGTCTTTGTCCTTTGGAAATAGTTGGACATGAGATGTGGACAGGTTTGGGTGCCGCTGGGGGGCTTTTGGTGAGAAGATAAAAGCTCATTTTCATTTTCCAAGAGCCCCCCACCCAGGATTAAAGTTGAAGTTTTGCCAGATGGGACAAGGGACCTGCATGGATGGGACTTTGGTGGCCTGATGCTTCAGCAACACTTTGCATCAGCAGAGAAGGCACTGAGTCTTGTGGCAGAGGAACCCAGTCCCATACACCATAGATGGGAATCATAGATGGTTCCCATACACCATCTACAGCCATGGTAAGGAATCTAAAGGGGAGACTGGCAAAGACCTTCAAGTGAACCTACAGGCTCAGTTCTCCCTACTTCCCCATGAGACACCAAAGTTTTCATAGGTTCCATTGGAAGTTTTGTGGGTATCCCATCAAGTTCATAGGATTTGAATTGGTGAGACTTGCAGGTGTCATATGAGGTGCTTGATGGCTGCTTTCATCAGGAATTTTGAGGCCACCGCTGCAGGAAAGCAGCGAGTTCTGTGGCAAGGCTGCTGTGGTGATTGTTCTTAGTTTGGCAAGGCCTGTGCAGTAACCTTCTAAATGCTGCTGGTATTTCCCAGACAAACTTGCCCTGTTACAGAGTTGGTGCTGAATCATAGAATCATGGATTGACTTGGGTTGAAAGAGACCTTAAAGCTCATCTAGTTCCCACCCTCTTACCATGGGCATCTTCCAATAGACCAGGTTGCTCAGAACTTCACTCAATCCATCTTTTGTGAACGGAAAGATGAACAGTCCCAGTGCATGACATGCACACTTTGATATATAAATAACCCAAATAGCTTATGACCTCTGCACTTCACTCTCTGTGTTATTTATCCATAAACTATACCCCAAACAGATTTGGTCTCCCAGCCTTTTCTTTTTGTGTGCTCCTTGCTAACCTGGAAGACTGTCACAGCTGTACAGCAGGCTGAGAGATCTCTGATAGCTCCAGCTCCAGCTTATGTTCTGGTTATTCATTGGTGCCAGAGACACTGGGGAGACCTTCTGGCATTGTTGACAGTCCTTCTCCTGTTAGTCTAGGGACAGACACTTGCAAGCAGTTATGTGTAAGTTTGTAACTGCTGCATAACAGACTACAAAACCACACTATACCAAAATAATTCGCTGGCATGCTAATGAGCATCAACCCAGACAGTTCAACCATCTGCATGCTCTGCTTTTTATCAGTTTCAAGTGTGTTGGGTTTGAGTGTACATGTCCCCTCTGCAAGCATAAAACCATACTTTTGATCTATTGCAGAACGGCCCGTTTACCATAAAGATAAAAAGATTAAAAAAAAGATTCCTTTTGATTCTCAATCCTTTTTCCATTATTGCTCTGATATGGATGGGACCATATTGTCAAGTTATTATGGAGGATGTAGAGTGCATCCAAAGAACAAGGAACTGTAGAGCACATCCAGCCCCCTAGCTCATTTATTAATTTGTGTTGCTATTTACTGATGTGTTTGGAAATCTTCAGTACTATGTGGTGAGCAAAGATGTTGGCTGCAACATAAAGTGTGTCTCAGCCAACACTGTGGCTGCTGCCATGATTTCTAGAGCTGTGGTTGTAGCCCAATCATTCCATTCTGAATTTGTGCACTGGATAATTTACCTTGGAGGATTTTTGTTTTTAGGTTATTAACTGAGAAGCTTTTAGGTTATTAACACAGGAAAAGCAATATGTCTATTACTATGAATATTAATACATGGGGATGCAGGAGAGAGCATCCTGAGCTAGCCTTTATCAGTCTCACCTTCCCACTCTCATGAGAAAATGGCTAGGGAGAAATTCCATGAAGCTTCCCTTTCCTTTTCTACTTGTAACCAGCATAGACTCTATTGCCACTGCCTCACTGGGTGTGAGGAGGTGTCACTGTGATTAGTTTTGTCCCCCCTTGTTTTTGTTTGTAGTGCTGGCCATAGTTATTCCATCCTGCTGTGCCACATCATCATGGTAAATGCCAGCACAGCTCATCCCAATATTTGAGTGTTCAGTGAAGCGTGTCAATTAATTACTCTTCACTTGAGCTGTTACATAGACACTTCCATTGCCCCAACAAGATGGTTTTAAGCAGCACAACAGTATGTAAACAGCTGATAAAAACAGGACCATCAGCCTAGTAAGAATGTTGGCTTTTTGGGTGTAGTGCAAAAAAACAGAGTGTAACTTTAGGGGATGTTTGTTGTCAAAACCAGAAATTCCTAGTAAAACGTTGTCTACTTGTGAATTTAAATTTTCCAAATCAAGTGATCCTAAGTCCATTCCAGCACGTGATTTAGGTCTGTAAAACAAAACTTGGCACATGTGTCTGGCTAAGGGGCTGCCTGTTGATCTCATGTGTAATGTGCACACCCCAAGCAGTTACTTGTATGTAGGAGCAGAGGAGCCACGCTAAGGTGTGTATTCAATATCTGCCTTATAATTTTTCCTGCCCTGATCATGCCTTTTTGGAGTTCACGTATGTCCTGATGCTGAACCTGAGCCTGATTTCCCAAAGGTGAAACCTTTTTGCCATGCAGGACCCAACATCTCTGCAGCCTTTGCCATTTCAAATATTCTAAGTGTACATAGCTGATCAGTAAAAAGATGGAGTGAGTACTTGGTCTTGGTTTGGAGGTGCGAGTGAGATGATTTTGAGGCTCTTTTGTCTCAAAAGAGAGCACAGAGGGTGCTATGGCTTAAAGTTGAAGGTATTAAAAACAAAGCATGGGGGCTTTTTTTTTTTAGCAACAAGGATTATGAGCGTTGGAAAGTTCTCAAGGGATGTGGTAAATTGTCCTTTGTAGTCTGTAAATGAAATATAATTTTTTTTTAGAAGATATGCTCTATTTTGGCCAAAAGATATTGGAGACTTGTTGATTGAAGTGTTCTGGTTTTTCTTGGCCAAAATCAAATGGGGTGATTGCAACATCTTTAAAACTTCCTAAGTCTATCACCTTCCTTTAAGAAGGTGATGTTTCTGGTGGTAATTTTTTTTTTTTTTATTTATGGCTGAATCTATGAGAATCAGACAAGACAGGATAGTTTGCATGACTGATTTGTACAACCCAAGCTATAAAAAGGTGTTCCAGTTTCCTGATCCTGAACGGTGCTGAGTCTCTTCACCAGGACTTCCCAATGGCTCTGGGCATTTAGGATTTTTAATCCTCTGTGAGCCAGTGTTGATACCTTGCTGAATTAGACTCATTAAAGCTCTGCACTGTCACCTTGTTTCTCTGACATCTCTGCTTTTGACTTTGCTGGTGTAGCTACATCAGATATCTTGCTGTCTTGCTAACCCACAGTAGGTTTGAGAGCATAATTCCAGGCTTTGTGAGAATGGAACATTTTTAAAGCAGCAGCCCCTCACTAATCTGCAGAGAGAAAACACATATGACAGGCAGTGGGGATTCCATTTTTCAGGATCCAGGGTTTAAGACAGGCTTAAAGAAGTCTTATTAAAAGTGTTTTCCAGTGGATGTGGCTCCTTCTGACAGCACCCAGGTGGTTAAGAAACCAGCATTAAGAATAAAAGCCGTTTCTCTTTTCTGCACAACAAATGGTTCAAGTGTCTGGTATTAAATTCAGAAAGGAAACCTGCAGCAGTCATGTCCCCTGAAATAAACCAACCAACATTTTGAACTGCCAACACTTCTGTCTATTACGTCAAGGCATCGCAAAGTTTAAAGCATAGCAAAGTAATATATATATTTTTTTTTTTCAGTAATCCCAGGGTAAATATTAGGTAGACAGCATTTCTGCTTTGCGCATTAAAAGCCCGACTGAATTTGAAAAGCCTGCAAGTGCACTTTGGGGATTTCGGAAAGTGTCGTTTGACCATGAGCTAAGACCAGAAGCTGCCATATTGCAGATGGGGCAGGAGGGAAAGGCGTTTGGCCTCATTCATAACTTCACAGCTACTGCAAATATCAGCTGATGAATATTTATGTTATGACTGGCAGAGGCCCGAAAGGCAAACGGGGGAGGAGCGGAGGGGGAAGCTTAAGTTAGGAAAATGGTTGTCTGATCTCTGTGGGATTTCTTTACCAACACTTTCCATGCTTGAACAGTAGCTGCTGAATGAAATCATTATGTACTGAGCCCCTGTGCAGGAAAACAAGGTTTGTCAAGACTCCCTTCGTTAGCACCTCGTACTTTGTTTGAACCTTGGATATTTGCTGGGCCCTGTAAAGGGAAGTTTTTTCTTTTCGAATACTCTATAGGGTGGACCAGTCTTCTTTTGTTTAGTCATGGTTTGATAAGTATTGTACTTGAATTTTAAAGAAGCAAAGGAGGTGAGCGCCATTCCTCGCTATATAACATAATTTCAAAAAAATGTATTTCTTCATATTTGTATTATCTCAAATCAACCACTGAGAGGGGAAAAATCCCAACCTCTTCCTTTTGCCTTCACCAGGCTGTAAATTAACAGCAAGGAATAACTTTCAATAAAGCTCACCAACATGACTTCAGCGTTGGGACGGATCAAGCCCAGGAAGGAAACCGGCTGGAAAAAGGAACCACTGGAAGGCAGCAAGGGCTTAGCAAAGTGATGGTGGCTGCGGGTGGGCGGCCTGAGCCCCTCCACAGGACCACAGGCTCAGAGGTTTAGGACTTCATGAAATGCAAACATAAAGAAAGAAGGGCAGGCAGCCTGAGTTAGATATACAGAAAAAATATATGTGCCCACAACCAATTAGTGACCTCAGAAAATCCTGCCCCAGGGGCTCTGCAGATTCACCACCCTCTGCTTCAGAGGAACAGAGAAAAACCTGGATTTTGACTACTGTACTTCTTCAGAAAAAATCCCTAAACTTGGGTCTAATATGTCCATTTTTTCTCTGGGTGGTGGCGTTTCTTATACTGCTTATTTAGAGACACTTCAATGCCTTTACAAGAAAGAAAATCTTCAGGAAAAGCCCACGTGCAAGAAACCACTCAAAAGCCCCTCTCAACTTTTTTCTATTCCTTTCTACCCCGCTGCGAGATCCCTGTGTGACCCATCTACAGGAACCAGCAGGTGGTGCTGCAGTACACCAAGTATTTATTTCCCTGGAAATAAAAAACCTGGGATAGCTCTTCTCGGGGCTGCCTCTGGCTACTTCCAGCCCCTGAGGGAAACCGCTTCCCGCCTTCCCCCCACGGCAGCCCGGTGCAGTCCCAAAGGCAGCTGGTGCGGCTCCGTTCCCTCCCGAGGGCGGGCGAATGTCCCCATCGTTGTTTCGTAATATCCGAAGTTTCTGGTGGGAAGAGTTCTTTGGGATTCAGGGGAAGGTTTCTGGGGAGGGGTTTGGGGGCGGCAAGGCAGCCATGAGGCCCTGGCGCTTTGCCCCCACCGTGAGGGTTTTGGCGGGCTGCCCTCAGGGAGGACAGCCATGTTTGACTCGCTCTCCGCCACTTTCGTCGGTGCTGGGTTTGTGCCCGCGCCTTGGAATGGAGGTGCTTGGGGCGCAAGGAAAATCCAGTTTTTCCTCAAATTTTTTTTTTAAAAACATCTCAACCTCCCAAGAAATAACGGTGAATTTGTGTCCAGCACTGCTGCCAGCCCAGCAGGAATCTTGGGGTGCTTCCCCTCTGAGGGTGCTTGAGAGCCACCCCGCTGCCTCCACCAACTGCCTCCAGCTTCTGTGGTGAAAATAGTGAGGAAAAGCCTTCCAAGAAAAGGACAGGAGAGAGACATGGGAAATTTGGACTGAGGTACAGAAACACATGCAAGGACAATGAGCAAGCAGGGCATACTCATTTGCAGGAGGTCAGCAAAACATGGCAGAATAAACTAAGACTGCTGTGGATGTAATAGATTATTTTTAATAGAAAGAGTTATGTGATTAAAAGGCAACTTCTTGAAACATTTAGTGTTTATTTGTGAGATTGTGCCACCAGCACCTGTAAACCCATGGTGTGCTGTGAGGAGAAGGGGTCGAGGAGCTGCTCAGCAGCAAGCAGCAGGGAGGGAAGGCACAAATACGGAGGCACAGATTAGGGCAGGATATAGGACAACCTTGTGCAGCTGTTTTTGTTGAACCACTGAGCTGTAAAGCTGAAAAATTATTTTAAAAGCAAGGGATGTGCCAGGAGTACTGGTGTGTCCCACTTATGGATGCTTGGGGCATTCTGTGCAAATTGAACTTCCCACTCCCTGTTTTTTTGGATGGCTTAATATTGCAGAAGTAGAAGGGAAGAGCAACAACACACTTGGAGTGTGGAGCCTTTTCCCTGATCCCTCTGGCAGTGAACTGCACCAGAGTGACCTGAGGACAGAAGGAAAGCCTCACTGCTCCCATCTTTTCATTGCTGTAATCCAAAACATGGAGGTTATTTCAGTGTGGAGGCTGCACGTAAAAAGGGCCTTGGTTTTGGTATTTCTTTTCGCTAAAAAAATTAATAACCAGATGGGACAAGAAGGATAACCTGTGTATGATTTACTGGACAGCAGGGGAGCAAGTGGAGGGGCCTTGATGGAGCTGGAGTGATTTGCATCCAGGAAATGTGGGGCTGTACCCAGAGGTTTGCACACTGGTGCTCCACACACTGCAGTTGCAGCTCCCAGGGCTGAGATGGCCTACATTCCCTTCACTAGTAAATAGCAAAACTTTCCTTTTCACTGCAGGATTATTTGATCATTGTTGAGTCATGTGTGTGTGTTTGTGTGTGAAGGCTTCTGGTTGGGTTTTTTATCTGCTCAGTAGCTTTTTGGAAAGGTGACCCATTTATTTCTAATCAAAAGCACCTAGGAAAACCTGCTTCATAAGTGAGGTTATTCATCTCAGTGAGGTAAAAAGGATGGAAGGACAATTACTGTGTCTTGTGACTAATACAATATGTGACTCAAAACATTAAGCAAGAGTGCTGCTGACGTGATAGCCTCATCCCCTCAACTTGAATTCAGTCAGAAGCATCAGGCTGAAACATGAAATAGCTCCCCTGAAGCCAGGCTGCTCTGGCTTTGCATCCAAAGCCACTGAAGTTAGTTCATAACCTAGAGAGAAAGGAGCTGTTTAAGTGGCTCATTCCTATTACAAACAAAGTTAGGAGATCTCTGCTGTAGTCTTTATGCCTTGATTTAGCAGGTAGAAGGTGGATTTCGTAAGCAACTCCACAGAGTCACGGCTGCAGCCCTTCTGGAGGCTCCTGCTGTGGCTCAGGCAAAACCCGCCAAGTAATCTCACCTTTTCCTCCTTGCCAGACTCTCCTTTGCCGTTCTTGGATTTGATGTATGATGCAGATTTTGATTTCATCTCTGTGTGGGAATGGATGCTGGTGTTCCTTTTGCAGGATAAGGTGGCTGTGAGGTGATTTTTCTGTCCTTTTACAATGTGCCTGTACATGTCTCTACTCCAAATGGTTTGAGGAACTGTAAATCAGAGTGTGAAAGGATGTGTCCTTGCAGGAGCCCCTCATTGTGCAAGGTCTGCAGAATCATGAAAAGGTTAAGTTCAGAAGGGCCTTAAAGACCATCTCATTCCACCCCTCCTCTCATGGTCAAGAACATTTTCCACTAGACCAGTTTGTTCAGGATCACATCCAGCCTGGCCTTGAGCACTTTGAGAAGGTGAGCTCTCTGCAGTCGAACAAATAATTTGTTTAACTTGTCACATTTATATTTCAGAATACAACTGTCTGAGTGACAATAAAAATAATAATTCTGTGAGAAAATTGGAAAGTTATGGGGAAATTCAGTGAGTGTGCCAGAGGACTTAAGTTTATTTTCAGTGAAGCATTAGTAGCAATTTTATTTGCCATATGAAATAAGATGATTTTTCTTTTGGAACTGTCTATGTTCTCTCAGGTGCAGCGATGCACCAGTGTGGGTGATACTCTTGATACTCTGTATAATCCGGGTGATGCTTTTGATACTCTGTATATGAAGAAGCACAGCTGTTTGCAGATACTTCTAGCCCTTAAGGTTTTTCAAAATTACACATTGCAAACATTAGTTTAAAAGAGGCAGGCAAAAAGAATGCTAATTACAGAAATATCTTCCCTTCTTCTCTTTCCGAGCTTACCTCTTCCTTCCCTCATACTTGGTATTTACAGTTTTGGGACCTGAGCTCAAGCATGGAGCTGCTTCATTTCTTCAGGTGGAAGATCTGGAAGGACACAAAGCCTTAGGCAGGTAAACACTGATTTTTTTGGGGAAACCACGTGGCAGCATTTTGGAGAAAGTGCCTTTGAAGGGTGGGGGCTGGATCATCCTGCCTGTGGGAGAGCTGCTAAGGGGCTGAGCTCCTCAGCATGGGGTTAAAGGGATTGTGGTCTGACTGAGGCAAACCAGAGGTGAGTGAGCTCGCCTGTGAGCTGGTGTTCCCTGGAAAAGAGTATGCTTCCACCAGCCCCCAAAATGGGACTGTTTTCACATTTGTTTCAGAGCCAGTCACAGGATGTAACATCATATTTGTGTGACTCTTGTAGCATTGTACTGCACTGGACGATGTTTTTTTAGTGAAGAACCTTTTCCCAAAATATAGTCCTAGCATGTTTTGCAATAGGGTGGCAAATACTGCTTTGTTTGTCAACTATGGAGTGTACTGTGGATGGCGAGTGATTCATTGCCCAGCAAGCGAGAATTTAATTTGTAAGAGATGTCTGTAGTTTAGCTTTTAAAAAAACCTGTATTTTAGGTTCCAAAGTCTTGTGAGAATGGTAATAATATGGATGAACTTCCAGAGGTAGTTAAGTGGTAGATTAGGCTTCTAGCACCTTGCCAAATTTGGCCAGTTTTGTGCAGTCAATTTAAAAGAAAAAATAAATTGTAGTTGTGATTTTGTTTCTTATTTCAAGGAAACTTAATTTTATACCTTGCTTTGGGTTGTGACGTGCACAGTTGTTACCCCTGAATTTGGACAAAAGCAAACCAGATGAATTTCAGTTTTCTTCTGGAAGTCCATGGACTTTGGGAGATCACAGTATACCCTCCCATCCAGGAGAGTCTCATGTGGTTTGAGGTTTTATTGTAGACTTTTTCTACAGTTGTACTCAGGGTAGATTCATGTTTAAGTGGAAGTCCAGCAAGGCCACAGCCAGGTGTTAGGATGTGGCATGGGTGACTCAGTAGGTGGTACACTTCCTTCTCCATCAACATTGAATAAGTGTCCTTTGTGGTAATGGATGGGTCAGTTCCTGGCTGACATGGAGAAAAACAAAGTCACTACTAAGGCTGGTACTTGTACAGCAAAGTCCCCTGTCCTCTGAGAAGCACAGATTTTATGCAGGCTGTCCAGTTGTGACATGGCTGGGCTTTGTGGGTCTGGGAAGTGAGAACTGGTTTTGATTACCATCCACAATTCCAAGTCACCTGGTACCCCAGTGCTTGGACCCTGTGTGAGGGCACAGGGGAGGCCCCTTCAGCTCTCAGAGGTCTCCCAGCAGCAAGCTTCCAGAGACAGGAATAAAACAATATATCCCATAGTTTTGAACCTCTCTGAAACCTGCCAAGGCTTGCAAATGACCAAAGCATGCATGAGTTCTGTTCTGCTTTAAAAATGAAAAAAAAAAAAAAAAGTAAGAATCACATCTTGGAGCAGTAAAAATGTTTTTTCACCTTAAAGGTTGTTATTTCAAAGGATATTTTCATAGTGACTGAAAAAGAAACTGGAAATCCCATATTATTTCTCCTTCCCTCCCTCAGCCAGGCCCTTTCTGTGCCCAGAATTTTATCTGGTGTGAGGAAAAGGCTCCCTGGATAGAGTGAGAGATGTTTGAAGGCAGCATTTGGGTGTCATTTGCCACCTGGCTGGACTGCAGCTGGCCAGCTGCTGAGATGGCATCTCCACTGTGGATGACACAGTTAGGGGCTTTCTTTTCCAAACCCTGCCTTAAGGAACAGAGGGGGAAAATATTAGAGAGTTTAGTTATAAAATGGAGCAAATGGTGCTTCTGAAGTAAGCACCTCAGGTACAGAAAAGTACGGATATAGCTCACTGCTCTGTGCATGTTCCCACAAACAGTAAGATACAGAGTTGTTTCTCTTTGGCTGCAACTGGGCCTTTACCATGGAATTAAACAGCAAAATTTGTAGTCCTGACAGAATGAAAATTGTTTTCTGAGTTCAGTTCACATTTTAAATCTGCTATTTTTGTAGCCACAAAACCAAAAAACTCCATTATCATAAACTTTGATTATGCAGCAGAGTTTTACAGCAAATGCCAGTTTCTGTATCTCCGGAGTTCTAGTGTTTGTAGGCTCTTGGTCATGTAACAAAGATCAAACTGTTTTGCTGTGTAAGGGTTTGAGCATCATTGGCTGCCAAGATTACAGAAGGTAGATCTTTTTTTCTTCCTGTGGAAATGACATCTAAGTTTTTTTTTTTTTTTTTTACTACATTAACTTATTATATGGGCTTACACAGTCTTATGTTACTTTTGGTAAAAGGTGTTGTGTCTTTCTGAACACTTCTGTTGCCTACTCTACTGTTGTTTCAGTAGAGATCTAGGTGTTCTAAATGTTTGTGTTAGCAAAGGGATCTGGATCCTTAACCTCTGTAGGGACCTTTGAGAGTCCCTTTAAGTGCCTACCTGTGCTTTAACAATTTTTCGAAGTTGATCCTTAATCTCTCTCCGAGCACTTCATTTGCCCTTTTTCTGTAGAAAGTTCCTTCTGACTGAAGGCAATACTGACTTAGGAACTGGTGGTTGTGATGATACTTGTGTCAGTTGTTGGTTCATAGATGGATGCAGCTCCAAGGACAAAGTAATCCGAGGCACCTGCTGGTAAACTGCTCCATTCAGGACAGATCAGAGGAAAGGAGCATCAGGATCAGAGGAAAGTGTGTCTTTACTGGTGAGGGTAGTGGCTGGAGTAGTGTTTCCACTAGAATATAACTCTCTGTACTGCCTGCATTGTAAAAAGAGAGGGTAAGAAAAATCCTCAAGTTATATCCTGGTTAGTCATGCACAAAGGAACAAATGCTGAGGGAAATTTTCACTCAACTATAATGCTTACTCATGGTAGGTGTTGCAGTTCCTTAACTAGAGGCTGAGCTGGGGTTTAGTGCTCCAGAGAGGGAATGACTACAGCAGGAAACAGTGGCCTAGTTAGTGCTGGGGCTTCAGTATATTTGTACCTGGTTTGGAACATTGTATTTTTCTCAGAAACTTCTGTTGTTTGAAAAGCTGAAAATGTTTTTGCTGGGTGTATTTTAGCCTTTCTGATGAAAAGTTGCAGTTTTCTGCAGAAAGCAAAGCCCTGCTTTGGAGGGGACGGTACTGAGTGAGGTTGCTTTAAATGGAAACATTTCCTACCATCTCCACACATTCAAAAGAAACTGTGTTTCAATGAGCTTCCCAAGTGACAGTGAAGTTATTTCAGTAATTCTTGTGCAGGCAGAGCACCCTGGGATTGGCATATGGCTGTGTTCGTTGCAAGCTGTCCAAATTCAAATTATTTTTTAGACAAGCAATTTTCATTCCAGGACTTCTTGTGCTGTGCAGGAGTAGCCACAGAACACCTTGTTTTCAATAATAAATTTACTGTTATCTATAATAACTCTTGTAATGTGAGACCTTGTATTGAGTTGTGTGATCTAACAGCTGTGATTGCTAAGGGCCTGCAGTAAAAAAGCTCTGGTTGTTTTTGCAAAGAATGAAACTGATTCATATAGCAAAATGATGTGAGTTTCTAGATGATTTGAAGGTAGTTTGTGGGCTTTTACTCTCACTCAAATTTAAATGGTTCCCAAATTTCCAGCAGAAGGATTTTTCACATTTGAATACTGGCAAAGACAGAGCTCTTTAGAGCTTACGGGAGGTGTGTGGTTTGAGTGGCAGCTGCACCTCCCTTCGGCAGAGAAATAGGAAAGTGGATGTGGAAGGAAGTGGCTAGGATAAGAGCAAGCAGAACGTGGCAGGAGAATCTTTTCTTGGGTTGGTCTGGCTGTCTGGGGGAGTCTTGGAGTGTAAATGATGAAGGATGTGAAGATCTTAAAATACTGGTATCGGAAAGAAAAAAAAGGTTGAAAGATGATGGACAGCGAAGGAGACAGTCCATCAGGGAAGCCCAGCTGTCCTAATCGTGGTTGTGTTCTCCTGATGCTCCCTGCTTGCCATCACTCAGAGCAGATGTGTCTGTTTCTCCTGGCCTACTCCCTTTTTTCCTGCCTGAGACTGTGAGTGCCACAGCTGAAGTGCTCTTCCAGGCACGGCTCTCGTTCAGGATGTGCTGTCTGCGCTGGGCTCCCATCCCAGCCTCGGCTGACAGCAAGGAGCCTCACGGCAGTTGTATCACCATCAGCACTGAGAGCAGAGCTCAAATGAATGCCTGCACTAACCCAACAGGATCTCACAGGGAAGCAGCAAGCCTGGTGCCCTGGTGCGTGGTGAACCTGGGTTTACTCTTACATTTGCTAGTGTTGCTGGTAGTGCCCAGCTTACGGTGGGTCTGTCCAGTGGAGGTGAGGAGCATTGGGAGGAGGGGGACATGGAGTGAAGGAATAGGAGCCCGTAGCTGACAGGCCCTGTGCAGGGCAGGTTTTCATGTCTTCATCTCACTCATCTGTTTGTGGCGTTGGTGATTCCCATGACCTTGGGATTTTGCTGTGAAAGGAAAGTTTGAAACCTTACCATCATTTATTTATAATTATAAATAGTAATAAAAACAGAGACAGCTTCTGGGCTCAGTACATTTCTCGCAGCAGGATCCCCCCTTGACACCAATCTCTGTTCCAGAGAATGGAATGCCCTCCATTCCCTTTCTGCACTAAACTTTCCCTCTTCCAAACAATAACCCTGTGTTGCTTCCAGTGGCTCAGTTGTACTGTGGTATTGGTCCTGCTGTCTCTCTTCCCAATGCCTCCTGCACTATTGCTGTGCTCTGATGAAGATTTTAAGTTGAGAGTCATCCAGAATATTTAAGTTATTCTATAAATTAGGCTTATAGAAGTGACAGCCAAGTATGCAATTTCTACATTTCCAGACAATCTGTGTGTTTTCTCAGAGGTTTTAAAGCAAGTTTTATAGGCTGAGTATGGCGAAAATCAGTGTAATCAGCAAATACTGACCTTTATGGTAGAATAGGATATTGGCTTTAGTAATTGTGATCCAGGTCAGGTGATCTAGATCTGCAAAGAAAATGAACTCAATTTGCCTCTCAATGTGATTTGATGTTTCTCCACATCTGATATCTAGGAATATATGTCATGTCAGAAAACCACAAAGTTAAGAGCAGAAAATAGCATAGAAGTTTTAAAATAAAAAAAAATCACTTCTTTTCCCTCCTTCTTTTTCCCTTGGACCAAAATCTTGAAATATTTTTAAAACAAGACAGATATTATTGTAAGTATATGGTAATGTGGATCTAATAGTTGTCTGGAATAAGGAATCAGATCTCAAATGTCTTGTACCTGAGTTGTCATTGAAAAGCCTAGGCAGTACATGGGCTTGAGCTTTACTAATTCACACCAGAATAGCATCTGGCCATTTAGTGGTTTGGGCTTTTTGACTGAACTTTTTTTTCAGGCTTTTTTCTTAAGAGTGTGAAAGTTAAATTGTGATAAGGACTCAGCAAGGCATTGTGGAAGCCTCTTTTATCTCTCCCTGGTCCCCAGTTTTGTCAGTATGTGTTAGTCTGAGCTTTGTGGGAGTGACTGAAATGTCTCTGTGATATTAGTCTGGATTTAGATAGGATTGGATTCTTTTGAGTTAAGGTAACTCATTTCTACCTCACAGAGAGAGCAGAGCTGGGGTTTGTACAGCACTGTCATGAGGAGCCTGCTCAGTGAAAGCATAAAGGTAACCAGAGCAGGTTTATGCAAAATGGAAAGAGTGAGGAGGACTCTGCTCCTTGAAATGAATGTTTCTGGAGTTTTGTCAGCTTTGTTTTAAATATTTATTCTTTAACCTTTAATCTTTAGCTCCCTCAATATTAATTGAAATCCACATTCTTTTAAACACTAGGCAACACAAAGAGGCTGTCTCTACTAGATTTTGGCCTCAAGTCACCAAGTTGCCACTCATCAGCTGAGCTGTAGCAGCTGATGACACATGTTCCCATAAATGAATGCTTACAAATTAATATTAATGGAAACTGAATGCACAACTGCCCTAGTGAGATTTGGACTTTTTGTCCAATTTATAATATTTTTTGTTTTGTTCATTTTACTGTGGAGACATCTGTTTGCCTTTATTCCATTAAAGAGCTAACCTTGGTTAAAGTTTAATTTTGTTTTTAGGGTTACATGATATTTTCAGAAATCTAATCAAGCCTAAGATCAAGGAAATCAGCTCCTGTTTTCAGTCTAGCCTCCTTTTTCTTTGAGAAGTTGTGCTGCATTTTAGTGGTCAGGATTAAAATTAACCAGCTGCTCACCTGGATCCAAGCTAACACTGAAACTAAGGCAGCACAGCCTCACACAGTCTGATAAGTGGCTGTGGGCACAGACATTTCTGAGGCATTCTTTTATTGCCCCTTAAGATCTGTCAGCAAGAGAAGCTCATGCTTATGTCCAATACTACAGCTTTAAGACCCCTCCCAGAGAATGGGGAAATGTTGGATTAGATTGATTTTAATCCCACTGAAAAGCTTTGCCATTTTTTGAATTGTCAGTATCTGGATGTTTCTGGAATTGCCACTGGCAGAAAAAGAAGTTCTTTCTGTGGCTGCAGAGAAAGAGTGATTTTGACAGAGGACTGGACTGAATTGTTTAAGTATTCTACATCCATGGCCTTCCAGAAATTCCATTAAATTGCCTGTATATATAGATGAACTAAGCATCAAACCAGCTTTGATGGAATAATAAGTACCGGGGTTAGAAATTGAGGAAGTCAGTCAGTCAGTGGAGCCTGTGGATGGCAGAAGGGGAAGTCACTCAAGGAGGAGCTGTGTAAACCCAGTTCTTGCTGTATATAACTCAAAATAAGACTTTGCAGTTTAATGTAACTCCTGAATTCTTACATCGTACATCTTCAGCCTTTCCTCCATAAAAGGGGTAGAAACTTCTGGTAGAGCTGTTTGCTTTGAAATGAGTTATTCAGTACTGCATCCATCTAATCCAAAGCTTTTCCATCAACACTAGACTGAAAGTTTCCTGTTCTTTGGTTTTCTGTGGTCTACCTTCTTAGTCACCATAACCTCTGGACTGCCAGGTCATACATGACTTGTAAGTTCTGGCTTGTGTTTGATTATAATGGGAGCTCCTAAATGCTTTAATTTGGTTACTAATTCCATTGGGAAAGACTGAAAAATGAGTTTGAAAGCCAAATGTTATCTACTAAAAAGCCTCTTTTACTTATATGTAAAAAATGCCCAGTTCCATCTAAACCCTGCTTTTTCTGTCTAACGATATAACATCCTGGTGACATCAGAGACACTCTTACTATATTATTTTTGGCCCATTCACAATGGCTTTAACTCTCAGTCTTGTCTCAGCCAAAATTGTGTCAAGAGGGGTCAAAAAGGAGAATGTAGTAGCCGCACTAAGAAGGTCATTTTTGCTTAATATGTTGGGTATGCTCCCTTAAACCCTGGGGCTTAGTATCTGAGGAACATTTGATTGGCTTGGATCAAGTACAAGTGCTTCTATACTGGAAACTAATCCTGATAGATTTTACAGGATGTTTCAAGTTACTAAAACACAAACCTCTGGATGAGGGCGAGTTAGAGGGAAGGAGGACCCTGCTGGGCTTGCCTCTGGAAGAAACAACAGATGCAGAGCCACTCATTTGCTTTTAAGGAGGATGAGTGAGAGGGCGTTGGGACACTGACTAAGGCTGACAGCCCCTTGATAGCTGGGGAGATGGGAGTTACACACCATTTCCATTATGGTAATGGCAACTTAAAAACACAAATGTCAATCTCGGTAACTCTGTCTGCTCCACAGAGCAGCTACAAACAAACAACAGCCAGCAAAATCATGTGAATACTGGCAGTGGCAATGAAAAAGTTCCTCTGCCTCCTGCTGAGATTTCCTTGGGATGGGGAGGGATTGCTGCAGGGCAGATGTTTGAAACAGCATGATAGACAAGGGAGAAAGAATTTTTAGGTTTATGAGAGAGGAAGGACAACTATGTTTGTACACATAATCAAAAACCACCAGAGATGGAGTGAGAAGAAGATATGTAGACTAGGAGCCCTCTGAGCTGTATTTTCTCAATATGGTTCTTTTTGGGGGGGGAAGAAATCCCCAGAGGTGCTTCTCTACCTCTGGGGAGTTGAGAAGGAAACTTTTGCTGTGCATCTTAGAGCACAAGTCTGTGCTGCTTGCTGGAAAACAACGGGTGGCAAAGATCTCCTTTCTGGTTTTAAATAGGATCAGCAGTCTACTGAATAAGCCACTTCAGCCTCATTTCATATCTACCTTAACATCTTTGAAAGTTTGTATTTTGACTAGATTTCATCCTTGGTCCTGACCTCTTTTCCTATAGTATTATCCTTATATGTATATACAGCAATTATTTAACAGAACATTAGGACTCCTAACCATCAAAACTTGGTACAATTTGAATTATCCTAGGAAAGGATGAAAAATATATTTAATTTCACTCAGTATCTACTAACTATTTGCTTGTTCATCATCCTGGACTGCATTTGGATAAAATTTGAAATTGAACTATAATGCACAAAAAGACCACCAAAATATTTTATTAATTGTATCTCTTAATGTTCCTGTTTATATAGGGAAAAATTATTTGAAGATATTTTGCATGTAAAATTAACCTGTTAAACACAGGAATAGCAAAAAACTTGTGTGAAACATTCACATTAGAGGCTTGGAAAAAAACCTGAACAATTCCCACCACCCCAAAAAAACCCCTCTGGTATGGTTTCTACTTCTTGCCTGGAAGCAGTAATGTCTGAGACCTTGACTGAATTAAGTCAAGCTTGTTGCAAATTTTGCTCAAATCTCAGTTGGAAAATCAGGCCACAGTGAAATTAACAACGTAAACAACGTGTTGAGGAATAAATGCCAAGAAAACTGGAAAAGTAGGCTAAATTTCTCTGTTTGGCTTAGGTCAGGAAGAAAGAAAAGGGGGACAGTGTTCTTTTCACAGAGAAATGGACAGGAATCACCAAGTGTTAAATAAGTCAATGATGTCTTTCCACTGCTGTTTATTGGAAAGCAGTGGAAGCCTTTTTCCTGCCTACTTCACCATGAGGAAGGAAGATCTAAACTAAAAAAATTAAAAAAAGTTTTTCATGTCTTTGATCATGGGCCTGATTTTGTTTTAGCCTCATTTGTTCTCTTTTGCAAAATGAGGATGGGAAGTCTCTTTTTGTTATCTTCATACATGGGATTTTTCTTATCTAGCTCTTGTCATCAATAAAACCCTAAAAGACTGAAAAAAAATAATGTTTTTGTCCAAATTAACCTCTTCCTAGAGAGCACAGAGAGATGACCACCTACATCCCATCCCATTGATGTCATTTGAATGTGCCCAGCTCCTTTAATGGCACAAGGAGACTTACGCCCTCAGTCAACGCCTTGTGCCTACACAGGGGACTGTAAGCATGGACTCTTTATACAACACCTTGTGTGTTTGGGCTCCAACTCTGGTTTTATTTGTACTGGGAAATACAAACTGGAAGCTGTGGTATGGTGGGAGGGGTAGAAAACCCCGTCTGAGTAGCTCCTAAGACTCCTACCCTCCAGGGATCAGTAAGACGGAACCACTTGCTGTGTGGTACCCTGATTAGAAAATCAATTCAAATAGTCACCTATATGATTTGCAGCCACTTGGACAAAAGGTTAGTAAAAAATTATTTCTGGCAGCAGACTTGTTCTGAAAACATTTTTTAAGCCAGCTTTACTCTGCATCATTTTGCAGGTAATTTACACCTCTTTGTGCATGTGCAATGTGACATTTCCACTAAACCCAGACCCATCTGCATTTCTGTACAGAAATCCTATCAAACCAGGCACACTGAGAGCATGGGGTGGGTACCTGAGTGGAGTTCATACCTTGTAGTTTATTCAGCTGGAGATGAATGGACCTGCTGTTTCCAGCAGACTGCTTTTCTAAAGAGTTCACTTGTCTCAGAGTAGCAGTGAAATAGTGAAAAGGTCCAAGCCCTCAGCCTTGCTAAGAATTAGACCACAAAGTCACTACCAGCAGCTTGACTGGCCAGAAATGCTGGGGTGACACTGTGGGCCTGCAGAACTGCAAACACCCAGTGCTCCATGGCCTGGGGTTTCACCCTCCCCAGACAGAGTAGCTGCAATACTCAATCAGTTTTTGCTGTCCTGAGAATGTTTATGATTATGAGAGCAGAAATCTTAAAAACAAAACACAAAACCCCCAAAACCCAAGCGGAGATTTTCTTCTCTCTTGTGCGTATGTATTATTTCTGGCTACCATGTCATTTTTCCCCTGCTATTTGGCTTTGTTGAGTTGATAGTATCACTTTGGTCAAACCAACTACATTTCCAGACCTGGGCTGCACAGCCCATTACCGAGGTGAACGGAAAGGTTTTTAACAACTAACCTCATTAAACTGCTACACTTTTTGCTCAGCAAGAAAAAGTTCATCATGCAGTATCCCAGTTCTTTGGGCTCCTCAAACCAACTGGAATTTGCCCACCTTGTCATGAGGTGCTTTTTCTCTTATCACATGTTCTATGCTGTTTGCCACATGAGTTACAGATGGTAATTTTAATTTGAAA
The DNA here is from genome assembly GCA_013399835.1 of Leptocoma aspasia. Lineage (NCBI taxonomy): Eukaryota > Metazoa > Chordata > Aves > Passeriformes > Nectariniidae > Leptocoma > Leptocoma aspasia. The sequence goes on along the minus strand of VXAX01005379.1, from coordinate 807,372 downwards.
ACACAAATGTAATAAATTCAGCAGATTAGTATTTGGCTGGGATTGAGGGCTGAGATTGTTCAATTGACTATTATGGAAAACACATCAGCCAACCTCATCCCTGACCAGAGAGCAGTGGTTCCATCCCCTTACAAACAAAGCCTTTGTTTTGTCTTCCTTGCTCTGTGATTCTGGTCTCTACTGTGCATTTGTTTCCAAAGCAAAACAAAGAATTCATAATCTTTGGCAGTTGAAATATTTCAACTTGGATTTTTCTGTTACACAACTTACCTACTAGCTGATTGAGTAGGAGATGACTTCACTGCTGAGGAACAGTATTTTTTCAGATGCCTTCAGCCCTGTTAGTTTCTAGTCCAGGCTTAATCAGGAGTCAACCATAAGGCAGAGTCTAAGGATCAGGGTGCTGGTGCTGCTGCCCCACATTCCATGCTGCAGAAAGACTCAAGCCTGTCCATTTGATATGGTTTCTGAAATGTACACACACATTATTTGTATTCCCTGTGATGAAATGTAGAGGGTTATGGATAATCAATATGTGCCATGCAGCCCTTGACTGTTTAACCTGCATTCTGCCTGTTGCTTCCCCCTGGTTACTTACAATATGTCTAGACTTCTATCAGTTTTAATGAAAACATAATGGTAACAAACGTTTCATTTTTCCTCCAAATGTGCTCCAAACTGACCCTGGCTTGGAGTGCCAGCAGCTTCCTGCAGTGCAGACAGTCCTGTCGTGTTGCAGGGTATATTCTAGGGACAGGTTTGAACTTTTAGGTGTAACTGCCACGAAACTCAATTTTCCATTGAGTCATGTGATATCTCTTCCTTATTATTTTGGCCATTCTGTTCAGACAGGTTTTAAGTGTTTCATTTTTTATTCTGAGGCACTGAAAACATGAGCCAAAGAAGTCTAGCAGAGGAAAGCAGGAGAAGAACATGTAAAAGGATGTAAGGTACTGGACTGATCTATCTTTTTTTGGTTTTGGTTCTTTATCAGTGTAAACTGCATGATTTATTAACCACTGAGCATGATGGGGTCTTGAAAAAAGCAAATTAATTTAGAAAATGGATAGACTACCTGAGTAAGGACAGCACCAGTATTAGGCCTGAAAGACAAGCAATGAATGACTCCTACTTTTTGGATGAGTATTTGTAGGATTAACATATAAAGTTGAAAGTTGAACAAGAGAGACGAATGAAAAAGGAAAAAAATGACATTTCTTTACAGGTGTTCTGCCAACCATTTGATTTTTCTGAGACTGCATTTTTTGACATTTAGTAACAATAATTTGATCTGTTTTAGTGTTTGAGGCTCTTGGCCAAGACTGGGGATTTGTTAGGCCTTGCACGTGTTGCACATGTAGGGACAGCTCTGCTCATAGGACTTGCAAAGTGCAGGAACAGAAATAAAGACTCACAGAGGTGCTGGTTGTTTCCATGGGGTGGTGGAAAAGGCCAAGCAGGTCACTGGCATAGCCAAGAGTAAAGCCCAAGTGTGCTGACTCCTGATCTAGTGTCCTGCTTACTAAACTTTGCCTCCTGTAGCAGAAGAATGGCAGCCAAAATGCTGCAATTGTCTGGGGTGAGAACAGGGTTGAGAAAGACACTGAGAAAAAAAAACATGTTCAGCTTTTTATGAATTTGTAATTTTCTGGATTTGTCACTAGCAGTGACAAAACTGCCAGCGCTGTTTCTGTCTGTTGGGTTCTGCACCTAACAAATTTGTTAGTGGGTCTTGACTGCTCACACTCCCTCTGTTCTAACATTTCTCTCTGCATGGTGTCTGTACAGTCAGATATTTTACTGGATTGTTTTATAGCTTTCCAGTAATGAATAGTATTAATCACCCAGTAGCAATATATGAAATCAGGCATCTTTAAGTGCTGAAGGGGTGTAAACTTGAAGCTTGGCAAACCATTTTTTAAGGAAGAGTTGGACAAATGTTCTGTCCCTTCTCCTGAAGCCTTTACACGCTGGCACACAACACATACAGCGGTTGCCATAAGCTTTTATTAGGGCTGTTTTTCCATTTCTGAGAGGGAACAGTGCTGCAGTATCTGCAGCACTCGTTGTGTTCCCTGTAGGAAATGGATAAAGCACACTGAGCACGTGGAAACAAAGCAAAACCTGCCAGCCCCAAGGATGTATCTGATAAGTACGGCATGGGTAAGGATCAGCATGCCCAGAGCATGACTGGAGAGCTGGGCTCAGAGTCATTCTTGTGAACAGTGAGTTGATTTAACCACTACCATTTACCACTGAGACCTAGATTTATGTGTTTATAGTCATTTCTATGTCAATACGTCAGTGCTTAATGCAGATCAGCTCTCTCTAAAGAGGACAGGAATGATCAAATTTCCTCTTTACTGAAGGGTGAACAGGAGCCACAGAAAGACTTCATGATTTGTTCACCTAGCCAGCCAAGATGGAATAAGGGATTCCCAATTCCCAGTTTGTTGTTCTAGTGATTGGTGGAGTCTGTTTCCATTCCCAAACAGTAATGTCTATCCTAAACCCATTAAGAACACTCCTTCCTATTCCATATTAAAAACTAGAACAAACTGTACTGATCTGACCCCAGTTGTGAAGCTATAAATTTAATTTACAAGGTCATTTATATGGGAGGAGAAGTAGTGTCAAAATACAAGAATCTATGCAAGCAGAAAACAGAAGAGGCATGGATAACATAACCCCTATAAAATGTCTCCACATGTGATTTGTGTGGAAACAGTTGCTCTGAGATCAGAAGGAAATCTGTTGCTTTTGGCAAAACTGGTAATTCTACAGCTCAGGAGTTACTAGGGCCTCTGTGTGATACTTTCTGAGCTATGGACTTATCTTAAAGACTTCCTGTTTTGGAGCTCTCGGTCTTGCCCAGATGTTTGTCTTAGCATGATTCAGTTCTGTTATTAGAATGATATCAAGATTTACAATGAGCTGGTAAAAGATTAAAAGATAGAACTGCAGCAAGCATAAAGATGAACCTAGTCTGGAGTGGAAGGTAGAAGAGTCAAGAAGAAAATTTCAGCCTGGATGTTGATTTAGTAGTATTTTAGGCACTCTGTGCTTTCTGTAAGTCCATCAGTCCAGCAAGCCTGTCCTCACTGTAACACTTGTTAGCTCTAAAAACCCCTTCCTTCCACTGCCAGCTTACTGTTGTGCAGTGTGGATAGGAGATAGAAATAACCAAATTAAATTGATTTGATTTGAATGTGTTTACATAAGTAACTATAGGATATGGTCTCTAGAGCTCTTCTGTACTAGGTGCTGACCCAGTTCCTATGCACACAGGGTGACATTTGGTCTGTTCTTTGGTAACTTCTCTAAGTGATGCTGATCAAAATAGGGAGCAACCACCTCTGGTTTAAGCTGTGGACACACAGGGCTCATTTTAAAGCCAATAAAGGCAATTACAGCTGCATTACTGTGGACCTGGGAAGAGACAGCTGAAAAATAAACTGTTATTTAGCAAAAGGATATGAACATGCAAGGTCTTCCATGGGCATTAAAGGGTCTGACCATCAGTGGGAAACACTACAAATTTCTTTGGAAAACTTGAGACCCTTATACCGTAATGACCTGTCCTCTCAAGGCTCCAACCCTGCCAAAACCCAACCTACCTCATACTAAATAGCAACAAAAGGACATGAAGTCAGTTTATCTTAAAATCACAAATCAGTGCATCTGGGGTAAAAATTCTATCAAAGCAGAGTTGGTAACTCCCAAAGACAGGGCAGATAGAAAACTGTCTTGCCTGGGCACTGTGAGTGCTCTCAATTTTGGTCAATTTGATTCTTCATGGTATCACTCAGGTGTTACCAAAATGTGGTAACATAAAATAGACCAGGAAAATAACATTAAAAAGCACAGCAGAAACAGGTATTTTACCAGCAGTGCTTGAGGTGTTGGGTAATACTTTCTCCACAGGTTCAGCTTTCTTTCCCTAGTAGCATCACAAGGATATGGATTCACCAGTGGAGTTCTCATCTGAGCTTTAGCCACACTCTAAAGAAAATACTAGCAAGCTTGGGAGACAATGTAGATAGAAAGAAATCCCAAACTATTCAGAACTGCTGCTTTTCTAAGCTTTTCTAGCTAGAACATAGGAGGAGGGAAACCTTGGTTCTGATGAGATTAGTGGGAATTTTTCTCTTCTCTTCCAAGCGGCCAGGATTTTACCCACACCTCAAGAGCCTGTGTGTCTGAAGGAGAAGGTAAAGTGCCTCTTGTCCAACTGTGTAGGCAATCACTGGGCTAATCTGTGTGATCTGGGCATAATTCAGTATTTCTTCTCCAGCCACTGGAAAGGTGAGGGAGCTTTTGGAAAGTNATATATATAGGAATTATAGCATTTAAATATACAGGGAATAGAGACTGAATCAGCTGCTGAATTTGCTGGAAGCATGGGCATTCCGAAAGGTGCTGATTTAACAGCTCTTGCACTCTGTAGAGGCTCTTCAGGAGATGTTGAAGCCTCTTTGGAAAAAAGCACTTCATTTCTGTTGGTTTTGGGAGAAGAGAGCTTCAGTGGCAGTGTAATAGAGTGGATTTTTTTATTGTGNGGCTCATTTTAAAGCCAATAAAGGCAATTACAGCTGCATTACTGTGGACCTGGGAAGAGACAGCTGAAAAATAAACTGTTATTTAGCAAAAGGATATGAACATGCAAGGTCTTCCATGGGCATTAAAGGGTCTGACCATCAGTGGGAAACACTACAAATTTCTTTGGAAAACTTGAGACCCTTATACCGTAATGACCTGTCCTCTCAAGGCTCCAACCCTGCCAAAACCCAACCTACCTCATACTAAATAGCAACAAAAGGACATGAAGTCAGTTTATCTTAAAATCACAAATCAGTGCATCTGGGGTAAAAATTCTATCAAAGCAGAGTTGGTAACTCCCAAAGACAGGGCAGATAGAAAACTGTCTTGCCTGGGCACTGTGAGTGCTCTCAATTTTGGTCAATTTGATTCTTCATGGTATCACTCAGGTGTTACCAAAATGTGGTAACATAAAATAGACCAGGAAAATAACATTAAAAAGCACAGCAGAAACAGGTATTTTACCAGCAGTGCTTGAGGTGTTGGGTAATACTTTCTCCACAGGTTCAGCTTTCTTTCCCTAGTAGCATCACAAGGATATGGATTCACCAGTGGAGTTCTCATCTGAGCTTTAGCCACACTCTAAAGAAAATACTAGCAAGCTTGGGAGACAATGTAGATAGAAAGAAATCCCAAACTATTCAGAACTGCTGCTTTTCTAAGCTTTTCTAGCTAGAACATAGGAGGAGGGAAACCTTGGTTCTGATGAGATTAGTGGGAATTTTTCTCTTCTCTTCCAAGCGGCCAGGATTTTACCCACACCTCAAGAGCCTGTGTGTCTGAAGGAGAAGGTAAAGTGCCTCTTGTCCAACTGTGTAGGCAATCACTGGGCTAATCTGTGTGATCTGGGCATAATTCAGTATTTCTTCTCCAGCCACTGGAAAGGTGAGGGAGCTTTTGGAAAGTGGATTCTGACTTAAATGTCAGAACTAAAAATTAAAAAAGTGTGACTGGATAAATGAACAAAATGAGATGATGGATTAACTCATACATTTGCAGTTACTCACCTGGTCTCGTCCACAGCATGAAGTCACCTTCTTCCTTTCAGTGGCAGGTTTTGTTGTCACTTGTAGTTAATATTGTAATTAAATAAACATAGATTTGGCATGAAATTTATGCTGGCCTCTCTCACATTCATGGAGTAAGGAAAGAGGCACCTATGTGAACTGGCTCTGTGACACATGGGACCAATCAGTCAAAGGTTTTGCTCTACAGAACTGTTGTTTAGATAGCAATTCACAAGATTTACAGAGGAGATAAATTATACCGGACTCCAAACCACACCATATCCCTTGCTTGTCTTAAGGTTAAAAGGGGAAAAAAACATTTATGAATGGATAGAGGACAGGATGGGAGCTGAGCTCTCTTTCCCACTCCCTCACAGACTATGTATGTATAGCNAAAAAAAAAAGAAAAATCTCTGTTTTGAGCTGTTATTAATTGTCACTGTGCAATTGAAAGGTCAAACCTGATGTTCTTGCTCAAGCAAAATGCTTTGGAAAGCCAATGGAGTTTTGCCTGAGAAAATACTGGATAGAAGCATGCACAAATGTCAGCATTGGGACTGGATTTGAACTCGATTCAGGCATTAGTTAAGAGAGTTCCAGAATAAGCTCTAAATGTTGAAAGAGTGCTGTCTTTAAAGGGTGCTTCTACATGAGAAATACGGGGTGATACCCTCAATTTATAAACTCTCAGGAAGAAGGAGGAAGTGGCTGTCATTTATGGCTCTGTTCCCTTGGTCCTAGGTGTGAGCTACCAAGTGTCATTAATAAGTCTAAGGTCAGGCTAAATGCTGCTCCTAAAAGTTCCAGCTGGTTGTCTACATCCTGTCCCTACTGAGCAGGTGATACCAGGTTTACTTTCAATCCAAGCCTGCTCAGAATGTCTTGGCGTCCATTTTTTCATGAATGTGCATGAACCAGCAAGAGTATTCCCAGTGTAACAACTATCCATGGTGCAGCAACCAGGAAGGTGCTGGAGGCAGTGGAATTTCATTTGTTTAGTAGCTGCAGAGGCAGCTCAACTGCTCATCTCTTTCCAGCCTGAACTTACTGTCCACACCAAAGCTCATCTGTTCTGCTCTCTGATCTCTCCTGCAGCACTTACACTCTAACATTCACAAGATCATTTTTTGTGTGGCTTTTCAAGCACTGACTGACAACATTTCTTATTTCTGTGTCAAGTTCCTAATTTGACCTTTGCAGATTTAGTCAGAGTAACCAATCATGGGATAGAAAAGGTAATGACTAATTTTTGTGAGCAACTTACACAATGCAGCATCCTAATTAAATAATGAAATGTCAGCAGCAAACTTCTTGTAAGTTATTCTGAGAGGGAAGTGGAAAACCAGTTCACAAGTCCTTTCAAATAAATCTGAAAACATCTCAAGCTACTCACAAACAAAAGAAAAGAGATGGAGGTTTCCCAAGAAATTTATCATACTGCTCAACTCCATTCCTGTCCAAAAGGTTGGGAAAATGAACAGCCACTTCTCGCTTTTGCAATTTTACTTTCCAAACAGGACAGAATACAAATTATTAAGTACATTGTGGGTATTTCTGCCTTGAGGGATGTCTCCTGAAGGTGGAATCAAATGTTTGTAGGTCTCATGTCACTCTGATATTGATGAATGAGACCTTTTCAGTGGTATTTCATCTGCTCAGTTATGGCATGGTGGATGGAGCTGAAGAATATTGAGGTGTTCTTAACTCTTAAAACAAGAATAATGATGATAATATTAAAGGCTGGAAAGTCTGAACCAGCTCTCAGCTATCCTTATGGTAAAGCTTGACACAGTCTCTTTGTGGAGACTATTTCCATACCCTATTTGAAAAGCAAGATAAGCTAGAATAAATAAATAATACTTCTTTGCATCAAAAGATGAAAAAAAAATCCAGGGTCTTCATTTTGAGAAGTGCCTTGTTCATTGTGTACAGTTTTGTCACAGTCTAAAGATTGTGACTGTGGAATTTGCTCTGCTCTGATAGAGGAAGGTATAACAGGAGCCAACTAACAGAAGAAGGAGGATCTGTTCAAACCAGGAGTAAGGCTGCATTTTGAACAATGAGCTTATTTAACCAGGTTGGAAAAAATTACCCAGGCATATTGTGGATCTCCATCACTGGAAGTCTTTAAATCAAGAATGGATGTCTTTCTGATGACCATGCTTGTTGCTACAGCAGGAGTTATAAGCTTTGAAATTCCATGGCTTGTGTCATCCAGAAAGCCAGGGTAGATGATTGCATTTGGTCTCCAGTGGCCTTCCAGTCCCTGTGAAGCATTCAGCTGGATTGCTGCTTGCAGCATGTCTGGAAGAGGAAAAGTAACATTTCTCATAGCTGGACAATAGATGACAAGTGGTTTCCACTGGAATTACAGATCAGGTTTTTTTGAATTTTCCAGGCAATGCACTAATTTTTCAGGGAATAAGGAAACTGCCAAAGGACCTTTTGGTTATTTAAAATTTCATTACAGCATCCTTTCCACTCCTCCTCCTTGTCCTCCTCTACAAAATCAGTGTAGAGATGAACAATGCATAGAAGTGGGCTACTGGTCCAAATATGGAAACACTGGCCCTGAATAATTGTGTTTGCATTGGGCATCCTTTAAAGTACATTAATTAAGTTGACTGAATTTCTCTGAGTACTCTGAAATGACTTTTGAACGAAAACAGATTTCAGCAATTTGAAAAAAAAAAATCTATTTCATTTGCAAATGGCATAGATCGACTGAGGCTGGCCATAATGTTCATGAATTGCCACAGACATCCGAGGAACAGGATCTACACAGTTACTTCCAAACTGAATCAGTCAATTCCTATAGCACTCCTGATCTGATATACCAGGTAATGGTAAATATTATGTATACAAAAGAGAATAAACAAACAGTCATTCCTTAGTGGTGTTCTGCTGCAAATAGACCAGCATTGTGCACACACTTGCAGCAGCCCATAGCCAATTAATTAAACCACAGAATATCTGCAAATATTTACCTCATGGCTGGGGCTTGAAAAAACTGTAACATAAATAGCTTCCTAGATAAAATAGATTTGATTTACATTTCAACAGATGTGTTGGTGAGAGTAAATGATGGGGAAAGAAAGAAGAAAAAGCTAAAATGAAAACAAACAGATTATGTTTCCAAAATCCTACCAAGTATGTGATGCACTAAAATGATCAGACTCTTAACTGCTTGTAAATCTGCCGTTGACTGGGGTTGTGAAATTATTTTTAGGGTGACAGCAAAAGCCTTTCTAATGCTCCCATTGTGGCACTGCGTCAGCAGAGTAAGAGGCAGCAAGAATGGCATAAAAGTCAAGTGGGCAATCTGAGAAGGAGGCAGTTCAGCAGTACAAAAATTTCTGTCCAAGTAGAGGAAGTATACTGATGTAATTGTATTTATAACCTGTGAACTTCTGAAATCCTAGGGAGAGTACATCTGAGGACAGTGCTGTGGCTGCACATGGCCCAACTAGGAGCTATTTCATTTTTGAGGAAGAACATCAAGAATTCTTGCTCAGCTGCTTAATAGAGTGTGTCAGAGCTCTGCTGTCCTCTGTGGAAGTGGTCCCTTCCCAGTACAACAGTTCTGCATCCAGTCCTGCCAACCTCAAATATCCCCCCGAGTCATATCTTATACTTTCATAAATCTTAAACTTGGTTTCAAATGAAAGAGCTTCAAATAAATGTCTTTCAGTTATTTTTATTTCCTGTCTGGTTTGGGAGTTTGGAATTGGTAGGGAATAAGGTTTTTGTGGTCTTGGAAGCATGCTTTCTCCTGTTGGACATTTGGCACTCCTCATGCATCAGCCTGAGGCATGGTGGCAGCAAGGAGGACCTTGGAAGAGGAACAAAGCAGAAGAAGATGCCATTGTGGAAGAGTTCTGGAGGTTGGAAGAGTTGCACAGACAGATTGTGGGTACATATTAGGATTTGAGGTTGGATTTTTTTAAGGCACTGAGTAAAAAGGTGGGAGACTGCAGAAGTTCAGCAGAGCATTTCTGCTGGGATCCTCAGCTGGGGAAGCATTAACAATGTTGACACAGACTGTCAACTTCTGGTTTCAGATTCACTCCTCCAGGGTGACAGACAGGAGTTCACATCCCTCAGACGTTGTTTCAAGCTGTCTACAGGCTGGAGAAGATAACAGTGCATCAGCTTACATTTTTATGGGTTTGCTTGTAATTACAGGAAAGTAAATTTGAGGTTTTGAATGTTGATTTCAGTGAGAGCAGAAATGCAGAGGCACTTCTGAAAATCTTGCCTGCAGTTTATTTTGAAAATTGAACTGTAAGTTTTTAATCTCAGTTCAGTGAAAAATGTCCAAGATGGAAAAAATATCAAGTCCTACATGTGTGCAGAAATAGATGTGACAGTTCTACCTGATTAATTCTGAAGAAAAGCAGCACAGCCTTATGCAAATGAAATTTCTCAAAAGTACATGAAGACCTGAAAAGTTACACTAAGGGAGGTTAAAGCTGGCTTTTGAACATCAAATTCAAAAGAACTTCTTACTTAACTTTGTCAATTGTAACAATTCAGTTGCTTCAAGATGCTCAAACAAATTGAGCTTTGTCTTCCAGGCCAATGGAAAAATATATTGTACAGTGCTGTTGCAAAGTAAAATGGCTCCAGCAACTTTATGAAAAGGGGGAAGGTTCCCAGGCTTTCTGTTCCCAATCCAGTTTAGTTTCAAGCCTCATGCTCAGTTTCACTTTCAGAGTGCCCTAAGAGAAAATGTAATTTAGACTAGAGCTGCATTCACAAGCTAATGGCACTGACTGTAATCCTTCAAAATGATGGATACTGGAATTTTCCCCCCTTTACAGGAGGAATTGCATTTCTCAATGTCACATAAGGGAGAGAAACAAACATGCAGGAACAACAACTGGCCCTCAAATCTTTGAAGGTGCGTGGGTGTTGCCAAAGCTGAAGTAATTTTCCTGCCAGAAATCATTGTGATGGAAAGTTAGAACTCCTGTATCTGTGCCCTTTGTACTGTGCTGACCTGGTTAGAGATACCATTCTGTGTATTGGAGAAAAACTGGGAATTGTGGGGGAAGCAGAGAGATCCTCAAGCAGGCAAGGGTTTGTCTCTTGAGGTAAAGGAAAAGCTTAGACACAAAGCCCAGTTTCTTTTGTCTGTCTGTTGTGTTCTGCATGTTGCAACTTCTCAGCAAGTGTTTGAACAGCATAATTTATTTGTTTGGGCTGATTTTGCAGTATTGTATCTGCTTTTGCCTTGTTTTGCATGGGCTGATTTACTGCTGTTGCTTTGCTATACATTCACACCTGTGCTGGTCACATGAGAAGGTCTGTCCTGAAAGGGGATATCCTCAGAATATTCTTCAAGAGTCTTTGAGGATAACAAATGGATGAGCTTGCCTGAAAGAGGTGGGTGGAAGGATGAGACAGAGCCATTCTGATCTTTTCCATCAGTAGTACCAACACCAGTAGCAAGAAAGGAGGCCTAAGAGGGATCTTCTTTTCAGAAACAACACAGGGAAAGTTATTTCACTTAGATTAATAGACCCAGACTGTGCATCCCTGCAAAATTATCCATGCCCTCTGCAGGAGCTACATGGGAAAGTCTATCACTTTGAGACTGTTGGATGGGCACAGTCCTTACACTTAAGCTCAGCACCATCAAACACAGTGAAGGTCAGAAATGCCTAAAAACATTGAAAGCAGCAGCTGGTAGAACAACAGCATAACAAAAAGCAGGTGGAAGCAGCTGTGTGTGCTGCTAATGGATCCACTCTGTGTCTCCTTCTGAGGTGCACATCACACTCATGGATAAATATAAGGGTTTGGCCTTTCAGGCAATCAGTGCTCAGCCCTGAGGGACTAACTCTGCGTGGACTGGATGCATGTTGTACTCAGAAGTAGCTGCTTGCCTTCACCAGGTGATTTCCAGATGACAGCTATCCATTCAGTGTTACTGGGATCATTACACAGAGATGTTTTATGTCACTATAGGGTGTCTTGTGGCCAAAGACAGAGCTGAAACCTCTGTGCTTGTGTTGCTGGACTTCACTGCAGCTTTGTCAGGGTGAAGTACGAGGTATTACTGTGATGATGTGGTAGGAGCAGCATCCCCAGGAATCTGGACAAGAATATTGAGTGGAATAATATTAGTAGTTTCTCATGCTGTTATTGCTGATGTATCTAGTCTGAGGCATATCCCATTATCCTAAGTTACTGCAGTGTTGGCTGAGGCCTGGTGTTTTTCCGTGGATTTACAATGTGACTGCCATGATGTGGAGGAACAGAGGGGGTCATACAATCAGGTGATTTTTCTGAGCAGTAGTGAGCATGGGGTCTTGGTAGATATCTGTGTTCTCTGCTCTTCTCAGGTGTCCCCCTCCAGAAAAAACTCCTTACCAGTAGTTTTTTTTTCCTTTAAACAGGGAAGGAATAATACCAGGGGAAAAAACCTACAATAAAAGGAAGGCTACTTTGGTGTTTTGGGAAATATTTTTGTGAAAAGACTTAACATTTGTTTTTGCAAAGAGATACCTTAAAACACTGACAATTGACAAACAGTCTGGAGTAGGGAACTGGGTTATATCAAGACTGTTTGGTGATCCATTGACATTTGGTGTCACGGCTCCATTAATCAAAAATATTTTGGAGGAAATTCTTCCTGGTTCATTCATGCACAAATAATTTACACTGGGAGCAGTGGGTCTAAACCTCTTTGGCAGACTGAACGGAGGAGCATGATGAACAGCTAGGCTGGCTCCTGAGTGACCAGACAGTCACTGCTTTACCAGGGCTCTCCGTTTTTCCAGGTATGCAGTTCGTCTGTTGTGCCTGGAGGGAGCTCACAGTAGATATTTGTGAATGATAAAATAAAAGGGGGCTGAGGTCCCAGAGACTCAACAGAGGATCTTAGGTGAAAGAAAGCTCAGTTGTTAACCTTCCTGTGCCTGATATGTGGTTTGTCAATTAGGCAGCAGAAGCTGAGTTGGTTGTATATTGACTTACAAGCATTAAACAACTGGCTGGGAGCCATATCCTGTGAAGTCTGTACTGTCTTTTTGATTTGAAAAGCAGCACCACAGTTGTGGTTCCACTTAGGGTTTTTGAAATGCAGGCTTTAGTTAAAAAAAAAAAAAAAGAGAGAAAGGAAAGTATCTTTCACCAGGTGCACTTTGACTATTTATTTGGAAAAAATAAAAAGGGGTTTGCACAGAAATATCCATAGTGTTCCAAGGGTTATTAACATGCATAGCCATGCCTGGCTTGACCGTGCAGTGTGCTCCTAGACAGAATGACAAAGCTGGAAAAATGAAGTCAAGGAAATATGAGCTGATTTATTTTTTATGTGTAACAAGCTAAACCTTGATCCAGTGCATCTGTGGAGCAAAAGAATATTTATTCAGTTCCACCATCAAAAACACTGAGAAACACAAGGTGAGTATGAATTGTCTCAGCTGAACTCATGTATTCTCCAGACATAATTAAACACTGGCCCAATTTTTAATGTGGGCTACTTAATTGGATGTCAGAAATTCCACATTCGGAGGTTCAGTTTGACCTTTAGTTACATAAAAGAAGCATTTAAGAGTCTCCAGTGAGTGTCAGTATGCAGATGCCTTATTTGAAAACTCTGCTCCTTTACAGCAATGCATTCCAGGAGGAGAAAGCCCTGATCCTGCAAACAGTTTGGAGCAGGCTTCAGCTTGCTGCCAGTAACACCAGCTTGCTGGAATCCACTCATTCCAGGGCATGGCATGCTAGTAAATACAAGCAGATGGGAAAGCAGTTGCAGGATTCAAAATTAGCATGACCTTTTTTCCCATCTAAATACATACAAATTTGTGAATATACTTTAATTTCAAGGTAGAAGTCCAGAAATGAAAGCTCAGATAACCATCTTTCTCAAATGCCTGAGGATTTGCAGAGGAAACATCAAATCAGTTATGGTGAGACTTTCATTAAGTGGTGGAGTCTGTTAAAGCTGGTGTGACCAGGTGAAAAATGTGACTTTGGTATATACACAAGGTCATTTTTGATCCAGCCAGCCCAGAGGAGATAAATACCACTGAAACTTGGCAAGATCAGCTAGATTTCCATCCACCTAGGAAAGAAGCAGAGGATGTGGGCAGGTATTCTTAATGACAGCTATTGGAGATGTTGCTAATGCCTAGTGAGGTGTCCAGAAGGAACACTTCTGTGATAAAGAAGTCCTGAAACACATGAAACTGTTTGGTCAGTGAAGCTTTATCTATTCCCCAAGACCTGGAGAGACTCTTGCAGCTCCTGCAGCTCAAACTTGACTCCTACCAGTGCATGGCAGAACAGGGTTAAAGCCATGGGAAGCAGGTAATCCACACACTGCCAGCATGGCTCCAGTGTTCAGTGAGGCCCACAGGTAACACAGGTAACACAGATCCCAAAGGTGTCTCAGAGATCCCTTTGCACATGGGCTGTGATTCCCTTTCTGTGGTTAAAAAATAGGCTTATTACAACACCAGGAAATTAACTCATCAAGGGAAATGGTTTGCTGGCTGGGTATTAAATGCTGGGAGCTGCTTACAAGGTTTAGGAAGGAAGTGAGAATTTCCAGACTTAGGTTGGATATGTATGTGCAGATCCCTGTTTGCTATGATGTTATGCTGAAACATCCAAACCGATGTTCTTGTTCCCATCCTTATTTGTTTGGTCAGCTCAATTCAGGTAAAAATGTAGTTTTAAGGGTAAAAATGTCATCAGTTAAAGGCATTGCTCACTGAAGTGTGTTTCTCACTTGCCAACTACTACTTGGCAGGAACAAGCAGGCAAGGTCATTAGTGTGGTACTTTCTGGAGAAGGATGCAATGGACTCCATACAAACTGCAAAATTCAGGGAGTGCCAGACTACCAGTGTAGAGTCTTTTCATTTGCTGAGCCACAGGGGATGGTAAAAATCTGCAGATAATTTCTCAACTTTAAACAAATGTTCTTTCTGTGTATGGCTTGCAATTCGCACAGGGCAAATGTCCACAAGAAAACAAAACTCAGTGAAAACTGGGCTGTCAGTCAGCAGTGTGCTCTCTAACTTGAATTACATCCATATTACTCACAAGGGCAACTGTGTATATGTAAAACAATTTGCACAATTTGAACTGGCTGGTCTAATTATAAAAAATACTCAAGCAAACAGATAATTCCCCAGGGAAATTATGTTTGTCTTTAATTCTTTCTCTCACTGTATCTGTTTATAGAGAGAGTTTCACAGATAAAGAAATGGAGGTTCTTTCCAGGCACAAAAAATATTGCATAGAAAATAATATGTGGATTGGATAAATATAGTATTTTGAGCATAGCCTATGGAATAGGCAGGGGAGCAATCTACAGTTTTGGTGTTCTAGTTGTTCTTAAATCACAAGTTGATGTCCGCAATGTTATGACCAAGGCTACAAAAGTAAAGACAGTTATAAAATATTTTAAAGCAAAAATAACTTAGGGTTCATATTTCCAAGTTTTTGTCTGTCATTCTGTGGACTAAAGGAACTGAGAGTTCTGTGGAGATAAAAGGAACACTAAAATTCTCAAGACTTTTTTTTTTTTTTTGGCTTTTTCTGGAAAATGCTTACCCAGTATCAGAATAAGTAGCAAAAAACCATGAGTGTGACAATCCTCTTGTCACACCAAATTTCCTGCACTTATGTTTTTTAGACAGATGATGGCCTGGTGAGAGGGTGAGACTGTGTACAAATGTTTGTGGTTCAGAGCCCAGTTTTCCAAAGAGAAGTCCAGAACACACAATACGTCACCTGTTTGTACTCCAGCTCCATGAGGCAACGAAGACAGAATTATCCAGCCTTTCCAGATCAGCTCTCCCGTGGGGCTTTAGAGCTGAGTTTTGGTCTCTGCAACACACAAAAATGTTTCCCCACATGAATTAAAATATTACTTCTTGGCTGTACAGCGTGCTACAGGCTTTATCCACTGGTGTTACACTTTTATACTGTTTTAACCATTCCCAAACTAAGGTGGGGAGATGGGCTTGCCAGCATAGTATTAGTCTGCCTTTGGCTCAGGAAGTGTTTGCATTTCTTGTTATTATTGCTAAGCAGATTATTCACCGTTTATGTGAAGCAAATTTATCATGTCCTGTAATATACCTAATGAGAGACAGAGGGGATTTTGCCAAGTGAGGTTCCTCTACCTCCAATTTGGAGAGTTTTTATGACTGACTTGGGGAGCAGTGGAAGTCAGACCCAGGGGATGCTTTTATTTGATGTTATGTGAGTTTAGAGCCCAAATCAATACCTGGGCATGGCAAAAGAAGGTTTGCTGCTGTCTGTAGTAGCACTGGAGAGTATCCAGTGAATGGTACAAACAAAGGCTTTACTAAAATTAGGACTGACACCGGCGTGTAGCTCTTCCTCTGTGCTTTTCTGCTAGAACTTATTTCCAGTTTATGAAGGGAAAGCTTTGCCTATGAGAATGACCGACTTCATGACAGTACACAGGTTCTGTGTGCTGCCAGCCAGCAGGAGAATCAGCCAGTGTCAGACATCCCAGTGGGAATGTTTATTCTGCCCTGTGGGCATCCATATTGGGGCATCTATTGCCTCCCTTCCCACTTGTGCTCCCCTGGCCCTTCTCTGTGGGCATACCTGACACAAAAGCTAGGCGCTGGCTCCTGGACATGGAGCAAGTCCAGCAAAGGTAGACTGGAGCAATCCTTCTCCCATGTCAGATTGCTGAACAGACCTGGAGGGAGCATTTCTGTATGCAATAGTGTGACTGTTGCATACAGAAATGAAGAAGGTGGCTATAGGGTGCTCAGGATTTTATTCCAGTTTCCACATGCTTAGGTACTGTACACTTCCATTGATTATTACTGCATTTTTAGCATTTACAACTCTTTCGAGTTCTTTGGTTGTAAAAGGTCCTTGGCCAGGTGGCTCTCAGCCAGGTGGCTTTCAGCTCTCAAGTGATATTTATATGAGAGACAAGCTGTGGTCATATTTTCAGACTCATTGTGGTCACATTTTCAGTCAGGAATTAGGGCAAGAATAAGACCATTCTTTCCCCCTCTCTAGTTGGAAATGTTGTTCAGAGGCATCTTTCTGGTGTCGTTTCATGTCTGTTCATTTTGGTGTGAACAATGGCCAGTGTCAATCACACTGCTGTGTCAGTCAAGCAGAAAGACCAGACAAGGAGAGGAGTTTATGGTCATGCTCAGCCTCCAGGGAGAACATACAGTGCAAATAAATGGAGGAGGCAGGCTACTCGGAGCCACTGAGTGTGCCCTTTGTGCAGCACATTGTGATTTTTGGCTTTTGAAGGCAAGGAGGTGGGCAAACTAGAGGGAAGGAGAGATTTTTCACTAGCCAGCTCCAAGCTGGCCTTTGCCAAGAGAGTAACTTTAAGTGCAAGCGGAAACCCAGTAGTATACAACTGCATGTTGAATGTCAAGGGATGGAAATGTTGTAAGAGTCAGAGTCCATGTTTGCTTTCTTGGTGTGTTCTTTTCCCTGCTCTCTTGAAGAGGAAAATGAAATTTAGGATGGGGAAAAGAAAGAGCTGGCAGTACTGATAAAGCAAAACACACACGGACACTACCTGACGGTAACATGCATTTAGCTGCCAACAAAGGGAATGCTAAATAAGCATGGATCTCTTACCAAACGCTGCTGGCTGGATTTATTTTGGTTTAGGTTGGTTTTTTTTTCCTTCCCTCAGTGTTTTTGCTGATTATAAGCTGTGGCACCAAGAATATTTAATTTTGTTGAAGGGATGTGTGGTTTTCTGAGTGGTGGGAGCGAGGTAGCCAGGCATACTACAGAAAAGAAGGGTCCTAAAGCAAAGGTTTTAAAGCATTTTCTGTCCATCTGAGCAAGCACCTTGTGCTGTTGGGACTTCAGATAGAGCTTTATCGCAGAGCCCAGCTTTAAAGTGTTCTCTGCACATATATTTTCAGTGACAAAACTCCATAGCTCAGCGAGGTGGATCCAGTTATGCCAGGATATATTCCAATAAAATTTGTTTTGCTGATATACCTTTATTGATTTTTAAAACCTAAATGCACAATGCTGTTTTGAAAACCTAGTGATCCTTCTGGAAAAGCTGTGCAGTCTGGACCTCTGAGAATATCTTTGTGGAATATCTTTGTTCCTGTTGTTCTACACTGAGGTCACCTCTGCTTCTGGAGGCATCTGCTGTAACCTAGAGGAATTTATTGGTAGGAACCAAGACGAAGTTCTCAATCTGATTATTTTAATCCGTTTTATTTTTGGAGAGGCGTCTGCAAAGAAGCAATGTGGCTTCCCCAGTGAAGCTGTGTTCTTTGGCATTGCCTTAGGAGTCCCATTAGCTGCTCAAATTAAAAGGTTCTGGTGTGTTACTAGAACAGCTGTTTTCATTAAACTCACTCATTTAGGATACAACAAATAAGCCTTTAATCTAATGTGTTGATCAGTGACAAGTCAGCAAGTTCATTGAGCATGTTACCAGCTGAGGAAATGTGTGTTTGCTGCTGCTTAGTCGAAACAAACAAAGGGTTTTTCTTTGTTGCCTTAGAAATATTCTCCAAATTGTGAAGAGGGTCCTGTCCCAGACTCATTTTGGGTCTCATCTGCCATTATATGTGAAAAAAAATGTTATGGCTCACAGGTAAGAATTGTTATGGCTTATCAATAATTTGTACCAGTTTCAGTTGCATTTGAGGGGACACGAATATGGAACTAGGGATTTCTTTTTTTTCCTCTCCTTCCACCCCACCCCCTTTAATGTGAAAAGGCTTTAAAAAATTCTAAAGTAATTTTACAAATAGCAGCCAAATTATAATAGTATTTTCTTCTTCCTCCTGCTACTCTGAAAATTAACTCAATTTCTTTTTCTTTGCACACTGGACATGAAGCTGAAACAAACATTCAATTTACAGTAACCATGGCTGGCACACGTAAGAACCAAAGTCTTGCGGGTCTTTGGGATTCGGATTTGGGAGGAAAAAGTGGTGACACTAATCACAGCCTTGGCATTTTAAACTGAGAGCTGTGGTCTTCTAGGGTCATGTCTACTCAAATGATCTTCAACTAGCATTTAACAGCAGTGCTGTTTGTATTTTCCAGGCTCATTCTACCTTTGATGGTCTGTTTTTCTTTACCTGCATGCCCAGGAAAAGACAGCCCTGCGTCACTTCAGATTAGGTAAATTTTCTTTGGGATAGTCTTAAGCTGAAAACTCAAACCTAACATTAATCCATACCAAACCAAATAAATCTGAAGGTCCATCTGTATCCTGGTATCTCTGAAAAATGGCAAAAGCTAGGAATATCCTAGGACACGAATTCAGTGAGTGTATTTTATATGAAGGACCAGCTTTGTGGTATCTTGGTGCATTTCCCACAAATCTACTTAAAGATAATGCTAATGTTAAAAATACCCTAAAAGAAGCAAGTATAGATGTACTGACTCCCAGTACAGTATTTATTCTTTTTTTTTTTTGGCTGACATAAAGGCCCTCGAAACAGCAGGCCTAGAAATTGGTGTTTCCTTCCTTGAAGCAGCAGCTGGGTAGTTTGACTTCCAATCACCACGTAAAGGTGAGTCTTCAAAGTTAAAAGACTAGAGGAAAACTGGTATGTTGTTGTTATTGTCGTTATGTCAGCATTATAGAAAGCTATCATCACTTTTATAGCTGAGAACTACACTTTGCATGGTTACAAAGACTGCTGGTGGTCAAAGAAATGGAACAATCCTTTTGGGAAGCACTTTAAAATTCCAGAGGTGGTGTAGTGGTGTCTTTTTCAGGTCTTTAAGTAGAACTGTCCTCTTGCTATTCCCACTTCTAAGTCTGTCCCTGGCCTCCCCAAACTGGGTACCTAATAAAATTTAGATATTGAAATGTAAAACTTCAGTAATCATGAAAAATGTAACGCGCTAGGTATGTTTTTTGCCAAATGTATATGTTTGTACTGAAAAATCCTAAATACAGGTGTTTTTGGGACCTGG
Source organism: Leptocoma aspasia (assembly GCA_013399835.1). NCBI lineage: Eukaryota > Metazoa > Chordata > Aves > Passeriformes > Nectariniidae > Leptocoma > Leptocoma aspasia. The sequence continues at coordinate 787,817 of VXAX01005379.1, read as the reverse complement.
TTTGTTATCCTAGTGATGGGTATAGCAGACCAGTGTCTGAGGGTCAAGCATGACAGTTATACTTTGATACTTGTATGACCTTGCAATCACCATATTCCACAACATTAGCACATAGTGGAACAAGCAATCCCTGTGTGATCAGACTGTGTATGATAGACAGAAACACAATCTTGCCAAAATGGAATAATCTAAAGGATTGGAAGTGATCTGAAGTAGGAAGGAGCAGGGCATTGCTTTCCAAAAATCTCTGCTGAAGGTTTTCTCACATCAATTGTCATGACAATAGGTGGCACCCTCATGCCAATAAATATCATGTTTGATGGAACTAGGCTTCCTTGCATTTATGTGCTGCAATTTCTTTAACCAAAATTATTGGAATTGAAAGCAAAAGCAAGTCATGAAAGCAGAATATTCATTAGGGAAAGGGGAGACATGCCTGAAAAACAAATATGTAAACTCCATTTTGACTGTTGATTTTAAGATAAAACTAAACTACCAGTTTAACATAAAACTAAACTGCTGTGCTGTCAAGGCAATTGAGAATTCTGAGTGTGGGCCTGTACTGAGCAATGCACACAAACTGTGTCATCCTGTGCTTTATAGCTGAGGATTTTGACCCCTTCGGGATTACTTCAGAAGAAAGAAGGTGTGTCCTGTTTTATTTGCTGTGTTACACAAAGCCTTGGGTGCATGGGATATCCAGGCTGTCTTGATGCTCACAGCTGCACAAAGTCAGAAAGGGAAACTTAAAAGAAAGAGAGGACTTCTCTCAGTTTTATCACTTTTACATCCAATGTGAGTCAAAAACTGGAAAAAAATATTAACCAGACTTTGTCAAGCCACAGGCATCTTGGCTTGTGGTTTGGATAAGTGTCCAGGTCATTTCTTACTCTATCCTGAACAAATCTTATTCCCTGCTTCTCTGCTGAGATAGAGAAGAGGTTAGGAAGCGCCAGAAAAGAGGACATTTAAAAAGCCTAAATGCATTGTAGAACAATGAAAGATCACCACATATTAGGAAGTGTGAAAGACACCTGATTTTGTTGATTTTGGTGATATAACTGGCTATGAGAAGTTTAGCTAAGCCTAAATTTTATGCATTTTTTTATTTTCATGAAAATGGTGTTTAAAGATCTGATGTAATTCCAGGGACGTAAATTGTCTTAGGCCTGCAGATGGCCCATAAAATTTGCAAAGCCTTGGCCATTTATAAGCTGGAATTGGATCAGAAAAAGCTTCAGGACTCATTGAACTGTGCTAGTCTTGGCAGTGTCTCTGTTACACTTTTACTTTGATTTTGCTTCATCCTTACATTGCCAAAGTAACATCTTAGGATGGTAAAGCCAAGCTAAAGGGGAAAAAGAATGGATGGAGTGAATGAGGTTCCATTCTAATTTGAGTCTTACTTAACACAGCTGTCCTCTTAGCTAGAATTTTGCTGAAGTAGCTATGATGTTCTAGAGAAAATTAAAATTTACAGTGTTTCAGGAAATGTTTCTTATTTGGACCTCTCTTCATTTCCCTTTCATCATCTCATGCTGATTTTTGCACAGGTTTTTGTGCAAAGCAATGTAATCCCTGGACAAATTATATTCCTTGGGATGAATTCTGTCTCCAGGTTTTGATGCCAAAATGGAAGTGTTGTTTCCTGGTTAGCATTTGCTCCTCAGCAGGTCTGGTTTTAGGCAGGTGGTTACAGATCCAAAAGGGACTGTCCAAGAGACTACTGCAAGTCAGTTAAGTCTGTCACATTGCATTTAAATGATATTAAATGAAGGTGCTTTACCAAACACTTTCATCTGCTCATCTTGCACTGACAAATACCCTGATGCCACTGTTAAGTGTTTCTATTCCTTGAATTTCACAGATAGGAAAACTCATTCAGTTCCCCAAGATGCAACATCTGTCTTGAAAAATCTAAACAAGTTGGACATTCTTTTGTCCCACGTCTAAATCTTAGGTTGTCACAGTGACCTTCGGTCCTCCAGAGCAGTAGGATCATTCTTTTTAGCCTCACTGGGAATGAGGAGGAGGATTCTGCTTCATCATGTGGTTTTCCTATCCTGAAGTGGAAATAGATTGTGCAAAAAGTGTTGGCAGAATACCACCAGCCTTTTCTTCCTGTGAGCAGCAAGCATCCAAAGAGCAGCAGTAGCTGCTGAGGATCATGTTTAATTCTTAGAGGGTAGGGGGAGCACTGTCTCATTCCTATTTATGGACTCCTCTTGGGTAAAGACCAAGTTGGAGGGAGAAACTTCGGTGTGGCCTAAATGTCTCTCACTGCGAGCTCCCAACAAAATACTCCAGGGCAGCAATATTAGTGGGAAACTCATCTAATGGAACAGGGGAATCAGGCAGTCACAGGTTCAATATAACAGAGAGAACTGATGGGATTCATTTGTTAATGTTTCTGTGGTCTCTCTCAAAACCCTTTTGATTTCATTTAGTCAATTTTGTCAATTAAGTAGAATTCTTTCATTTCTCCACTTTATCTTTTGCAAACATCTAAGTGCATCAACAACTACTGATGTGATTAATACATCCTATTCCTTGCACTTCACCTTAATGTGGCTTTAATTAATGAATGATTTTGTGATTGCTCAATACTGAGGTGTTCCTTGCCACAGGGATGGCAAATCTGTACTCAGAAATGTCTTTGCAAGGCCCAGCTTCCTACAACATTCACCAGAGTATCCAAAGGATAACAGATTCCTTGTGCACTTTTTCTCTCTTTGCTCTCAATGGGAGAGAATTTGGAATGTCTGGAGAACACTGCACCCTGGCATTGGTGCTGGCACCATCCTCTGCCATTTCCATAGTTTTCTTTCAAGATGAATTATTGAATTTTTTCACAACGTGTCACTTGTTTTGCTTTTAATATCTGGACGTAGAAGACATTAATTTCTACTGGTTACTATAAGAAGATAGTTCTAACAGTCCAAAATTTAGGAGTTACCAATATTTACAGAATACCATGGTGTATCAAGCACTTGAAGAACCCTTCCTCATAAGAAAGAAAGGGCCTATTTACAGCTCATCTGTACATACACAAAGTATTAAATATTCTGCCTTTCTGATCCTCAGGTCAAATTTTGTATTATAAACCCCAAACAGATTGTGTGCTTTGCAGGGATCTGTAAAACCAAATGAAGCACATTCAAAATACATTTTTGGTCTAATTTAATTTTCCAAATCCATGTGTTAAACATGAGTATAATAGCCCAAGTTTCAAAACTAACAGTGTCCTCCTTAGAAACCAGCATCTTTGTTTGCAAAGGAGTTCCCAGAATTACAGTGCTCCCATGGCACACTGAGGTGGGTGTGGGTGGTGGTGGGACCCTGGCCTTCATGGAGCACTGGGAGAGCTCAGGACATTGAGAGCAACGTGAAGGTTAGAGGTAATGTGCAGATTTGCAACCTTCATTGCAAGTTTCTCAAAATCAGTTTCTCAGCTGGGAACTCAGGTTTAAGTTCCAGACTTCAAGGATGTAAATGTTTTTCTAGAAATAGCTCTTGGTGTCTCTGTGATGCAGCTCACTATTTTCTGTTTGTGGGCTGTGCCCCTTTGCGAATCCTCAGCCATTCCAAGTCCCTCCATGCGTCTGACATTTCCACGGGACCTCTGGGGACACAGCAGTAGGGTTGAACCCTAAAATGTGCTATTTGATTTGCCATGGGCAAACAAATACGGTTTTGGTCAAAGTGTTTACCAAAGACCAAAGTGACATGCTAGCTTTCCTGGAAGTCTTGTGAGTACTGGGGAGCATTGGGCTTAGCTGGAAACCTTGGATGTCATTACTGAGCCACTGTGCTTTACTTAAGAGCCTTCCTTCAGTGTAGGGTTGAAAGGTGAAGAAAAAAAATCCCAGACCTGCACACCATGCTGCAGAATACACATATTTCTCCTGCACACATCTCTGGAGCAGTCCCCCACCAAGCTGACACTAACCCTGACAGCCAGATGTGCAACTCGGATCAGACAAAAACCAAAATAGACTGTGGTTTACAACTGCTTGCAACAATAAACAAAACATATCAAAGGATCCCCCAAAACACACTTTCACTGTAGAAACGTACATGGTTTTATTATTCTAGTATCCAGCTTTAAAGCATTTTTGTCATTTTTGTAGAAGAAGAATTAAATAGTTGCAGATTCCCACCAGGGACAATTGTCAGGGACTGGCCTGGGCTTGCGGGTCAACCACATCCATCCCAGTGAGACTGTGCATTGTCAGCAAAAGTTTCCTTAAGGATGATGTTACTTGCCAAATTCTGCTTTCTTCAGTTTGTGATGCATTTTTATAGGGACATTACTTATATAAAGCTCTCCCCACTGCCCTATGCAAATACTTACAAATACCATTTTATGTAGCCCTGGTTGGCCTGTGCAATATTTACTGTTTCACTTGACTGCTGGTGAGTTCTCTCTGTTAAACAGAATGAAAGAGGAGCATCCATCCCCTCCAAGCAGATCTTAATTGTTTTCTCCAGGTAAACATAAATATCAGAGATTGGCATGACAAAATGTCATAAGTCTTTGAAACACATTTCAATATGATAGCATATAAAATATATATGGTGTAAGTTGGAAGTGTTGCCCTGCAGTAAATTAATTCAGCTTTGCAAACTGATCTGGATGAACTAACCCAGGAAGGGGCAAGTAAGAAAAGCTACTCTAATATGAAAACAAGTGAAGCTTCTGTTTCAACCTGCTTTTTTCTTAAATCTATTTTAAATCTTTAGCATTCTTTTAGCCTCCAGATTTCTATAAAGTTGAAAGATACTTTGTTCTCCAAGGCTCGTATCACCTTACTAGGAAAGCCATGGAGGAGGACTCATAATGTCTTCTATTATACAACTCTATCTCTACTTAAAGTTGACATGAAATTCTTTGCTAAAATTCTGGCAATAAAATTAGAGAAACTTATTCCCTAAATTGTTTCAGCTGATCAAGCAAAATTTGGAATTCTTTCTATGTCCTGAAACTTCAGAAAGTTAATAATTTGTGTTATCCTGACTCAGTCAAACTCTTGTCACTTTCCTGGAATCCTTGTGGGCTGAAATACTTGGATATTTTTACTTTTGCAGACATGTGCATTCTCCTGTGGAATTAAATGTGAGAAAATTTTAGTTGTATTTTATTACTTCAGAAAGAACAAACAAAATAATTGTTCTTGGATTAGTTTCTTCTGTTCTGGCCCTTCCCTTTTTACCTTGGTGTATTACTTCTCAGGGTTCTGGCTTTCCTGACTCAAGCTAGGAATAATCATCAGGCAACAAAATATATAGGTGATTCTTTCACCCATCCATGCTAGATCTTCAGGTTTTAAATGACCATCCAAAATATAATCATTTCCTTGATTCTCAGAGGTCACAATTTAGGAAGGCAGTTGTTAAGGGAGGACATGAGGAAAGGAATTCCTGCAAAGAAACCTGTGAGTTTGCTGAGTTACAGGAGAATGAAGGGGAGAAGCCAAATGACAGTTCTTGTCCCAGCAGTCTTTGTCTCAGATGGGTGTTGCTCCAGATGGCAAAGTGGAACCTGCTTTTCTTTAACACTGAAGATAAAGCTCCCTAAGAAGGTGAGATACAGGAAAAAATGGCAAAAGGAATCAAAGGAGATCTGCCTGTCAGAGTTGGTGGCTATAAAATTCTGTGTGTGAACAATTGTGACCTCTGGAGTTTTAAGATGAGATGAAAGTGTTCAGAAAGTAGAGACAATGACACCCTCTCCAGGCTTACAGGTGCTTCTGCCCGCTGTCCTGAAGACCCAGAGAGCTTGACATTGTTAATTGCACCACGCCATGGCTACAGAAACAGGGAGAGTTAATCCTGGCTGCAAAGTGGGAATACAAGCTTAAGCAAGAGACTGAAAAAAGCCAAGAGCCTGTGCCTCCCACATTCTGGGCAGACACTGATACTGGTGTCACCTGTGAGAAGGGCAGATAGTGTTTCCTGAGAGTCCTTATCATTATCTGCATATTTATTATTACAGCTCTAGGTAAGCCCGTAGCTGGCCCACTGTGGCATTCTTTTCCCAGTATTCCCAATAGACTTGTCAATGAGTGGGAGCAGGCTGGAAGCTGGAGTGCTTTCCTAACTCACTGGATAGTCTCTACATGCTGCAGCAGACAAGCTCTTGTGGTCATGGCATTAAAATATTACAAGCTTTGTTTTGAAACAATGACACAGAAATGTTCGCAATGACTCCTTGTGCAGTGGTTTGGGATTTTAGCTCATGTCTGGAAACCACAGTTTCTAGATTGCAGGACAGCTCATAGCTTGGGAATTTCCAAAGTGACTATTAACTGGAATGTTGGTTTATATAACTGTGTCTGTGTTTGTTCAAGGTTTGTCCTCTTGCAGGTGGCAGTGCTGCTGGGCAGGGAAGGGGGAACAGAAGGAAACCTCTCACCATTCATTTTGCGTGGGTGCGGTGGAAATCCAAATTTTGACTAACCCACCATGTCTGGAATTAATCTCTCTGGCAAACCAAGTACAGTCATGGCAAGGAATTGTATTTGCTGTACTGAAGCCTTTCCTATGGGGCTGATCCAGCTTCTTCTGAGGTCAATGGAAAAGCCTCTGTAGGCTTCTCTGGGTGAAGTGTGCTAAGTGGGCTCTGTAGGTTCTTAAGTCTTGAATGGATGCGCAAGAGCCTCTGTTTCATTCTGATCCAGGCACTGCAAGTGGGTAGGGTCAGAAAGCACACTGGAGGGGTCAGAGATCTTAGAACGAGAGATACCATCTCTGCTGGGGCATGGTCATATTTTTTTTATTCAGTAATTAGCTAAGGTAGAGTACTTAGAGAGCCCTTACAAAACACTGTGAACTAACTACGTACCAGCAAGAAATGACTTCAGTCTGACCTTCTGCTCCCACAGAGGAACTGCACTGCACCTGTCCATTGAGTACCCAGCCTCAGGCAGGGCTTTACACACCTCTCCAATTACCTGCTTTGCACAGGGCTTCTTAGAGATCTCAAGTTAAGAGCTCTGCTTTTTTCTTTTCCCTCACCTTCACTGTTCATGAAACTAAGGCGTGAGTTCAGCACCACCAATGCCAGCTGGCACAGAAGTGCCCAGCTCTGCATCCTTATGGAATTACTGCTGGAACAAACCAACACAGCTCCTGCTCTGTGCACAGCTTCTGAGCATGGGGCCACAGAAGGCCAGAGAAGACTGAAAACCAGAGACTATTATTTGCTAAAGACATCATGAGCTGCAAGAGTCTGTGTACACTCCCCCAAATTGTTTTTCAAACCCAGAGCATGTCTGAGCTCCTTGTCCAGACACTAAGGAGTGAGAAAAGACAATAGAGAAGAATGATAGGCAGGAGACTGTGTTCAGAACATGATTTGTTTGTTTTGCTTGTCATTCTCCAAGATGAAGATGAAATATTCTTCAAGCTGTGTGCTCTTCTGCTTTCATTGCCACTTTTTGTCCTGCCAGGAGGGCTGTCTGCTGCAGACTTTGTGCCTCGGGAATGCAATAGGGAAGCCAGGAGCAGACACAGAACAGCAGCACACTCAGTTCAGTGGAGTACAATGAACTAGGGGAAGAGCTGCTTCCAGAGGACCAAACACAGGAACCCAGTGAGATCTCAGCTCTGGACAAACACAGCAGAATAAGATATGGATAAGGATAAGAATGGCTATCCTGATTTTTTTCTAAAATTATCTTTCCAGGCTCACAAAATAGCAATACTGGCCTAAGTATTAAAAAAGAGAAAACCATAGTATTACCACTGAATTATTTTCATTTGATTTCTCATCCATTTCACTTGAAGGTGGCTCATTCTGTGTTGTTTTAATCCTTTTGGAATTGGATGCGCTTAGGATCCCTCATAAGAGGAACACCAAACTTTCTCCAGTGTCTAATTAGTGCCTGTATCTTCGGTTCTCAATGTTTTTTCTAATTTTTCCTCCTATCACAATTAGAAAACTTTGCCTTTAAGGTGAAAGGTCTGATTGCAGTTTAGTGTCTGACTGGCAGAGCCAAATCTTTTCTACAAGAACCACAAATATTGAAGGATTCCTAACACAGTGGTATGAAATGTAAACTGTAAAGTGGTACAAATGTAGTAAAATGAAAGCTACTGGACCCTGCTGTAGAAAATTAAAGCTCATAGCTGAATTAAAGCTCATAGCTGAATTAAAGTGTTCATAGCTGAGACCCTCCTGTCAGGAAATGTGGTGACATGCTTTATTCATAACCACGGGTTAGCAGAGTTTACAGCACTCTGAACCTGTTGTAGATATTTGCCAGAGTTGAATTTCTGCTCAGACTCTGTGCATCTGAAGATTCATGTGGAAGAAAGGGACAGCAATCCTTTTTTCTGAGTAGATCTTGCTTTACTTTGTAAAATGCAGAATTCTACTAATACCTTAAATGTAAGAAAACAAGAATGAAAGGGTTTAAAATGGATTTTATCTTGACAAATGAGTGATGCATTTTAATGCACCATAAACATGTAACCCTCACCTCTCCTGCATTGTAAGGTAACATACTGTTTTATTTTCCATTTACCTCCCACCTTCTAAGTGTTGTTCTGTTTTCCATTACTGCAACTTGCAGTGCAACAACAGAATCATTGAATCATATGAGAAAGGACCAGCAAATCTTATTTGTTCCACCAAAATTCCTTCCATGTGTTGAAGCTTCCTTTTCTCTTCTGCTAATTTTTGTCATGTGCTTAATTTTAGTCATTTCTCCCACACACTGGAGGCCGGTGTCCTTCCCTCATCACTGATAGGTTTCAAGGCCTTACAAGAAGTAACTGAAGCCTGGTGGATTTACCACATCCTTAGAAGAACGTAACCATGTGCGTAACTTAAAGCTGCCCTCACAAAGAGGGGAGAGCAGAGGAGCAAAACCGAAGAGCAGAAAAATAGGAGTTGGGCTGGAGAATATAATGGGTGATTCAAATTAGAGATGCTAGATGGTATGAGAAGAAAACAAGACAAGAGCTAGGCATCTCACTAATATTGAGGGAACATGATTTGAAAATGGTTGTCGAGACATAAAATCAATTACCTGGATTCAAATGAGGGAAAATGTTGCACCTCCAAGGTAAACTGAGCAAACTCTCATGGGATGGTGCCAGGCAGTGTGGGATTTTGAGCACATTTCTGCTGGAGGCCCTTTGAAGTCTCTCGGCTTGAGCTCAGGATCATACAGCATTTGGGCAGGAACTACTGTGCCCTTCATTTGCTCAACACTGCATTTTGTGCATATATGTTTGGAGGCAGACTTCCAAGCTGTGAATACCTCTTTCCTTTGTGAAAGGATAATTTGGGTCATTGGTCTTCAAAGAACTTTTTCCAACAACGGTTTTGATTTGCTCAAGGAAAGTGAATGAGAATTCTGTTAGAAGCAAATGCATAGCAGAGACATCTACTACTGCCCTTTAACTGCTGGAGACTTTGCTCTCGTGTGTTTTATTCATCTCATAAAAAACAGCTTAGAACCTTGTAAAAAAAAAAATCACAGAAAAGATGTGAGACTTAGCACAAATATATACCACACACATAGGGTGGTCTTTTCTTTGCGTGTATCCAATAAACTTCCCCTTTTTCTTCATGTTGTTTTTGCCAGCTTCCCATTGTTTCCTCATATATGAATTTCCTTTGGCTTGGGCCACGCTACCCCCATTGTTGTTGTAGGTTTTTCTTGCTCTCTACAAATTTATAGCTCCCCAATAAAAAAAAAAAGAGTTAGGATACACTTTATTAGCAGAGCCAAAGTATGTAAATGTTTATAAGAAGCAATGCTTATAGTAATCCTAAGTAAACTGTAAGAACATATAAAACTTAAACGCTTAAAACTTTCTGGACACTACATTTTGGTACAGGATTAGAACTATTGCAAGCCAAAATGTTAAGGATTAGAGAACTGGAGCTGCGACCCAGTGCTGTCCCATGTAAGTTTAGAATATGGACGGTTTTGTAAAACAGTGTTTGAAAAAGTATTTGAGAATGTTTTGGTGATATTTACAGCCAGGCCCCAGAAGGATCTTTGCATTCTTCCATTGGGTCAAAGGCCTGGATTTAGAGAGGTGGAGGATCCAATGGGCTTCTCATGGCCAGGCATCCATCAGTACAACTACTGTCACAGTTGTGCTGATCTGCAGTTGCTGTTCCTCATTCCCATTCTCATGGAGAAGCCAAAGACTTCAGAATGTGGATGCAGAAGCATGGTCTAAATTATCTGTCTTTTGCAAAGCAGAAGTTTGCTTTTCAACACAGTCTTTAATTGCACAGAAGAAGTTAGGCAGAGTATTTGCACCAGCATGCTACTTATTACCAACGTGGTTTTCATTTGAGGACTTTTTTTTTTTTCAAATCTGCTTGAGAGTACTCTCCTTTTCTAAGATGTTGGACTTTATTTTCTTAGTCTTAGGATCACTCAAATTTCCTGTAGAGGAATAATTCATCCATGACCCTCCTCTATCTGTTTTATTGTGCTCTTTCTCATATGAGATTAATTTGTAGTGCTGCCTTCTAGCATAGATGAAGGCTTTCAAGGGTCAGAAAAACCTGTGCAAATCACTGTTTTGATGTACTGGGTATTACTGGTCTTTAAAAAGCACACCTGTATCCCTTTCTGGAGGCAGTAGCTACAGCTGGACTGAAATATTCTAGTGAAAAAAAATTATAATTTTGACCACTAAGCCTACGTTGCCATTCTTTGGAAGTACTGCAGCAGCCTCTGTAAATTGATTTTTCTTTTTTAACATTTTTTTGTTTTTTCAAAAATGATTTTTTGTTGGGAAAGAAAAGTGCATTTCTTCCTTCTCTCACCTGTGTAAGCATGACTGTGCATTTTACCAAAACACAAATCAATCCCAGTGAGTTTTTGAAAGCAGTTGGTAAACTGTAAAGTTTGCTGGGAAGTAGTTGGAATTCCATGGGACTCTCCCTTACAGGCTATAGTGGGTAGGGTGTGCTTGTGTTCTCAAGAGTAATTTCTTCTTTGTCCTAGCAGTGACACCTCCATCTCATGACAACTTCCAGGTATCTGAAATTTCTCTTTATTCTGCCTTGGAATGAAGACAAGTCCATGCAAACCAGTGACTCTTTCACATACTTTCACAAAAAACAATGGCTTCTATTTCAGATTGAAAACCCAAAGTTTATGATCAAATTTATATTTCCTGAAAGGGACTACAGAACCCTCCTCCATGTTAGGAATATTACCATCAAAATCTCTTTCCATGGAAAATTTAACAGAGTTGTATCCTTTTATGAAGGAAAACTCTGTGAAAAATATTCTGGCCATCTCCTCCAAATGTTTCACAAACATTTTTTAAGCACCTTTTTTGGATTTGCACTTCTGGCTGGATTATGTGTCTGCAATGAAATGTGTTGTTATCCTTTGGCCAGTTACTGTGTCTCTGTTGAGTCTGAAATGAGAATATCTCCTGTGTTAGTACCTCTTTTGTGCTTCTTCTCACCTCCTTCAAGCTAAATCACCAAGGAAGTGTCTCCAATGAAACCTGTCTTTATCCATTGCAGGTTGTTCACTGACTGCAGAAACACTTGTTCACACTTGAACGACGTATTTAACCTTCCCAACTCAGGTCTTTTCTCAGTGATTCTCTCTGTTCTAAATGCAACCAAGAAAAAGCTTGTTTTATTGAAGCTGAACTTTGAAATCTTCATTACTTAAGTAGGTTTGATATTGGTTTACAGTCAGACCAAAGAAAAAGGACTTCACAAATGTCCACTAATAATATTTCCTTTTCACTGCTCTCCAGCTGTAATTGTGTCTCTTTAACAGCCTGTGTCTCTTTGGTGGTCTTAAACCCAGAAGACTCCTTCCAGAGTTCTGCTGCTCATGCCAGATGCCTGCAGTGAAATTCAAGGGTGGTAGGAATGGGCTCCAGCCATTATACAACCACAAAAATCTCCTGATGATTCAGAAATTTCATTTAAACAATAAAATGCAGGGTGCAGATAACAGAGAAAAGAAGAAAAAAGTAAGATGCAAGTGTCTCTTCCTTACATTTCATAGCTGACATCTGTTGTAACTAAAGATTTCATTAGTGCAGCTGTTGTCCTGCACTGTCTGCTTTATACTCAGTTCTTCCTATGAAAATGTAATTCACTAAATCTGGGCTGACTGCATTGAATGTCCTGTTCTTAAGATACTTGGGTGACTGGGGGGGGGTTTGCTCTCACTTTATAGATCAGGCTATTATCTCTGTAGAGCTTTATAGGATAGAAAAAAGGGATAGTGGTGGTGGAAGTTACTTGAGTCAGCAGCTGGGGGAAAAAAGGAATAAAAGATTGGAACATTTCTTTTTTTATATGCTTGGCAATAAAATTGAGACCAAAGGCCAAACTAGCAGCTGCTCATTCTCGCTGAGATGTAGAGGTTTCTTGGGGGGATCCTGAGTCCCATTTTCCCCTTGTGACAGCAACATTAATCCACTGATTATAACACAGGGGGTGTCTGACCTTGTGACTTTTCCTTAGTGATTGTACAGCCAGAGAAAGACAAGAACTGCTCCTCTAGAGCAGGAGTTCTCCTGAGTGCTCCTGATGTGCACAACTTGGTTGCTGATGCCTGTGATACCAACTCTCGTTTTCAACTCCATCATGATACAAATGGGAGACTGATTCTGAATCAGCTCCATGGCTGCCAGGTGTCAGCAGGTTACTTTCAAAGATGGAGGTTTGCTGCACAAACCAGGGGACTGAAGGTGACCAGCTGCAAGTTTTCTCTGCTCCCAGCTTTTTTGGTGCACATTGATTAACATGAAAGAAAGCCTTCATGGTGGAAAGGGAAAAGAGCACAGGAAACCTGTAGGAACTTAAAGGCAGTAACTGCCTGATGATGGACAATATGTATTTCACAGACAGTGAAGGAGCCAGCTCTGATGATATGAATAATCAGCTTTTTCTACACTGACTTTAGTTTTTTAGTCCTCTGCCAACTGTGCCCCTTTCTTTGATGTTCTTGTTTCAGGTGTGGCTATTAAAGCCTCTCTGGCTGCATTTTCCAAGAAGAAATAGCCCAGCTCAATGTGTGTCCCAGTGTCAGTTGTGAACAACACATCCTGCGAGTCACTGTCATGACTATTTATAGTTGGCAACACACATTTGGACACACAGAGGAGCTGGTAACAGAGGGTTACAAACCTGTGGGATGAGCTGTCATCTGACCATGAATTTTGACACAAAATTTAGGTCACATGGAAGTTAATTGCTTATATCCTTTTTCTGGTTCTAGTCTTGGTCCCCCTGTTCTGACAAAATTGGCTGTTTGTGCTCCTTTGAAACACCAAGCTGATGACTGTTAAAAGGCCTGGAAATGTTTTGCCTTTGCAGGGAAAAAAAAAAATCTGAATCCTAACTTTGAGCTTTGTGTAGTGGGATGAAGAATGTTATCACATAATAATTCAGGGAAATTATCTCCACTCAAAGCATCTTCAACTGACCACAGATATGTTCTATTGCATTCTTTGATACATCTTTAATGTGTTAGTGGACTTTTATATCCTGTTCCATTTGTGCCTTTCCTCTTGGCCTGTCACGAGACTTTTTTGTTTCATCTAATTCTTCAGCTAACAAACAAACAAGGTTATAAGAATAAGATTGTTAAAATTATTTGCTGTTGGGAAGTAAGTTTTAATCAATCAAATGTTTTGCATGTTTAACAACTACTTTAAAACAAACAAAAAAATTATGGGGAAAAATCCACACACAAATAATGTTGGCTTTAGTTTATGTTCTTTATTCAATTGAAAATACCATTGAAGTCACTCAGATTTTTGCAGAAGTGAGAACACAGAACATCAAGCCTTGGTTCTTTTAAATATGGCTTTTTACTGCATTGACAGGAACATGTTTTCCTTTGATATTTAAGTTCTGAGAAAACTGTATCAACTGGCAGCAATGTAATTAAGGAAAAAGAACAAGTGAAATCCTCTCCAGGCTAACCACAGGCTTTGGAGAAAGCTTAGTTTTCTCAAGAACAGTAGCAATTAAAACCTCTTCACTCAGCTCCATCACTATAAAGCATGATGGGTATCTGCTGCTGTTTATTCACACCTACCCTGCATATTGCCTAAGGTTCAAATGTCCCTGAAAAACAAAAAGTTATCACTTAAAGTGAACCTGCTAAGCTTCCAGGCAGATAATTCTCTAATTATAGAATCACAGAATAATGGAAGGGTTTGGGTTGGAAGGGAACTTTAAAACCATCTAGTTCCAACTCCCCTGCCATGGGCAGGGACACCTTTCACTATCCCAGGTTGTTCCAAGCCCCATCCAACCTGGCCTTTAACACTTCCAGGGATGGAGCATCCACAGCTTCTCTGGGTAACCTGTGCCAGGACCTCACCACCCTCACAGGGAAGAACTTTTTTCCTAATATCTGATCTAAGCCTACTCTCTTTTAGTTCTAATCCATTCCTACCTGTTCTTGTAAATAATCTCTCTCCATGTTTCTTGTAGGCTCCCTTCAGGTACTGGAAGGATGATATGATCTTCAGTGGGCTCCAGGTTAATATAAAGGAGAGACAGGTCATGTTTGTTTTCCTTATAGTACTAATAAAAAACAGCTGAAAAAAACCTAGTCAATTAAGAAGAGGACAAGGCAGGAATTTTTGAGGAAAATGTAATTTGGAGATTCTGATTTTTTTCCAAGCCAGAACAGCTTCAAACATAAAAGTATGTTTCAATCAGTTTCTGATTTTTACACTTAATTTTGGGCAAAACCAGCCAGAAGTTGCACTTTTGGCATAATTTAAATGAAATATTTTGTTTTCCAGAGGTAAATGACTATTTGTGATTCATATGCCTGTTTAAACAAAAAGGTTGACAGTGAAATATCGTGTATCCTAAAGAAGCAGTCCTGTCCAACTGCTGAGAGAAAGGGTTTATTTGCTTGTTCACAGCTCTTGAAGGACAGCAGTTTGCATCTGCTTGTCCAAATGGAGGCAGAAGTATCATGTGGAAGCTGCACTGTCAACCACAGGAGTAAAACCATGTTGTTTTTTCCAGCTTGGTGCTCATATAGGTGTATCTGCTTGGGAGTGGAAATAGAGGGGAGAGTTGGACCTTCCCCTCTATTGTCTTCTGGAAGTCATCTGGTCAAACCTCTTGCACAGATCAGGTCAGCTTCAAAGTGGGTTCCAATTCAGACTTGGATCAGGGTTCCACTTCAGGATGCCAGACAGCAATTTGCAGGATTTGGGTGATGTTTTGAGCAGATTTATATTCCAGCTCTGAGAGAAGCCATTTTACAACTAATTCTAATGATGTGGGCAGCAGGATTGCAGTGCTGAAGACTAAAAGTCTCAAAAACTCTGTGAGCTGTTGAGATTAAGAATGGAAGTAATGCCAGTTCAGGTCAATATGTAATATCTGTGCAAGCAGATGCTTAATAGAGCAGCACCAAATCCCACAACAAATGGCTGCCTGAGAGGAACAGCTGGTTTGTCAGGAGAGGAGCAGCATGGACCACGCTGGCAAGTGATTCCACAAGAAGTGGCCTGGATGTGGCAGAGTGCAGTGCTGCCAGCAGCCCATTACAAGTGTTGGCAGCTGGATGAGTGAGTGTACTTGGTGTCTCTGTGCAGATGGGGACAGTAGCTAAGTGGCCCTCTGATCTTCTGGCCGGTCTGTCTGGGGCACAGCCTTGACCACGAAGCTGTGACACAGTTCTGGAGCCTGACACCCTGCCAAGTGCTCGTGACTGGGACCAACCACCCTCCGGAGCATCTCCTCATCTTTTCTCTAGTCTGCTTGAAATTGTGCCCTCCTGTTCAGGCTGGCCATACTGAACTGCTGTGACCTAAGCCAAGAGATGCTCTGACAGTAATTCCAGGAATGAGACAGATCCCTGGGGAAGGTGGTTGTGTACAATGACTTGTGACCTCTGGCTGTGGTTGCAGCTGAGAAGTCACAGTGGGGTGTAGGTTGCAAAGCTCGTGCTTATGGAACAATCTACTCAGGCAGTCTTGGCATGGGATGGGGATTTAGCACTGGAGCGCCACGTTGGGACAGTAACTGGCTCATGGGGAACTATGCAGCATTTGGATCACCTCCAGAAGAGTCACAGGGAGCTTGGGAGGGGGTGAGATAACTTTTCATTTGCAGACACTGTCACTGCCCCTGGCTGTGCCAGCCTCTGCGGGGCCTGACAGCTCAAGCTCTCTGTGCTAACTGCAGCAGTGGCTTTGTGGCTGCCTGGTCAGCTGCTCCTCCTGCCACCTCCCACTTGCTGGAGTGAGGCAGGGAAGGCCAGCAGGGACTAGCAGGGAGCAGCTGCAGCCCAGAACTGGGTGTAGGAATGGGAAGGCTGTGAGGAAGCAGTCCACCAGGAGTCCAGGATGTGGGTTTGTGTGTTGGCATGGAAGGGATATGTCTTGCAAATAGGCTCTGCAGGGAGTGCTGCTGTGGACATTGGGCCATGCCCCTCTGACTGTGGCAGAGCTAAAATAGGTAGATGAATATTTTCCCTTTAGAAATGTCCTAGAGGTGTAGTTCAGTTTGTGGAGATAATAATGTAAGAATTCAAAGACAATTGCTAGCAGAAGAGGAAGTGGATGTGGCCCAAAGCATTAGGAATTTCTTCTTGAGAAAAATCTCATATTTTGGTGATCTTGAGACTGAATAAAATCTCCTTGGCAGTAAGGGACTGCAGGTACTAAATGCAAGTTGAATAATTATGCATACCTCTAACAAAGACCAATAAGACAAACTCTCAGGGATTAGAAATGGATTTCCAATTTTAGATAGTGTAACAATTAGGGTAATATTAATAGTTTGATGTACCTGATCAGAGGAGCTGGTTGCTGATATCCTCAAGGCAGGGATTGATTTAGATGGATAGGAAAGGTTATCATCATAATTTTCATAGTTAAACTGGAAAACCCTTTGCATCTTATGGGAAGTACAAAGCCAACTGTGTCTGGCCACTGCTGTCATCTGTTCATAAAGTATTTGCCCTACTGAAGAGTAAATTCTGGTATCAGTACATTGATATACATTGCAGGAATGACAAAAAAGGGACGGAAGGACAACTGTAAGAAATTTAATGTTAGAGTCACTCAAAAGATGCTTATATGAGTTCAGTAAGTTGTTGCAAGTATTGTGAATGTTTTTCCAGAGACTCCCAGTGAATATGTCAGTGCTTAGTACAGTATAACCTGTGCTGGGGAGTGACAGCCCTGACAGAAATAATGCTGAAAATGTGTCAGTATTACATAAGGAGCTGGGAAGAGAGACAGCCAACAAATCCATGCTCTACAATATAATTTGGATTTCCTGGAGATGAGGAATAGTGTGTCTAAGCTACTGCATAGGATAGGAAGGTGGAATCGTGGCAACTGAATACAGTGGAGGCTTGGAATACAGCAGAACTTTCAGAGTATTTCTGGTATAGGAGAATGTCTAATCTTTGTTCCAGAGTTTCAGCCTTGTTAAAGCCCTCATGTCAGCTTGTGAGGAAGGAGGCAGGAAATGTTTAAAAAGTAGTCTGAATAGTTTAACCTCCCTAGTGGCTCTCTGCCCTAGGCA
Source organism: Leptocoma aspasia (assembly GCA_013399835.1). Classification (NCBI taxonomy): domain Eukaryota; kingdom Metazoa; phylum Chordata; class Aves; order Passeriformes; family Nectariniidae; genus Leptocoma; species Leptocoma aspasia. The sequence continues at coordinate 770,287 of VXAX01005379.1, read as the reverse complement.
AGGATTTAATCTGTCATGTGATGTGCTGCTTAGAGGGTTGGGGTACTCCTGTCACCATGTTCTAGTGATTTCAGGGAATACCAAATTGGATATGCATCCAGATACTGGCATTATGTTTTCACAGGGTTGTGAAGTACATCCTGCATTTTTCATGTGAAATTGTTGGCTTGGAGCTATTTAAGTCACCAGGAAGAACTGGAAAAAACAGTTAAATATAATCAGTGTCACTAGTTATGCCAAGAGATCATCCTGCTACAATGTATGTTCTGTGCAAATAGTTGGGACAATTGTGATTGAAAAAGAAATACTCAGGGGCCTTCTACCTTGGGAAAATAGCATCATCAGTGGATGTGCACATTGAAATAAGTAAGAGAGTATGTAACATCTTTCACTTTGGAAAAACTCACCCATCTTGTCACCAGACATAGACAGGACACTTGCTGAGCAAAAATGAAATTAAATCTATTCAAAATTTCCGTGTCATCCAGGTTCAAATTACCAGAGAGGGATAATCTCTATGGTAGAGATGAAAAATAAATGATTAATAGGAGCTTGGAAATGATTTGTTTGGAAGGTTATGAGCCCAGCCCAGATTTTGATAGGAAGGAATGTTAGATTCTCAGCATGCAAGTGGGTGTGTAAAGGAAATTATCCTTCGAAAAATAGTCCTTGGACTTACAGTGGAGACCAAAAGTTATTTCTGAAGTTGGGTCAGTTACTAGTAACAAGTCAGTTTCCAGGCTGGATGCTGGAATGGCCTGGATTCCTGGTTCTGAGTGATGATCACAAGAGAAGTTGATACCAGGATTCCTTGTGAATTACACAGAAACAGCAGAGTTTTTGCACTCGGGTGGTGACAGGAACTGAGGCCAAGAGGAGATGACATTATTTTGGTAATGCCCAAATCAGAGACATCTAGAGCTGCTCTGCCAGATGTAGCCTCTTGGCCTAAGGACAGACCCAGCAGCTGTGTTTAGATTCTGCCATTTGAAAGAGATGGCTGTGATGTGGATGGAGAGGGGGAGGGTTAAGGATTATCCAGCTGTATTATCCAGAGTATTGTTGTATTATCCAGGATATTACAGGTGGGTTCTGTGCTTGGCTCCTCCCACATTAACATCCTGCTTTGTAAGTGGAATCTCAGCTTCTCCTCAAGGTACCCTGTGATGGTGAGAGGTCCTGCCTGGAGTACTTTGATGGAGATCTTAACGAGAGAAGGGGGACTGTGCAAATGGCTTGGGGTTTTGTGTGTGTACAGTGCTGTTAAACAAGTAAATCTCACTGCTTGTACCACAGCTGAAAAACAACCTCAGAAAAGGGTTTGTCAACAAGGGAAAGAAGAATCATTTTGAAAAAGGCAGAAAGGTCTAAGGAAGGTCCCTGATGTAAATAAGAAAGTATTCAGCTTGCTGACATTGGGGATATCTTAATTTGGGGGAAGTGGAATAAGGAAGTCCCTTTCTGCAGGTGCAGTTTTGGCCATGCCTGTGTTTTCCTAGACATGTTTCCATATGCCCTGTATAAGCAGACATGATCCTCCTCTCAGTTGGAGCAGCTGCTGATCAGGTGGCAGGTTAATACCCCGGAGAAGGTAAATTTGAACACAGCAGTTTCTGGAACTGAACCACACCCAAAGTCCAAGTGATTTTGGTGTCCTTTTCCTCACACAGAGGAATTGCCTACTCTGATGGCAGAACTTGCAGTGTGCGTGGCAGGCACAGGCACAGGGGGCCTTGACAAGTATCCAGTCGGCTAGGTTAAGCTTCTGGGAATGGTTCTCCTTCACTGAATCCCAATGAAAAAACATCTGGTTATTTCCTCTAGGGATGTGCAGTATGAATTGATAAAACCACCTGTGTGCTGCCCATTTGTGTGTTCATTTTTTATCAAAGGAAGCCTTTACACAGAGTGTTACTGATGATCCAGGAAGAAAATCTGTGAGAAATATGTGATGACCTCTCCTGATCTTCAGGCAGGGGAGCACAGAGAAGCACCTTCTGCAACTGTTGATAAATAACAGAAATGAGAAAACATATTGTTTACTATAAAATAAATGAACAAAGGCTGTGATTGCATGCATGGAACAACTTGAACTTTTTACAGCCTGTTTGTAGGATTCAGCCTGACCCTGTGGAAGCTGCACAGCCATTAGAGGATCTCATAGAAACAGAGGAATTTCCTCACTATTGTCACTGTTAGCAGCAGCAGAACTGCTTGTATGTGGATCTGTAGTGAGCAGACCACTGTTTCCACCTTTCCCAGTTTTGCCTCTCTCCTTGCCAGCCCTCTGGAGCTGTCCAGCAAAAGTCACAAAGGTGCTTTGTGATAGTGCCTACTAGGAGGACAGTCCTTAAGCTGATCTCAGCCAAAGCACCCCGGAGGAAGCCCTGGTGTACTTCTGCTTAGACAATCATTTACCTTCCATGACAGCTGACAAAAAGAGCTGAGCAACTTTCCCCAGAATTTCTATCTTGAAGAAAACCTGACAAACTGCTGTTTTTCTCAGTTCCAAATCTGAGTGAAAAGATAATATAATGGAAGATTTTTTTGTGGGTTGAAAAGCTTTGAGGAGTTTTAATGAGAAATAACTCCTTGGCAGAGTGAGGCAGCTTAGCCAAAACTAGTCTGTCCTTCCACACACTGTGCACAAGTCATGGAGAGCTGTGGTTTCAGGGCTGTTAACTTATTATTTTGCTTTTCAAATCATGGTCTTGACTTTGTGGATGTGTCTTTTCATGCCTGTCATTCCTACCTTTGACCTTATTGCCAAACAGAAGTGTTGTTGGTCTGCAATTTTATTATTGGCACAAAGCAAGACTTGATACTTCATTGACAGTACAAAATGTTCTGTTAAACAGATGAAATGAAACTAGACCAATTGTGCATTGCCTTTTGCTTCTGATGTATTAAAACAAATGAATGTGATTCCTCCTGTAGCTTTTTAGTCAAACAATAAATGAGGCCAGAAAAGACAATCTAGACCAAATCTTTCCCCATCAAAAAATGGGATTTTGTTACAACAGAAATAAATCTCTGCATCTGTTTTGTGGTGGTGTCCCATGGGACCCATAGTTCCAAGCCTCTCCTATTTTATTCTCTCCCCCAGGACCTGAATGGTGTCTGAATTGCACTGCAGGGGCTGCTCTGATGCTGCACTGTTTTATGAGTGATGAGGTCTGGCAAGGAAAGCAGTCTGGCATCTGCATTTTAGCGATGCAGATGCTGTAAGACATTTGGATCTATTCACCTTCAGCCATAGAAGGGATTATTTATTTAGCAAGATGGATATTGACATCTATAAAAGTATTTGGATGTAATCTCTTTTTCTGGTGAGAATTCTGTGGCAATTGATTTTTTTCCTGCAGAATAATAAGAATGTAACTACTGCTTATTTTTCAATAGGAGAAACAATTCTTTGAGGTGTTTTCTAATTTGTTTTTCTTTGGATTCCAGTCACTCTTATGGGTCACATTTGTTTGGGACTCACTTCCCTGGGCATTTTGCGTCCTGTCAGTGACAACCAAATGAAAAGTTTGGGAGTAACTGCACATGTAGGCATTTTACACTCCTTTCCTGAAGAGAGAGTCTATAAGAGCAGGGGTAAGAGTTGTTACAGAAGTAACAGAAACTGAGGCATTTGCACCAGGTGTTCCACAGTCTTTGGTAAAATAAATGTTATTTATTTAAAATAAACTGATTTCAATGTCATTTTCTTATTTCTCAAATTTTCACTGTTCATTGGCGGTTTCTCACATCCATCTGATGACACTGGTTTTTTGCCCAATCCAAATCATCCTGTTTCACGCTCCTGCTGATGTGTCTCTCTTCTGACAAGGTAGAGCCCTCTCTTTGTCTCCCTCTCAGTGAGGATCCCAAAATGCTTGAAACTCCTCAGGGGAAGAAAACAACAGAGTTTGGTTGAGTGGTTGTCTAGTTTCCTTCCTTGTTTCTTGTGTCAGGCACAGATTGTTAAGAATTGAGCAGTGATGCTGTAGTGTACCTTAAAGAGAAGGGTAAAAAGATGTTTAAGGTTTAGGAAAGAACACTAGAACCTCTACATCAAGCCTTGAAGCCTCACAGAACATATCTTTTACTCCTCATCAGCCAACAGCACATAATACCTGCCTGTTTTCTGTATGGACATGATGGAATTATTAGAACTGGGCAAAGTGCTGGACATAGCATGACTCCTCTTGAGCTTCCTTTATTCTGGTATGTTTGCAGTCTTGGCTAAGTATGGAACCTATTTAGAGAGTAGCTTTGTGGCTTTGACATGTGATTGGGTGATATTGCTAATTTCATATGTGCTATAAGAGGGAGAGGGAAATAATTGGCTGCTCTGTTATTTCTTGAGGTGTTGGAAATAAAGTGTTTGACTTATGCCTAAAATAGCTCAAGCTTGGTTTCCCAAGTTGGTAAAACATCAAAATATCTCTGCTAAAATCAGTATTTCAGAGTGCTCACATGAAGGCAACCTGTGGGTAACCAGTTCTAAGTACATAAGGTGCAATACATTTCTGAAGGAAGGTAAATCTTTAGTGAAACTAAAATATTGTAGTACTCCTTATTCTGAACTGTTATCAAATTCTTCTCAGTTGTGGTTTCTGTGGAAAGCTGATTTTCTCCATTCCCTGCTCCAAGAAGTTTCTATTTTCATTCACCCTAAGAAAATAAACTGACTGGAAGTATATATAAACATTTGCTTCAAGCTACTCCAGTAGAATCCAATCCAACATGTACAGAAGTCTTTCCAGTGACTGCAGTTTGATCATTTCCATTCAATCCATTCTGTAGTGAATGACAGTTATGTTTAAAAAGAAAAAAGAATAAGAAGAAGGTTCTGGTGAAAAATAACATTTGGTATTTGTTAAATGAACCAAGTGGAGCTGGTTTTCTGCTGTGTTACATAGTTGGGTTGTGCACTGTACTTTCAGCAGTTCACATGTGTGCAGAAGTATTGATCTGTAGTGAACCCAGTGTGATCTTTCACTCCTGATGCTTATTAAATAGATACCTATGAAAATTCTTCATAGGAATGATTTAACTTGATTCCTAGCATATTATTGCTTTCTCTGTACCAGGTACTCGCTATTTTGCAAAGGAATCTGAAAAAAAAACCCCATGTACTAAAAGCAATCCTGAAGAATCCTGGTTAGGTCTGCTGGGTTCAGAGGGCACAATTCTTCCCTCACTGGCACTGTGTAATTCAGATCCACATGGTCACAGCTTCCTCAGCTGTGAAAGGAAAGACTTTACAGGTCCTGGTCATATTTTGGTTTGTAATCATGCACCATCTCGTACTTAATCAGTACTTCTGGATGTCTGTGATGTAATTCTGCAGTGATTTCAATGTGGCACCAACACTGCATCAGGAGCTGTGTTATTAGAAATACCAGCAGAATCACTCACCCTCCATCTCAGGACAGAAAAATGCCACATGTCACCATGGGAGGAGGCCTCTCAGCCCTCATTTCAGGCTCTTCAGCTGGAGCCTGAGCAGGACTGTGGGCTGTGACTTGTCACCTTCTGTTGGCAGGGCAGCACCCGGGTGGCCCCTGGGGTGACAAGGTATTTCAGATGGAGTTGGTGTGCAGATTGTCACTTTAGGTAAACCCCAAGGAGGGCAAAGTACCCCAGATGGAGGACTGCATTGCGATAGACATCTGATTTCTCCTTCTACCTTCACAGTGATCTCATAGGGCTGTTTCCCTACGTGTCATATGTTTTCATTCTGACCTTCTTTACCAGTCAGACCAAGTCCATACAAATTCCTTGTCCAGGGTAGGTTTTTTCTTGATGATGTGTTATGCAGAATGTCCCTTTCCTCTAGCCAAGCTCAGATCATATGTCAATCATAGGAGGTGAAAAAAATATGTGGTTCAACCACAAAACCAATTTCCAAGACAGAAAATCAAAAATAGAGATGTTGCAGAGTGGGACGCCAAAGTATCATTGCATCTGGGAAGAGACTACTGGATAAATTAAATAAAATTTTTCTGTGGAGGTGTTAACAAATGGCAAGAGTGTTGCAAAGCCTGCAAAAGTCTCTGTAGTCCTTGGCTTAGGTGAGTGATAGACTGGACTTTGAGTGGCTGTACAACATCCTAATTATTTATGGAAAAGGCAGCATTATGTTTTCGTAGTGACCTTTGCTCAAGTGTTGATTTGCACTTGCTGATTGTCAGCCCTCACATATGAGTTATTTGTGTAGAACGAAAGCTCTAACTCAGAGGAAACTGGAAGTGTCTGGTGGCATTTCCCCTTGCCCTCCTGGCTGCACATGTGGAAGAAAACAGCCTTTAACTCCAGCATTGGCTTCCAGTAATGAGCTATTGCTGCCTGCAGTGCTGATTCCTGGTGCTTGGCCCACAGTCAGGGTGATATGACTAATATTAACTGCAATGTCCCATATCCACAGAGGTATTCAAAAAATAAGCAATCAACAATTGAAGAAGTTAATTGCTTTTATTTTGTCTGCTGACTACCAGAACTGTAAGATGCTGTTTTTCATTGCCTAGCCTAGAGCATTAGATGGGACCAAGATTACTGAGGAAGGAAAGAGTGTAGAAATCTTGGACTCCCAGTTTATAAAAGCATAACAGAAGGTTTGGTTCAGCTGTATGCCTTTGCTGAGGGGAAAATGGGTCTGAATATTACATTGTGTTGAGATTTCCTTTCTTTTGTGCTTCCCTCTGGAGCCTTGGAGTGGGTGCTTTAAAATGTTGTACCAGCTCTGCTCTGAACTCCTGTACCAGGTACCTGAAGTCTTCTGCTTGCTATTCTGGCTGAAGAGGACCCACGTGACTTAAGCTCATATATCTAAGGGAGCCCTCCCCACTAAATACACAATTCTACAATATTGATATTTTTTTTTTTCTTAGCACTTAGTACATCTGAGAGGGAAGGGGAAGGGTGTTATTTCTCACCAAGAACACAGCTCTCAGCAGTATTGGTTTTTTCATCCAAAAGAAGCCCAGAGTAAGATGAGCACCAAGTAAGAGGAAACAATGGGAGTGTAAATGTCATTTAAACATATACATCTGCAAGCCATTCGCTCCTGAATGCTTGGAAAATTTACTGTGTAAATATTGCTTTTTCTTACTCCTTCCCTGCTCTGCTTGCTTTCAGCCTGGGGACATGAGGAGGGTGCAGCACACGATACCAGGCAGCATCATCACTGCAGAGTCCTTAAAGTCCAGATATCACCCCGTGCAGAGCAGTTGAAAAGCTCTGCCATTAAACAGGCAGGTGGAAGCCTCGGCGAGGAGCCCAACACAGGAACTAAACCATTGCAGGCATGGCCCCATTAAAGTACCTTTCAGTCTGGAAATGAGAAAAATGCCTTAGGCAGACCATTCTCAAAATAGCGTTGCAGACACAAAGCCAATATAAACATTAGATGCTCTTAAAGCGCATTTGTTTGAATCGTGGGGTTGAATTGACTCCTTCACCACTGACAGACAGTGCATATATCTCGCTAGCAGCTCTCCAGAGGGTTCTCAGCTGTTTGTGTGGGGAGACAGACACTGTTCTTCAGGGAGGTTTCTGTAGCATGGCTGTTTCTAGAAGGTAAAAGGTCAATACCAAAGTTCTGGAAACATAGTAAATAAATACTCTGACAGCCCTGCCCATCATCTGTGTTGACAGAATTCTCCTGAAGTTATTAGTGTTATTTATTTGTTTTTACAACAGCAGCACTAATTTAGTTTTATTAGGAGCCCCAGCTGTGGTTGGGGTTCCATTGTTAGAATCAGTGGAGGGGCATGTCATAACAGGCAGGTCCTCTTTGAAATATCAGTGCTTTACTCTGAGCAGCAAATCTGTGTATGGGAGGTAAGGAGGGTTCTTCTTCTTCCTACTCTACAACTGGAAAATGGTGGCATGCAAAATTTCGCAAGTTGGCCAAGGCCAAGGCCACCCACAGTCCAGAAACTGCAAGCTGGGGATTGTAAATCTGTCAGCTTTAATGAGGTGTCTGGCTGGGGAGAGTCTCATATGAGTCCAGTTTAAAAGTTAAACAGAAAAAGCCCTGCAAATGTACTATAGGCAGCACATGGTGTGCGTGGTCAGTCCTGCTGAAGGCAGTGCAGTGTGTCCCAAGCACTCAGAGTGAATGTGTGTGTGTACTCCCCTCAGTCTAGGTCGAGGCAGAAAAGGGGAAGATTTCAAAAGAAAGGGCAAAATTTGCTGAAAAGGCAGACCAGACAGTCCTGAAACTAAGGATTACCTCCTTTCTCAAAAATGAAGCAACCATAACCACCTTTACTACCACGAGTGGCATTTCTGATGTGTCTCTCTGCCTCTGCATTAACAATGAACACAGGCTGCCTTTTCTGGATGTGACAGGTGTTAATACTGTAAATCAGCAGTGAGTTCCCTGACCCACGCAATGAGGTGTTTCCCCTCACACCTGCAGCTGTGCAGGTGCTCACAATTAGGTGGATGATGTTTCCTGACTTTCACCAAGAGGTCAAATACAGAGCACAATGAGATGGAAAATACTGTAGCATGTGGTGGTAGAGGGGGCAAAAAGGAGTGGGAAGGAAAATTATTTCCATTCTGACGCAAAGAACTTTCAAAAATTCATTTGTGAACTCTTAATATTTCCTGTCCTCCTTCATTCTGTATTTTCTGAAATATGAAGACAGGATGTTCCAGATGGAATGAAGTTGCCAGGATGACGGAAGGTTGCTTGTGCAAACTGAAAACCTTAAATATTTTCCTTTCTTGGGTTTAGGATGATGGTATTCACAGGTAGCATTTATGTTGCCATGACCCCTGAAAGCCTGAGCTTTAAAAGTCATGCAGATAATCACAGATTTTGTCCTGCTTTAGGCACTGATAGGCCAGTTTGAGCTACATTTTGGGAAAAAGCATCTATAGGAGAAGGCCTGTTCTCACCTAGAAAGACGACAGAATGCTACAGAGAAGATTTGTGTTATGGAATATGCAGAAAGTCCAATTTCTTCTGTCACCTTTCATAATTTCCATTTTCTCAATGGCAGTATGAATTGATCATGTACAGGAAAAAAATATTACCACACACATGATTCTAATGCTGTAAGGCTGCCAAGGAATTCATCTAAGGATGACCCTGATTTTGCCAAGTGAAGTCAATGAAAAGACTTCTATCAGCTCCAGTTAAGCTTGGTTTTGAGTGCCATAATTAAACATGTATTACAATTCTGCCTCCCTGTTGAAATTAATCCTTTAAAATCACAAGCATTCCCTTTATTTATCATGCTGTTGTTGAGTGGGATGGGAGGTGCAGGCTTGGAGTTTGGCTGCATCTGACAGCTGGGAAGAGACTTCAGGGCAGCCTGCAATGATTGTGCCACTCCTCTCAATTGGGCAAGGACCCTGTGAGTGACAAAACCTTTTCCACACTTTTTCAGTGTGACCAAACCTCCTAGAAAGAGGCAGAATGGCTTCAACAATTCCTTACTTACCCTCATGGCCCTCAGGGCCCTGAGAGTACAGCCCTGCCCATGAGAAGGCTGATGAGCAGCACTAGCAGCCCGGGGCACATGGATTAGCCTGCTTCCATGCCACCCATCAAACATCTTGGTACAATAAATACGGAACATTTCTCCATCTCATCTGCAAATGCCATATTAACAGTTCACATTGCAAGGGGAGGAAGATACTCCTTTATTAAGTGTTAATCCAGTCTACTTCAGCCCAGTCCCACGTAATTAAAAACACCTTGTTCATCACTACCTAATTTTCCCTCAGCTGTTTATATTTGTTCTTGATTCTTTGCTGCTCTTAAATAAAGGAGCTTTTCAATTTCAAATAAAGAACATTCTAAAAATAACTTTGATTCTTGTGAATCAGAAGGCTGCCTAAAACATACCCAAATACACCTTTTTTCCCCTTCTTATTGCAGCTATATTAGAGCAATCTGAAAGCAGATCCCCTCTAGTTACTGGTAGGATGTGGGAGGTGTTTGTACCTTCTAAGGGTGGCCAGCCTTGTTCAGTTGGCCACACCTGCACTTGGTTTCGTAGCAAGGAAGGAGCTGGAACTGTAGGGAAAGGCTGGTGTGTAAGTAGTGAGCTGATGCTGCTTTTATGGAGAGCTGTAAGCTGAGGAAAGGCTGAATTGGGAATATACTGCTCTATGAGTGAGCTGGAGCACTTTTGTGCTTGAGGTATAGACCTTTTTATAGGGTGATGATGTTAGACTGAGGAATACTGCCTGGATGAAAGCTGCTGCTGTGAAGGTGCCTCCTGCACCAACGGAAAGAGTGTGGGGAAGCAGTGAGGACTGGAATTCAGCTGCTCTGCACAAAGTTTCCTGCTATGTCAGAACTCTTTCCCCTTAGAAAAGGGCAGACTACTGACAACAAGGAGTAAGAATAAAAGACTTGGCAATGTGGTTACAGTCCTGGTTGTCCAGTGAGTCTTCAGAGGAATGAGGCCTGGCAAGCTCTGCCTGGTGCAGCTGGAAGATAGTAGCAAGGACAGAAACCAAACCCTGCCGACTTGGGCTGACTGAGAGATCAGAGGTTGCTTTTTCCTCAAGAAAATGCCCCTTTGAAAGTCTGCGGTCTTGATTAGCCCATTTGCTGTTACCTGTCCAAATGGCTCCCAGATGAGAACAACTTCAGCTCCTGGAAGTGATGCAGCATTAATAGGTAATTCAAAATGGTGAGTGAGTCTTAGTGGGCCTGTATTGGCTCTTAGAGCCCCAAGACTTGTTTGGGATGATACCATAGTCTGCAATACTCTTTGCAGGGATGATGAGCACTGGATGGCTTTATTTTATGGACGTGTATACAGACAGGTGCATAAATAATCATAAATAACCCCTGCAGAGCTGTGGTGAACCTGCCAGCCTGCTCTGAGTGGCTCTGTGTGCCCTCTGCCTGTGGCTCACCAGTGAGTGCTCCCTGCAGCTGAGAAGGAAGGAAACATGAGGCTGAGTCTTGTGATGCAGTCTGATATTTGAGCCTTTTGTTAAACTGACGGCATGTTGTTGGGGTAATGTGAAGTTAAAGCTTTTATCAGAACAAGCAGTGGTGCTTTGATTCCAGTACAAGGAGGATGTTGTAAATCCTGGGATATTGCAGGTTCAGGGAAAGGGTGACATCACTTAGACATGCAGGTTCACCAAAATCTGGAGAGTTTTAATGGTCCAGATGAGTTTGCAATTGTCAAATGCCTGACCTTCACGTCTGTTGCACTTTGAAGAATTAAGACAGAGGTTGGTACATGCTGTTGCTAGTGACCAGAAGGAAAGGCTTGAAATCCTTTGTTCTAGGATGTAAAATTCCATTTTTCTTTAGTTATCCAGGTTAATTAAGATACACTTAATTCCTGGAGCATTAACTGTGGCTTGTCATCACTATGTGCAAAGTGATGGCCAATGGGTTGTTATTCCAAAAAACCTCATTTTTTGCCTTGCAAAAGTCCCTTCTCTCTGATCGCTGTGGGTTCAATCTCTGTTAGATCCCTGTATAAGCCATTCTCTTAAGGGTTGGACTCAAGTATCCTTGGGAATCCCTTCCAGCTCACAATATTCTGTGAAATCTGTGACCTGAGCAAGACTTTGGGCCACACATTAGGAAGCTTGACTGGACAATAAAAAACTGGACAAATTTGTGTAATCAAATTTGTGATGGTGGTTGTTGTAGCACTGATGAACTGAGTGGCCTTCTCTGTCTCTGTGCTTGGGAAAGTACCCAAATCCTTCCCAGCCTTTCACATACTGGGCTGAGGATGTGTTTCCTCCACCTGATTTTTTGTTGCAACTCTGTAATACATTGCTAAATTAATTTTTGGCTTCTGCTTCATAGATACCCTTCACTTCATTGTAAGAGCAAGGGGTGGGATTTTGAGAAAGAAGGGAGAGGCATTTTCAAGTTATAGTACCATCCTTCTCTTTGTTCCATTAATTGCTGTTGTCCACTGGTATTTATTCATCCCTCCCAACCAATGGAGCTTGCAGAATGATGAGCAACACAGTCCAAGGATTGTTTGAAATTATGTTGTGCAGTCAAATGCCTAGGACAATGGAAATTCTAGGGATGGTTTGCCTGCTCTGAGTGATTCCTGATGCAATTAATCCTTCCTTTTGAAACAGATTATGGTTTGGGCTGGACAGGGGGATAGAAATCACTCATCAAACCCAGAACTTTTTCAAGTTACTCTGTTCCTTTGTGGATCAGCAGGGACACTGAACAGTCTGTACATGGGTCCTGAAGCTGGTTTATTGTTCAAAGTGTGTTCACTTTGTGACTTATCCTGGCTACTCCTGAACTCCAGACTTCTTGATGGACTTTGGTTTTTTGGTTTTGCTTTAATCACAATAACGTTGTGGTCTTTTAAGATGGAGTCCCACAAACCTCTGATTGGAGCAGGAGATCATTTCTGCCTGCAAATCACTGAATCTACTTGAAAACAAAGGAGAGTTTCTCCAATAAGAACATCTCAGTAGAGGTTAGGGGAGCTTCTGGTGTGAGGTGTGAGCCAGGCTGTGGATGGGCTGGAGTGCAGTTTCAGGCTGTCTTGTAGCTGTTGCCTGCCTCTTCCTGTGTGCCTCCAGTGATAGTGCCCAAAACCTGCAATCCACTAGGGAGTTCTGAATCCTTCTCTAGAAAGGTATATACACATACTGTCTCATTTTATGCTTTTTCTAACAAATGTTTTGGTTCAAGTGACAAATGCTGAGGTAGGAACTTGTAGTTTTTCCTGTCATATCAGCTCCAGAAGCTGAGGGAAGCCTCTGCAAAGAATTTCTTCATCAAATAATTTTCTGGAGTCTCTGCAGAACAGCAATAAGAAACAGAAATGGTGGGAAGTAGTAAATGTAATGTGCACACTGTAATGAAGGAATAATGGTGTTTGACAGTTGCAACTTAAATGAAATGATTTTTCTAACATCATGACTTAAATTTTGTGGAATTTCTGGCCTTGGAAATGTTCAAGACTCAACTAGACATGTCCCTGAGCAGCCTGGTCTAATTACACCTGCTTTGAACTGGAGGTTGGAGTAGATGACTTCCAGAGGTCCCTTCTTGCTTAAATTATTCTGTGATTTTAATAAGAGTATCCCATACCTTGGTCCCTTTCTCTCTGTGTGGTGTGTGATATATATTACACTGTTTTGGCAGGGATTTTCTGAGTCATTGAAGTCATTTATACGGAAATAATTCTTGAAAAGATTAATAAATATTATACCACACTATCATTTTACTATGTGTGTTACTCTTCCTATCAGTGCTTGGCTGTATTCATGGCTGCTGTAAATCACTTTAGCTATGTGGATAGTTAGTTGCAACACTTTAATTTAATTTCTTTCATATATTCACATCTGAACCTTGGTTTTCTTAGTACTGTGTCCAATGTGTGGTGCTTGAAAGGAGATTAATGTTCGGGGGTTATCTATTAGCTTTTAAATTCATAACAAAACCTCTCTCAGACTTGGGCTAAGGCTCCTTGGGGGCAGCCAAATAAAATTCAAGATTGCTTCTAATCTTTTCCTTATTGCTATTATGATTTAAAGATCTTCTGTCTACATGAGAACTGGGCCCTAGGATGCTTTCATTTTCAGACAGGACTCCAAAGAACTCATATAATGTTAATGTCTTTCATACTGGTGAAATGTCATTGATTTTTTTTATTGGCAGAGTATTTGGCCTATTCTGCAATGTTTCAGGGTTGACAGATTGAAGATCAAACCTCTGCCAGTTGGCTGGGAGGGAACACCACGCCTTGGATGCACATAATCTTGTGGGAACAGTCTACTTCTGGAAATCAGGATATATTTCCTTAAACTGCTGATTACTTGGAGACTGTACCGCAAGGAGCATAATTCTCTTGCCTTGTTTCTGTTCCTAAACAGCTGTTTCCTGGCCATGGCTGGACACAGGGTACTGGGCTGGAAGGACCTTGGATTTAGCTCAGTCTGGTTGCTGGTATTGCTCTGGCTGGAGCTGTGCCTAATCCTGGTGGGTGAAGGAGGACTCAGCCAAATGATACAGCTGGGGACTGAGGGAGGGTGGTTGAGGAAGAGTGATGGAGGTGGTCATCCTTGACTGTTGAAATGAGGCTTAATTGCTGCTGTTCAACAAACACTGCTGCTGTTCAACACATGTCACAGGCTAAAATCTCCCTTGATTTTAAGGTCTTAATCATATTGCCCTGACAATCAGCAAAATGGACATATTGTGCAGACCGCAAGATGTCAACAAGACACACCCACTGTCCACATTTGGCAGCTTTTTTTGAAAAGTGAAATAACAAGCGCCAGGAGAGCCAAACCAAACCTAAAATGAAGACAAAACCAGAAGGACCATCCAGATGGGTGTGTGTCTATTTGAAACAGACTTTTTTCAACAGGTCTCATGACACACTTGTCCCAAACTGGAATCCAAGTCATCAGGTTTATGGTAATGAATGATTCAAAGTGAGCAACTCCCTCCTCTTCTCTCTGCTCAGGTTTTTTGAGATTTCTATGGTGAGATGAAGGAGGGAAGAAATCTAAGACTGTCGAGCCTCAAACCTGTAGTGCACAATTCCATTACTGGTGATGGATAGTGTGCTGTAGGCACACCAAATGGAAAATATATTGATTAGGTTGATACATGCCTTAACTCAGGGTTGTCTCAGACTTCTTTGGGGAGCCCAGGTCACTCTTCTAAAGGATTTAATGGAGGCTTTCAAAGCCTCAAGACCTCATTGTGTCCCAAAATATAAGGACTAAGATGAGCAGGGACCTGTCTGTATATGTTGCTGAACATCCTTTATTTACTTTTTCACCTCCTGCCTGGCTATGAATATGTATAGGCAGTTGATTCTTTATAACCCTACATTTTTTGCATCATTACTTATGTTGAACTGATCATTTTATATTAAACCTTACTGTGTATTGAATATTTAAAGACATTATTATGAAGTATTCCGGAGTAGAAATCAATGGTTTAGTCATCCATAACCAAAACTTCTTAGATGTTGTAAATGGAGGCGTTCTCAAGTTTTTCCTCCGTACTGAAATATTAGCTAGAACAAAAATTACTGCTGAACTTTTTTAGTGCAGTCTGACTGTTGTAGCGCTTTCTCCAGCTTTCCAAATCTGCCGTGGTCAATTAAGGATCACAGCACTTGCCATTTCAACTGAAGTTTTGTAGCTGTGAGTTATTAAAACATGTGGGGGTTTTCTCTCTAATATATTGATGCCTTGGAAGCTTGTACTGTGTGCTCTGCACCCTCAGCCATAGAGAACAGAGTGGGAAAGGAAAACTTTCCATCAGTTCATGACATGCGGTCAAAGTTGCATTTCAGCATGCACTAAACAGATCCTATTCTGTTTGAGTTGGTTGACGTTCAGGGATGGAAATGAAATTAGAAAAATCGTCTCTTATTCATAAAGTCACAGAATGGTTTGGACAGGAAGAGGCCTTAAAGATCATCCAGTTCCAACCCTCCTGCCTGGACATCTCCCACTGGACCAGGTGGCTCCAAGACTTGCCCAGCCTGGCTTTGAATACTTCCAGGGATGGAGCAGCCACAGCTTCTCTGGGCAACCTGTGCCAGGGCCTCACCGCCTAATGATGAAGCATTTCTTCCTAATATCTAATCTAAACTGACCCTTTCTCAGTTTGAAGCAGTTCCCCCAGTCCTGTCGCTCCATGCCTTTGTCAAAAGTCCCTCTCCAGCTCTCTTGTAGCCCCTTTAAGCACTGGAGGTTTCTGAGGTCTCTCCAGAGCCTTCTTCAGACTGAACAACTCCAACTCCCTCAGCCTGTCTTTGAAGGAGAGATTTTTCTTTTGCCCTCCTTAACTTCAGTGGATGAGGATGTATTTCCTTAGGAAGATGCTCTGGATTTGCACACTATCGTGTTTGCCAAGTACTGCTGTAATTAGAATAGTAAATATTTGTTTTTGATTGAAAACCTAGTAAATATTTGTGTATAACCCGTATAAATGGCTAGAGGCATTTTACAGCCCAGCAGACGCAGCCTTGCACTGACCTTTCCCAAAAGTTTTCCTCTTTTTTCTGAGAACTAAGTCATATAGTTAGAACCAGAAATAACTGCTGTTCTCTTCACCTTCCAGGGAACTGAAGATCAGGGCAATGAAAAAACACATAAATAAAAATAATCCCCAAATGTTAAAGCTTGCCTGAACTTCTGTATTGAGAGCAGTCCTGATCCAAATCTTTGCACCCCTGTCCCCTCTTTAGTTGCAGGGTTGGTTTGTACTTTGCAACTTTAAAATGTTTGTTTCTTTCAAATGGGGAAGGAAAGCAGCAAAGCAGAGGGGTGGTTATTTATGATGCCCTGAGAAAGGGGTGCTTGCTCCTTTTTCCTTAGTTTACTTTGGGAATTATTGTACTTTCATTGTGTTTCTGATCTTCTGCTTGCTTCCCAGATATGCACTTTATCCTCTACTGGAATTTAAAAGGGCTATTTCTCTAGAAGTCATCTTGTTGGTGCTTTACAAATATGACTGCTCTCACTTAATATGGCTGCAACCATTGAGATGCATCAGTGTGTGATTCAGTTTCATTCTGATTCCTTCTGGAATCTTCACAGTGGCATTAATACTGTAGTCCAAGTGTCTTCTTAGTTCTCTTATTTCAATAGAAGCACAGTGGTCTCTCACTGACCTGACATGGAAACTGGTTAAGTTGCTGAGGCAGAGCTTGTGCCATGAGGTGACTCTGCTGCGGTCTGGGTTTAACAGCAGCAGTGCAGGAAATGCTTTCCCTGCTGCTGCTGGGCCTTGCAGGGGGTATGAAGGGAGAGTTTCTCCTCCTGTTTGGGGAGTCTAAAAATTATGGATGAGGCTAGAGCAGAGGAGGAAGCTGGGAGTGTTACAGTGAGAGAGCAGTGGTTGTTCAGCAATGAGAATGTGCCTGTGAATTGTGAGAGTTCATTTCTCAGTATCTGTGTGCAAGACTCTTGGTGGAAGAGGGAACATTCCACACACTCTCTTTCCTGCTGGTTTCTCATGGGGTTTACTCTGTTGCTCCAGGCACCTCGTGCAGACGTGTTCTCAGCACTTGCTCAAAGATCACTTGCTGTTCTGGCACAATCTAGCAATTTCTCCAATAGATTCCTAGAATGTGTGAGAGTGTCTAAATGTCAGAGTGGGTAGAGTAGTAACCGGATCATTGATAGGAACAATATAAATTCTGTATGAGCAATAATTTGAAGCCCCCCAACTCAACTTTTCTCCAGGCTGTAGAGTGATTATCTGCAGTTATGTTAACCTAGGCATGGGGATATGGTCTGTCTCTTTATAAAGACCCCTGCCTCAAGTATTTGCAGAGGCAACCTTCTCTTCTCTGCTTCCAGAACATACCTGCCTTGAAAGGTTTGATTCCACGCCACTGGACTTGCAGCTTAGCAGTGCCCAATTAATGACATTTGTCCCTATTTCCCCCCACTTGATGAGAGCAGTTGTTGGGTTTAGTGCTTGAAAAATATTTTTCTGGCTTAAAACTATGGAGATATCCTTCTTTCACTAATTTATTAATGGGGCTATTGTTATTTATGTATTTATCTTTCAAAATTCACACCTAGGGGACTTATTAGGTATTAAAACCTAGCGAGAGTTTTTGTATATTCAGATCAATGACTATCCTTGTAAAAATTCAAGCTCTTTGTTCAGATTTGCCTCCTCGGATCCAGCTATATGGCGTCTTTTGTTTTTTGAGTTGCAGTCTTTCAGTGTTGGTAACACAGTGAAATTGTCTAACCTCTGTGTTATAGGACTTAGATTTTCCTGAAAAAACCAAAATTTTGATTTTCTGGAAAACTTCTGTTAAAGGTGTTACAAAATCACTAATCAGTGTCTCCTTCTATGGATTCATCAGCCAGTTCTGAATGAAATCTCTTTTCTGCAGTGTTTTTTACCCTGAGGTCACTAAGGCAAAACATTTAATGTGACCTTAAAAAATAAAGATGCTGGGCACACCTGTGGATATGATAGATACCTCACACCATCTTGTATTACATTCACAACTTGCTGACCGAGGGTGCTTGAAAGGCAAAATCTATTTTTTCAAACATTTAAAAATTACTGGCTGGAAGGTGTAATGTAACAATCAAACACCCATCTTGAGCATGCTGTGGTGAAACTCTTCCTCAAAACTGAGGGTCTGGAACCAGAGCTGAGGAAAACTCAAACCCTGAGAAGTTTTAGGTACATCCATTTTATGAATGTGTCCATGGTGTGGACTCCATTGGTGACCAATCTCTTCAGGAATGAAAGAATAATAAAAAATGCAGCTGAGAGGGATGCAGTTCTTCTAGGGCATCCTCTGACTGTGAGCAGGATCAAACCCAACTATGTCAATCCTTACAGATTTTTGTTTAACCTGTCCTTAATTCTTCTAATGGTGGATGTTCTGTCAAGGAAACCATTCTTGTGCTTCACTACTCCTTTACTCCCTATGTTTTCCTGAATATGTGTAACTTAATCATATTTCTATTTGTTCTGACCACTGTGGATTAATTCTTTCCTCTTTTTTCAGCAGTCTATTTATCTTCTCTTAAAGCAACCCCAGTTTCTCAGTCTTTTTTGGCAGCTTATGATTTCTGAACTTCAGATCATTCCCATGACTCTTCTCTGGAATTTCTCTAAATGGTCCAAATCAGGGCATAATTATTCAGCTGAGATCTTGCAAAAGCTGAATGAAGTGGGCACTTCATTTGCCTCGCAGTTTTTACTCCTGGTTATGTGTTCCAGGATGATAGTTACAGTTTTATTTATTCAAAAGCCTGGTTCTCTTCATGCAGCCAGCACTTCTGTGCAGTCATTACCTCTTCTTCTAGCCATAAATGAGTATTCCCACTTCAGTGCAAAGATATTGCACTTACTGAATTTTCTTGGATGTTGTTTTTTGCCACATAATTCATTAATTTAATTTGGAATTCTAGCCCTGTCCTCCAAGGCAGATTCCCTTCTAGCAGCAACGTCATCCATCTAAGTTATAATGTCTAGGCCAGAGGATCTACATTAGTTAGTGCCAGCTTAAAAGTTGGGAACTGTGGTTGAAATGCAATTTAGAAGTCCCATTTTGACTTAAATTCCTGGTCAGTCCCTACAGGAAAAGTGCACCGAGAAATCTGCATCACATTTTGAAGAGGAGAAAGCTGAGGCCCAGAGGAACCAGCAACTTGTCCAAGGTCACGGAGGAAGATGGTAGGGGAGCAGGGTCCAGTCCCAGCTGTGTCAACTCCCAGACCAGGGCCTCAACCACAAGCCCATCCCTCTGCCCAGCTGAGTCTGTGTGTCTGCCTCCTGGGCAGAGCCCAAGCCCTTGGTGAAAGATCAGGATACAGTGTAAGCAAAGTTGTGTTTATTTTAAAATGTGGTCCTCTGCAGGCTCTGGGATGTCGGCATGGCTGCGGAGCCGCCAGAGATGTCGGAATGCGTCATGGGGTTTGTGCTGCCTCGGTATGTGGGCAAACCCTGGGACAAATACCAGTGTAGCCAAGGCAGGCTTTAGGAAGAAGGAGGCACCTCACCTGGACTTGATTACCACTTCTGTATATCCTGTCAGCTCGGGGGAAATCTGGCAAATAGATGTTGGGAAGAGTGGATAGTAAGAATAGGAAGGAATTAGTAGTCATGGGGAGGTCAGAGTTGAGAGGTCAGCTTGTTAATATTAGTTCTGAAGCCAGATGGGCTCATAAGAGATACTGACTTTGGGAAAGGTGATGCACTGCTACATTTGGATACCTGTCCTGTGAATTCTCTGTGTGATTTGACTGGACCAGCTTCACAGGGATGCCAGCTGTAACATGTGCCTTGGGAGCAGAGAGGTGATTATGCCCTGCTTTGTTTTTTGGCTTGTTATCATAGGAAGTGTATGCCTACTTCTCTGGTGGCCTGTCTTGCAAACATTGTTGGAATACTGGGCTAGAAACATGAAGCAGATGTGGGTGTAGGGTAAAATTTCTGAATAAGGCTAGTTCTGTTGCTGGGGATGTATCTTAGAGGGAAAAAAAGGACATCTAATTTAAAAAAAACATACTTGAATATAAATCCAGAAAAATAAGGCCCTCTTTAAGAAGAAATGTGTAGTAGTTAAGCTGATTTGCAGGGAAGATTCTCTTCTAGTCTACTTCATCTTGGATCAGACACCTGTAATTGCCCAACCCGAGTGCTAGGGTTAAACCTGTGCTGAATGAGCCGTGAATGATACCGGAAGGTTCAAAATGGTAGGAACAAGAGGTTATGTTGTTTGTGGGATACTTGGGAGAGCTAGAAGTTCTAAGATCCTCTGAATAGTAGAAAGAAAGAAAGAAGGGGTTAATGCAGCTTGTGGGGAGACAGGAAATGTCCCAGCTGGAACTGATTAAATCTGCTGTGTAGCCTAAGCTGCTCAGATGGGAGACACATGGCAGAGTGAGATGTTTCTTAGCTCCAAAGGATGTCTTATGGCTAAGTGGGCCTTGACCATTGATTGGAGGTCTCCCTCCATACTTAGGATCGCTCTCCTGGGCTATCAGCAGAATGTCAAACCACATTTTTAACCTTTTCCACACAAAAGTTTCACATGCCCAAGAAGAGGCACGTGAAATAAAAGCTGCGTGTTTTTCTGCATCTGGCCACCAAGCCATTAGAGAGGCTTTAGAGCTGTCGGATCCCTCACTGTCCCTCTCCGTTCCCCTCTGTCTCTGGGGAGAGCAGTGACATGAAGTGTGAGGCATGTGACATGTGACATGCCTCACACTTCAGTCTGAACCTGACTGTTCAGAGATGGGAGAATGACTGGGACAGCCCTGCTGTCAAACTGAGTCTTAGAACTTGACAGGTGTAAGGGCAGTGTTAATTGTGGCTGTATCTAATTAGCAGGGCCTGTGACCCCAGCACAAAGTCCTAGTTCATGAGCAGTTTCAATTTGTACAAGTTTCCTCTGAGTCATTACAGCAGATCTGTGTTTCTTCTAAATCAGCTCTAGCCATGGGCATAATCCTGTGTCCAGCAGGGATTAGTGCCAGGGTCTGTGTGGAGCACTTCCTTACAAACAGCTGTGGGAGAAACCATCTCCAGAATCTTTATTTGTGGCTATTTTAGTTTTAAGCAAAGTATTTTTTACAGAATGCATCCGTAACTTAAATTTTTTTTCTTATTTTTACTGTTCTTACATATCTCAGTTCTGAGGCAGGAGTTTCTAGAAACATTCCACATCAGGCACCTGCTTGGCTAATTTTCTCCATCTTTACAAGGTGTCTCACAACCTCTGTCAGATCCTGGAGTTTTTTTTTCAGCTCTGTCTGGAGCAGCTGGGGTGCATCAAGGCTCATGCACTGAGGCAAGGCTTTGATGTTGTTCCAGTGATACTGTTGATAACACCTGATTGTTTTCCATCTAGATCTTCTCAGAAATTGATCTTGATCGAACACATGTTAGGCCCTGTAAAACTAGACAAAAGCTCTTCCAGTGGGGCTAAAACAGCAGTTGCACAGCTTTGGGTTTGTTTTCTTTAATAAACTATTTTTCCTTTTTTCTTTCTTTCACTGGGGGCTGGGAGAAGCAGCAGATGTAGGGAGAGACAGCTCATGCTGGGAAAGGAACCGATCACGTTCCTGCTGATTAGAACTGCAATAAAGAGAGGACTTTGTGCCTTGGAATAGGAGCTCTGGTATTACCATGAGAAAACTGCAGCTGAGCAGTGTTCAGTGGCCTGGCCAGGTTCAGTTCCAGTATCTTTTGCAGTAAAAGGGCTCCTTTACCAACCTGTTTCCTTGCTCCTTAAAGACCTGTCTCCCTAACGATTCAGGCTTTGTGCCAGACCCTGGCAACAGGGGAAGAGAATGAAGATTTCCATTTTGAGCACATGTCCTGAAGTTCTGATACTGCATGAATTTTAGCAGGTACAGGTTTTCCTCAATTCTGGGAAACAAAACAGGACACCTCTTCTTGCCAAAGGAAGGTGAGCATTTGTCCCTCAGCTTTAATAACTGCAATAGCCAGAGGCTGTTGTTCTAGCTTCTATCAGTGCTGAATCTGACCTTGGAGTAAAATGTGCCTGTGTAACACCAGCTGGAGCCACATTGCTGGATCTTTCTGTCTTTTTTATTTTGTTCTTTACCTTGAGAGCATTTTTGAGGTGACAACATTTACACAGTCATGTGTAAGAACCATGGAATTTCAGAGTAATTTCTCCAGAACAAAACCCACGTACTTTCAGTTTGAGGGTCTATTTTTATATATGTGCTAGTCTCTGTTTCCTTTATCCTTCATGTTGGAAGAGTGGAAAAGGTCACTTGCAGGGGAATTTGATGGGGAGTGGGGTGCCAAGCCTGCCCCAGACAGGGAAAATGATTTAGTGGTTCTCATAAGGTCTGTGAGAGTGAATGTCTTGCTACCAAACCCAAAGGGAGGATGAAATTCTCTCCGGATCAGAGCGCGAGCACGGAGAGCATTTGCCACTAAAAAGGGCTGGGTTGAGCCGGAAGTGATCTGTAGGCCCTGCTGCCAAAGGGTGGATGGTTCCTATGGAATGGTACTACTCAGCATAATTAGAGGTGGCAGGGCTGGTCCTGGCTGCCTTTCATCTCTCCCGGCAGTTCAGCCTCAAACCCTGCAGAAGTTCAATTGACTTGAGCCGGCACTGCTGAAACCAAGGGCAAAGCTCCCATCTTGACTTTCATTACAACAGTATCAACATCTGCAGGAGCCCCCTGGGCTCCTAATGCAGCAAAGGCTGCATTAGTGGGAATTTCTCCTGCATTTGTGAAATGCAAATACCTACACCATAGTATGAGACTAATGCTGAAGTTTCCCATTTATTGTTCTGACCAGAAATTCACATTAGTTTTGAAATGCATGGGAAGACTGCTGGCAGCACAGGCAAAGAGTGTCCTGCTCTGTTAATTTTTTAGCATGCAGTTAAGCCTGAATATGTGACTGCAGCATTTTTCCCCTGGTGGAGTTTGCCTTGGCTTGGTGACTGGACCACTTATTCTTCTCTTCCCTGCAAGTCTGGGTTCCAACACTCTGGCAAATGCATCTTAAATATTTGAGGCCCTTGAAGTTTTTCTTAGATTTAAATGTGGTGACACAAATTATGTAAAAGCTTTTGCTACATAATTATTCGAGCCTTAACTTCTTTTAAGTGTTTTCTGATGTTCTGCAGCTCAGTATGAGACTTGGTTTTTTTTTCACATGATCTGCTTTTGTGGAGATCTTGACATCCTCTGCTTGCTTGATGAAACAAATCTGGAGGCAAAAATGAATCTTTACAGAAAACATCTTTGGTTCCCTTAATGACGATGATTTAAATACCACTGATAATTAGATTCTAAGTGACTCAGAGCAGATTTTCAAAAGACCAGCGGCCTAATGATTGAATGGCTGTTCCTATTGAAATAATTCTCAAAAATGTGCTGGTTAGTAAGAGATTGTGAGAAAGAACCTGAAACTTTTTTAATAGATTCTGGGACTTGGTCCAGTCTGAGCATGTACCCAAAATACAGCTGATGTACCAATGCCTTTGCAGCAATGCTCTGATGGATGAGTAACACAAGCTGGGACTGCAGTGAGCAGGTGAAAGTGAAGGCAGTGTGACTCTCTGGTCAACCAGATCAAAGAGGGAAGGTGGTGATCTGAACTACTGGGTAATTTTCATTCCCTGCCCCAGTTCTCTGTCTTCTGCTGCAGCAGCATTTTATTAAGAAATACTTGCTGCTGAAATCAGATGACACTGTAAAGCCCCATGGGAGGAAAAGAAGGAAAATTATTTCATTTTGAGTCCTCGCATGCTATTAGTGCCACACAATGGGAGGGAGTGGGTGAGACTCAGTATAGCTTTACCTAATGCTGTGGGTCATGGAACTGAGGTATTTAATGGCCTGGCCAACTGTAATGGCAAGAAAAATATTATGAGATTCTTAGCTCATCTTCCCCCCCAGTTGAGAATAAAGTCCCTTTCTTTACAGATGAGCAAACCCCAGTCCAAAACAGGGAATGCATTGCTGCATAAATGTGGCTTAATGGATAAGAGAATGTAACATTTTATGTGTGAATCAGCATTCTGGCTCCCAAAAGGTTATTCAGCTAGTCTAAAATATAATATGCTTGGAACA
Source organism: Leptocoma aspasia (assembly GCA_013399835.1). Lineage (NCBI taxonomy): Eukaryota > Metazoa > Chordata > Aves > Passeriformes > Nectariniidae > Leptocoma > Leptocoma aspasia. The sequence goes on along the minus strand of VXAX01005379.1, from coordinate 746,236 downwards.
ATGACAGCACCCCTTCTGTTATATTGTAGATACTTTTCTGTATTTTGTTAAGGATCAGTGAAAAATGAAACATTACTCCTTAATCCCTGAAGAGCCGTCTAACAGAGCAGTTGAAATGCACAAGGAATAGCTATGAAGAAGAAAATAATGGACTGGCTGTTTAATCCAGCAGAAAGTCTTAGGTGGCAATTCCTGTTTTGCTATGAACAGCAATTTCTCTGTAGACATTTTATTTTGTGTTGATCGAGGGCAGTAAAGCAGCAAAACTTTGTACATGGCCAGAAGTCAAACTGATGGTTAGTTGTGTACACAAACAGAAAAGGTTTGCTTTCTACCTCTGCCCTCGTAAATCCTGAAGTGTTTGCATGGAGAAGATGAGCCCTAGTGCATGGAAGCAGAAGACCTGTGTTTCTGGAGGCCATCCCAACAGAAGGGAAAGGCATCATCAGTGTAGGGGTTACAGACATCTCTTGTACTTTTCTTTTGGCTTTGTTGGCAAGGAGCTAAGCAGGTACCACTGGCCTGTTGGCTCTTGCAGTGTGCCCATGTAGCACCCGGGGAGAAAGGTTCAAATCTGCATAAAGCAATGGGGTAGACAGTTCCTGCTGGGATTATCTTGGGAATTGGCATGTCTGGGTCTCTGTGGGGCTCTGAAAATTGTACCCTTGCCAGCAAAGAAGGCAAAAAGGCTTCTTTCAAAAACGGCTGAGATCTGCAGTGCACCCTGAGGTATTCACAGAGGCATTGCATTTCAGGAATACATTAGAAACATAAGATCTATTGATTTATTTCTCCCCAGTCCCCCAGCAGCAGCATTCCTAAATCACTTCTGTGCTTAAAATTCTTATCATTGGCCTATATGTCGGATTGTTTTAAGGCACTGTTATGCCTTTTGCTGCTTCCACAGTTATCAAACCTTGGGACAGAGGTGGATGTAGACATTAAATGTTGGCTTGTTCCTCTGGGGAGAAGCTAAGGGCTTACTCAGAGCCACTGCTAGCGCTGATCAGTGTGCAGAGGAGCTGTCACCATCTTAATAAATTGACTAATCCTGCCTCCCTTTTGGCTTGGCAGGACTGGGATGTGGAGAATCGTGCATCCAGACTGTGCCTAGAAGTTAATTTTGAGCCTGGGCCAGATAGTTAGCATTCAAGAAGCAATACCTTACTCACAAGCTAAGGGTCTCACATGTTGTTCCGCCACGTTTTACTAATATTGTGGATCTCATTAAAAGGTAAACTAATATCAACCCATTCTATTGACTTGACTGTGGTGTACCCTAAATTTAGAGCAGATGCCACAGTATGGTATTTGTACTGTATCCTGGCCAATGTTTACTTCTAATGATGCCATCTGTGCTTCAGTGTTGCTCTCTTGCAAATGCTTTTAAAACGGGTAAAAGAAATTCAAAGTAGGGAACTGATAGTTAAAAATGGTTGTAATGTATTTGACATACTGGCTATTACCAAGGTGTGTGCAGAGTTGTTTAACTGAAGACAAGAAACTGTAGAGAGTTAACTCTGGCAAACAGGTAACAAAAATAAATATTTACAGTAGGTTTTTGCTTTTAAACAGAAAAGGAAAACCACAAAACTTTCCTATCCCAAATGGAATAAAAAGATCATTGCAAAACAATCAGTCACAAAAAGGGGATGCTTGGAAAGGACTCTAGACACCTCAGAGGGGAGAGAGAGCTCCACATTTTGGACCCCAGTATGTAGAGACATGATCCTCTAGCTGAATGCATCCTTTAGGGAATTATCCTCTTGGTCAAGCAGCATCTGTCAGTCTGGGGGTGGTGCTGCTGTTTTAGCAAAGTGGTGCTTGAGCACCGGAGGGCAGATGGACCTTGCAGCTTTAGGATTTGGGGCAAGCAGCTGTGAAGATGTTAAAGGATTGCTTCCATGTAATACCCCTGGGGAAAAGAATGCAGTTATAGTCCCCCATGTCACCCTGGATGTTATTCCGAGTCCTTTCTCTCCTTTGGCTGAGTTGAGAGAGTGGCCAGCAGGTGAAAAGTTGACAGTGCCTCTTCTAGTTCTCACAGCACAAAGTTTGTGTGTACTAATTGTTGTTGTGATAATTACTCAATGAATCTCTTGCTGAACTTTATGTATGATGTTGATTTATATCCTGCAGTTTTTTAATACTTTGTACCAAAGATATAGACAGATTTGGAAATATGAGTTTGTTTATGTTATCATGCAGGTGTAAGCTCTTTGGGTTTTGAAATTATCCAGCATTGATTAAATTATTGTGACCTTTCAGATGGATGGTAAGTAAGCAAACTGACCCTTTTAGAAAAAGAACAAACTCTAGAGAGGAAACATCTCCAGAGGTTTCTCCAGCTGCCTGTTCAAATTTTCAATGGTCCACAGAAACTGCAAATAATACGTAAGACTGATACTTTTTGCATGCACTGAATGCATCCCATGAGCTACATTCCAGAAGTGAGACTGTTACACTGACAGGATCCTGATACAAATACAGAGTCACAGTGGGCCACACTGGGCAATTCTTGATATTTTTTTGCTTTTTCTTGGCTTTATAGGTGGTCTAGATCTACACTTAATGTAAGCAGTTATGATATTTTGTCTTGTAGGTCTTAACGTAGGTGGGAAGACCAAAGAAAAAGGATTCTAATGCTTGCCAGCAAATTAGAAATGTATAAAGAACTTATAATTGGAAAACAGACATGTACTAAAGAAAAAGAGATGTAAAATGCTAATCAAAGATCTAGTCAGGAATGTTCTCAGCTGGTTAACAAGAAATATACTTTTAAGTTATTGTTATTATATTTTCTGAATGGAGCACATAACTGCAGGTTTTGAAACTGGGAAAAGAAAGAAAATAATTATTCTCTCTGCAAATAATTATTCTCTGATCTTCTGTGCTCTGCTAGACCTGGCTTTAAATGGAATAGAATGACTGTGCACTTTGCACAAACAAACCCTTTTGTGCCCCATATTACACAGAAAAAAAATGTGATCTGCAAGGGTATTGGGATCATTGCTACAAATTCTCACTGCTGAGATGATGTTCACAGAACAGCAAATTCCCTTACTGTATTTCCAAGATGAATTGCTTTGGCATGGCTGGTGTGCTTCTATGCAAAAAAATGTTGAAGTTACTATTCTACTAGTCATTATTATATATCTGAAGTCAGTATTCTACTATTAGCTATTCTATTCACTATTCTACTCTTAGCAGTTTTTCCTCAAGAAGCGTTCATCTCCTGTAGTTGTTTATAAGGAGAATCTCTCAAAAAATAGAATTGTCTTTTTGCTTCTTACTACTGTCTTCTAATATTGACCTATTTGTTGCACCAATGGTTTTGTTGATCCTGCACACAGAGAGATTCAAGAGACCCACTGTGGTCTCTTCCAACCTTACCCATTCTGTGGAATGCTTGAATCTCCATGTGGAACAATATGTGATCCTCAGCACCTGGCTAAAGCTCACTTAAAATGTTTTTGAGATGGAGTTGAACTGACAAGCTTTGACCCTGTGAAATGTGAAGTTGTACTATGCTCTGCTAGGAAATGGAAATTAGTGGAATTGATAAACTTTAGAGAGGATATGGGATACTACCACTGAGTGAAGCATTTCTGTTGCCTGATCTCCTGTTAGTGGTGAAATAAAAGCTGCTGCTTGAACAGCAATGTGCAGGAGGTCAGCAGATCCCATGTAGCTACTGCTGGTAGGCTCAGTGCTGCTGAACACTTGGTGATGGGGAGAAGTGAACTTGAGAAAACCCCTGGCTGCTTTCCTAAGAATTTAGACAACTAAGTTGCTGCACCCTTGCTCAAGGCTGGCTGTGCATCAGGTGAAATGGATGAAAAGTTATTTCTTCAAGTTACTGCCAAGAAACTACACTTTGCATGGCTGCCTGCTTCTTTCTGGATCAGGAAAATGTGAACTAGATTTGATTAAACTTTGCTGGTGATATTTAAATCATGAAGTGTCTTGTTAGATTCAGTGGGCAATGAGACTGATGGGAATTTTCCTCTGAGAGGGGCCTGAGGCTCTCAAAACCAAGGGACTCTTGGCAGGACATCCAGTGCATGGCTTCACAGGCTTTTGTATTTCTTAAAAGCTAATGAAAGAAATGAGCCTAGAAACAGCCTCAAGGACCCTGTCACTTAACTGGATTTAATTTATTTGCCGGACAATAAAGTGAGAAGTGTTGACCCTGGGTCCATATGTAAGGAAGACTTTGGTGGGATGAGGGGACAATCAGAGCTCAGCCCAGGTGGTTTGGCTCCGGGCAGATGCTGGAGGTTGTATGCAAATGCTCTGCTGGTGGCCAGCGGGGATGGAGCGATGAGTGTGCTTCCCATTAGCGTCTGTTGTTACACAAGAACACAAATTACTCCTTTGACAAATGACATGGGTCCCCTGCCAACGACAAGTTTTGTTCTATGTCAAAACTGAGGCATTATGCATTTTGTTTTCTCATGTGCAAAAAATTATAATTCCTGATTTTTCTTTGCTATATGGTCATTTCTAGACCTGGATTTTGACATGGAAGACCCTGTAGGACTGGTCAGCTAAAACAAGACCTTATTTGTATAAGGGTCTTGTTTATCTTTGGCTCTTTTGGGGAGGTGGCGATGACCCAATGAAGGTCTTTTACCAAGACTTGTGCAGTCCAACCTACCATTCATGATCTTAAAAAAAATAAATAACAAGGTGAGGTAAATCACCTCTGATACCAAGATCTACAAGTGAAGCTGTCAGCTTATAAAAGTGCAGAAAGATCTCATTATGGTGACTGATAAAGTGATGTTAAATAGAAATAAGTTCTCTGCTACTGACTGCTATCCTCCAGCCTATTCCAAATAGGTCTTTTTCCTTCCCTCAGCAGCTGGTTCTGAAGAAAAGACACCGATAAAGTCTTTCAGCATCTATAGCATCCAGTTCACTTTGGACTTGCAGTAAATTTTCCTAGACCTTTCTCTTTTACTGGAGAGTGAGAGGGCCTCTCCAGGCTGGAATCTGGCAGCAAAATGTCCACCAGTAGGCTAACGTTAAGTGTTATCAGCTGCCCTATCAGTCAGGTCACGTGCCTTCCCGCAGGCTTTGAGGGCTGATATTTGCTGTGGCTTGAAATGCAACTTTGTGGGGAGCTGTGGTTGATATCTCAGTACCATCATCTTGTGGGTGTTGCTGAGGCCAGTGTCAGGATGGAAAAGATGGGGTCAGCCATAATTAGCCTTTTTCCAGAAGTAATGCAGTTAATGCTAGCTTTGGAAAGAGGAGGAGATGGGAGTGTTTGGCAGCACTGCTGGTTTTGATGATTGTGCTGCCTGTCCTGCCACCACTGGCTGCTGTAGTTTGGGCAAATGCATATTTCTGTTTGCAGTTCAGGGGCTGCTGTGTGACAGAAGAGAGGTCCCGAGGCCTGAAACATGAGCCATGGTGTTTGTGTGCTCCTTTGTGTGCAGCCTAACCTTGGTGTGAATTGCATGCGCAATGTTGTGTCTTGTTTTGGTTTTCTGCCTTCCTCAGTTGGTACCAGGATGTTCAGGATGTTTAAGTAGCATCGAATCTAGTTTTTGGTGCTAGAGCCTTGTCTCACTGCAGATTCTGCTAATGTCACTTTCTCTTGCTGATTGCTGTTGAGACCTCTGACCAGCTGCTGATAGACACAAATCTCTGCATGATTTGTTACAATGGCTGGACTTAATTCAGAGCAGAAATAGATCTCCAAGAATTGTTGTTTCCCCTTGTTCCTGTAAAGTGTGCGTAGAGCATCCAATGCCCATGAGCACGTATGGCTGCTCAGCAAACAACATCCTGCTTGGATCCATCCTCCTCGCCATTGATCCCAAATTCTGTGGCTGCTGCTACTGTGGTATGTTTCCTCCCCACTCCACCCACTCCAGGCTGCTGCTGGTGGTCTCCAGCTCCATCCTTCCTTCATCAAAGACCGAAATGTCCATGTTGCAGATGGTGTTAATAATAACAATTGTGTCTCCAACAGTGCTAATGGCCGTGGGCTTCCTTTCATCCATCTCAAATGTTTGAAATCCTCTTCTAGCATCGACCACCCCTTTTTCAGGCAGCTCAGTGGGGTGGTTTTGGCTTGTGGCAGGAATACCAGCAGGCTTAGTGATGATGAAACAGAATCTTGATTGCAGTGCTGGGCGGGTTCCCTCTCCTCACTCCCTTCTTGCTGCAAGCTGTGGAGCGAGATAGCAGCTGAGGCAAGGCCTTGAACTGTGGGTTCAGGAGCAGCCTATTGACCATGTTTGCTCATCCAATGTGAGCTCAGTTTTCGAAGAAAAATTTAACGTGTTTCTAGGCTTTTTACATGATACGGGGGAACCCCTGAAAAGGAGCAGAAGCTTGAAAACTGCAGCCTTTTTCAAGCGAAGGTAACATCTTGATTTAGGAGCAAACTTCCACTTTCATCCATTTTTACTGTTCTTCTGTTTCTCTGACCTTTTCAATCTCTCTAAAACACATCCTTTCTTTTTCCAGTGTTGAGAGTAAGACTGGAAGGATGAGAAAAGTTGCTGACTCTTTCAGGAAGAGCAGCAGGTTTTGAAAGGATAAAACTGCTGCCATAAAAAAGGTCAGTACCCTTCAAATCTCTGAATATTCCAGCTAAATCAATAAATGTGACATTCTTCTGGTTTGTGTCTGACTCAGTGTGCAGCACTATGAGACCTTCCTTTGGGCAGTATTTTCAGCCTCCTGAGCCATTATGGGAAAACATGAGATAGTTCCTGGAGTTGTCTCATAGAAAACTGGGCCAGGAGTCAGCTGATCAAGATCTTAATTTAGGCTTTTCCTCTGCTCTGCTTTGTGTTCATATGGATAATTTTCTTTCTATTCTTTTTCTCACCTCCTGAATCATGTCTGGTTTCATAGTCTCTGATCTACTCTGATTTATTTTCTTGGGCTGGTGTGGTGGATGCAGCCAACTGGCCAGAATATGCAGGTTTTCAGGTGGTACCAAGGTGACATCACTGACCAAATAAGAATAACTTAAAAGTACAATGCCCAAATCATACTGAAAAAAAAATCCCCTAAAACCCTGCCAAACAAACCCTTGATTTTCAAAATATCATGTCCCTGGTGAAGATTTTATGAGACTTATTTATGTCTTATTTGAGAGGGGAGATTTACGATAATTAGGTAACAGAAATACTACTTCAGTGTTTCTGCAGACTTGGAAACTGCTGAAAGTTAAGCATGGCAGGTCCCAGCCTTAAGGAGGACTTGAATTTAAAAACATATTCAGAAAGGTGCCCCCTTTCTTTTGTTTAATCTGGGCACTGCATTGCATTAAATGTGTGTTTTCTTAGTGACCTTTTTAATTGGAAAATAGGTTTCAAATGAGGATATGTCTTCTGAATGTTGATGGTAGATGCCAACCTCAGTTTGAAATAATTGCAAATTGAGAAAGAATGGTTTGTCTGTTTTGAACCACAAACTATAGAAAGGAAAAGTAGTAATAATGTATTCAGTATTCATTGCTGACCCCAAAACTTCATACAATCAGTAAATATTATGGTCAAGGTCTTTTTTACAGTGAGTTAAGTAAAGCAAAGTCTCCTAGGAGAGGAGTGGGAGGGGAGGTAGCATAAGGCAGAACATATGGGTCATGATGGGTTAAAACAAAGTGTTCAGGAGCATTCAAAACAGTACTTTTCTTATTTAATGTGTGCAGTAGTGCTCCTTGCAATCCACGGTGTCATTCCCCAGTAAGCTGGGAGGTGAGGGAGAGAGTGGATAGAGTCACAGAGAGCATGGAGAGATGCCCAGGTAAATATTTGTGCAAACAAAGCTCTTGCTGCAGGCCTTGTGCTTACCTGGCCTGCAAAGCCCTTGCAATCTTTCTCTATGAGCTTCTAGTTTTGTTCTTTTGCCTGAAATCTTCCCATCCAGCACACATGGCTTGAGCCTACAGGCCAAAATAGCAGGCAGTGTGAGGGATGGAGTTTCTTGACTGAGGATTCCTTGTACTTGTAGCAGGCCTGAAGAGTTTTCTAACTGCTGGGGGAGCAGGGCCTTTCAAAAGCAGGGGGTTTCCATGCATCAAATGTGTGCATGATCTCTGTCACTGTGGTGGAGAAACTCGGTATAGCATTGCTGACATTCCGTGTCTCTTTAGGGAGGAAGACTGAGTGCTAAACTGCTGTCCCTCCACGGGGGCTTTACCGGAGCTGTGAATTTCCATGCTCCAGAGTACCAGGTTTCATGAGATTCCAGATTCATCTGTTACAAAAAGCAAATGACCCTGATTTGAACTTCCTCCAAGACTTCCCCTTGTTGCTCGAAAGCCTTTATTCCAGCCAACTGAGCAACAGTTCAATCCCACCCCTTCTCCCTCAACCACTGCTTCAGCCTCTGGAAACTCTCGTTTATTGTATTAGATACAAGTGTACGTTCCATATCTTGGACCAAATCTTGTTACTCCTGACCTTTCTGGCAGAAGGAATTCTGGATTGGTGTGTGAAGGGTTGCCCAAGTTTTGCTGCTGCTGAAGAAGGGATGCCCCAAGAGCTGCATTGTGAGCAGAGATTTCACAGCAAGGATGTGGAGTTTCCAGAGCCAGGTGGCACAGATTGCCCATCTCTGCACCGTTTGCTTGGGAGATAAAATATTGGAGGCATTCCTGTTAAATCCCTTGGATATAAAGATTTAATAGAAGAAATAGTGCTATTTCTCAGACTGCTTCCCCATCTTTTTGTGGGCATTGGCTTTGCTCCTATTCTCATTTAGGGGTATTTTTTAATGGTTTTTGTGGTCCCCAAAAATCTTTCATTCTGGCTCTTTACCTGCTACTGTTGGTTTAATCTTCCTTTATGTGAATCAACAAAGGGGCTACACTTTAACTGAACAATGTTCCCATTTCCTTCACAGCTTCCCCCAAAGTACACTGGAACACGAGCATCTCCTTTCCCAAATGAGTACCTGGGTCTTTCCTCCCCTTTCTTTCTTTGGGAATCCCAATACTAGGCACCTCAATCAATCCCTTTTCAATCAGCATCAAACCCCATCAATTCTATTGAAAATGGCTTTTGCGTGAAGACATTACAGTGACAGGGTGGGAGTCTACTTAGACCTTTATTTTATTATGTCTTGCAAAATCTCTGATAACTGGAAAATGGAGAATCTCTGACTCCATTGTGAAACTGCATAAATTCAGAACTTAATGAATTGTAATTAGCGGCATCCTAATGGGCTCCATATGTTAGTAAGTCATTTAGGAAGAAATACAGTTGTTTGCCATCCTGCACAGCACTGACAAATTAGGATTCAAACCATACAAGCCTCTGTCTTTCACAGATCTCTTATACAATATGTTTGTCAAGAATGTACTTGTATGAAATGATGTACAAAGCAGGATGCATGGAACAATCCTCTCTTGTCTCCATGTTGCCTCTTTTTATGTGAGAGAATCGAGGATGTGCATTCCTGGCTCTGTGTTGCAGGAGGTTCCAACCATCTTGAGGCTTGGATAAAGGAGTGCTCAGGCTATAGGTTACCTTCTATATTTCAGTACATCCTGCATTTGGAAAATAACTACTTCCCAGGGAGAGAAGTATTGTCTAATAGATCTGGTTGTCATGCCTGAAGGTGCTGTATAAATGACAAAAAGACATATGTTTGCATAATCTTCATTACTTTTAACACAGCTCAATATAATTTCACAAAATGTTTCATTTATTTTTATTTCAAAGATTGTGACAGTTAGGATTTTGAAGTACAAGTTGCCATCTGCAATCAATTTATGATCCTTCCCTAGTGCAATTGTGGAAAAAAAAAAAAAAGAAGGGGGAAAAAAAGAGAATTATTTGGAGTAAAAAGCATTGAAAAACAAGTAGAGTGGAGTAATAGCACATCTGTTTTCATAAGAAATCATGGAACCTGGACTTTTTTCAGTGTGGTATTTTACTACCACATGGCTTTAATCCTACATCTGGGCCTGTTGTTTTATGAAATATTTCCCACAGATGATGTCAATTATAATTTTTGTCCCGCTCGTCAATTTACGGACTTTTGGAATAAGACAAAATGAAACAACCAGAAAAAGAACAACTTATGTGGTCTACTCTCTGACAAAATTATAGCTGTGTGATACACTTCTAAAATCAATAACTCTGTTAATGATTAGCAGAAAACATTGCTTAGTTTATGAGCAGAGATGTGGCCCACACTCACCAGATGTTTGGCTCTGAGTTGCATTCTTGTTTGCTGTGTATTTACCAGCAGATGTTCAGCAGTTTATTTAATACCTCTTGTATGAGCCAGTAGTAGGTCTAAGTCTGTGTGACATTTATAAGCCATCTGCCAGCAATACAGGTGGAATGCTTTTATGATTTCTCTCTTTTTTCCAGTGATGATCTATCAGTGAAATTGTAGATAAGTCTTTATGGATTTATATAGCTATTAGGAAATAGAATCCTTATCTTTGTAGGAAGACCCTAAAATGCATTCCTCAGCAGATGCCTTTTCAGCTAGTCTTTAATTATTATTTTTATACTTAACCTGCAGTACTATATGAAAGATCTGATGAAACTTTCCTCCTCAGAGATATTTGAGCTCTTTTTAAATTAAGCCCCTCATTCAGGTATGAATGTTCTGAAGGCTTATGCTCGTTGGAGTTGGAATCTTTTTTGAATTGGCCTTTGAAAGCAAAGTAAAGATCCAGCTTGTGTTCCCAGCTTTCCCAGAGGTGAGGAGTATTTGAGTTTAGGGTTTACAATGAACTAGACTCAAATTGTTTCAATGCAAGGGCATACAAAAATTCCAGTGCTGGTTTTAGTTGGAAATGCTCACGGGGTTTGATCCAAATCCTATTGAAGTGAAAGACTCTTGCTGACCTCAGTGGGCTTTGGATCAGATCCATGGAAAAATGTTTCTATGAAAAGAATGCATTTACTGTGGCCCTGATTCAGAAAGGTATTTGAGCATGCACAAAGAGTTTCTGCATGTGCATGGTCCTGTTGGCACACAGGTGGTTATTGTTATCAAAGGTTTGCATTGCTCCTTGAATGGCCATCAAGAACCTTCATTGTGTCCGACTTGGGTTAAGATTCTTTTCCCTGGTAGGAGCAGGGGTCAAGAGGTTTAGTCCCCAAGCTCTGCGGAGCTTTGGAAATCTGGTCTCTGTAAGGGAAATCTGTGCAAAATCTTCTATTCCTGGCTCGGGGCTGTCCTGACTGGTTCTCCAGAAGCCTAGCTGGAGTGTTTAATAGGATATTTTCCTGCTTTTAAGGGCATACTGGACCAGATTGTACTTCAAGAGGTCCCCTGGGAGAGATGATCAAGGAAGTACAGCTGGGCAATTGCAGATACAAAAGATAACAGAGGCTAAAGCCACCAATAAACAGCAGAATCCTACCACAAATTATATCAGCACATGAATTTAATTTCTAGATTGTTCATTAATGTAATTTGGATATATACATGCTCCTCCTGGGTGTTTGCCACAGTATCTAAACTGGTACATAAGGAACCACTTTGGTAGTGAGTTACAAAAATGTTTATTGCTCTATTAGAGGAAGAAATATAAGAAGTACAGGAGTAATATGGGCAACAGGCAGAAATAGAGTAGCCATTCCAAAGTATATGGATTGGAACAGTCAGTGAAATTATCACTGGCTGGTGCATATTCTGGCTGTGGGCAGTGTTGCAGTGTTGTCTGGACTTGGATCCTTTCCTTGTCCTTACCCCCTTTGTGCCAGCCCTGCTCAATCCTAAATCAGTCTGGTCAGAAATTCAAGTACTCCTTTCCAATAAATAATCTGAGGTTAGTAGAAACCAAATGCTGGAGATGGGAAGAGTGTGATCTGTGAAAATAATGCTGAGATATTTCTTTGCTTGTTCTAGTTGAAAGTGTCAGCTACATCAGTTAATTGGTTTCCACTATAATGAGCATACAAACTTTATGAAGCTTCCAACCTCTGGTCTCAGTTCAGTTCTGTGACAAGTGTGACCTCTGGATGTATATAAGGGTTTGTACCAGCAGTGCTTTTGTCTCTCTGTGCTGCACCAAGACTTGCAAGAGAGCCTGGTTTGTTGATATTTAGAATTAGATCTAATGGCTGGTCAAAGACAGCTTCAGCCTGGGGTGAAGGTGAAATTTCATAACAGTGATGTAACTCAGCCCTGGAATAAATTAAGAAAAGAAAAAAAAAAGAATTAAAAATTTGTTTTATCAGCAGTTAAGGTCCTCAGAGTGAGATTGAGGACTTGACTTAGTTTCTTGCAGACAGAAAATCTCCATGGTGCTTAAAAGCCAAGGTCTCAGATGTGACTGAGGCTGCTCTGAAATAGCAGTGCAGGTACTTGTGTCCTTCTGGAGGAACCAGCAGATGAGATCCCATCCATATCACTTGCCCAGCACCCAAAATAGCCCTAAATATCATGCAACAAAATCAAACTCAACATGTCAGCCTGAAGGATACTGGTGCTGTAATCTGGCTACAGAGGAAAATTATTTGGGATGTGGTGGTATCCATTCCCTTCCTGGGGAGAGCAGGAAGGTCCCTACTGGTTTCAGTGTGTTCCTAACCCTTTTTAAATGGAACGCTGTCACTGAGTCTCATGTTTCAGGGTTTCAGCCTGCAGGACTTGGGAAGGATTTATTGTTTGCTTTCCTCTGAGGCACCAGATATTTCCCAGCTGGAGACATGACACTGGAGGTAGGCCAGTGCTTGGACGTGGTACTTAAAATCCTCTTTTTACAGAGGACTGGCTGGTCAAACTGATTTGATTAGCAGATTTGGGAAGAAATTTTGTTCTGCATCATTTGGTAAGGCCCAGAACCGTAACAAGGCCTTTTGGTTGGAAAGGCAAAGCAGAGAAAGCCCTGTGATGTGGCAACTTGAAGGAAAAGCAGCTGAGCCCGTGGACAACATGTCTCAGTCATAGACAGGACTTCAAGGAGAGATGTTCAAATCCATTCCAGCTGTGAGTTCAGTAAGGTGTCTGTCAGCCCTCTCCTCTCTCTGTCCCTAGGAAGGGAGCAAAGTTGGGCTTTACTTAGAGTCCAAGGAATGGTTTTGTTGCACTAAAATTAGTGACTCACAGAGAGCATTTCCCTCAGAGAGCTTTGCAGCCCTTGGATGCCCAAGGTTGTGCTGTCTGTTTTTCCTGCCACTCCATAAATGCTTGTTCCCCTTCCTTCTCAGGGGATCACACGTCTTGGAGCTTTCCAGGCAGTGGTGTGAAGAAGCAAGAGTCTCATCAAAGATGTAAATTCATCCTTTACATCCAAAAGCAACCTTGGGATGCTCTGAATTCTGCTGGCAACTTCATGTGCCACGAAGTAAAGCCAGGCTGGTGTTTCCTTAACTCAAAAAGCCATTTAGTCATTGATTTTCAAAGGCACTGACTCAGTGCCTTGTGAGATGCCTCTTACCAGCCCAGATTGCTGTCAAAGCCTGCAGGATTGAGGTGTTCATTTCAAAATCCCACAGAAATGGAATGCCCAGGTCTTCTAGAAAGCTTTGGAAGTCCAGCTGCTATAGCTAACTGCATTCAGGTTGTATGGGAATCTGGAATAATGCTCAACAGCAGGATCTGTTCAACCAGCTGAAACAAAATACCTGTCCTGAAACTGCCTGTTGACAGAAATCACAGGTTTTCAATTAAGCTTACCTTGAAAAAGGGCTTGCTTTCCAGGGAAACAGTTTTCTTAAAACCTTTCTTGAAAACCAAAATGTTTCCATCTGTATAATCTGAAAGGGTAGTGTGGGAATTTGCTGGTATTCTTCAGCCTCAGATCCCCATTCATTTCTCTAGTGTGTGTCCCACCAGGAATTAGGAAATACAACTTCAGTGATGCAGCAGCTTTCATCTGGAAAAAGGGAAATCAGCTGTATCATGGGGCAAAAAGGGAAATGAGAGCATGAGATTTTGAATTCCATCTTCCAGGACACCATGCAGTAGCATTTCCTAATGGAAATATTTTGGGTTTTGGTTGAAATATTTTGGTATTTGAGTTTTAGCCAAAAAAATTGAAATTTTTCCTTTGAAAAATTGAGATTGAAACTATTATGTATTTCCACTGAAGTTTTGCCCAGGAAAAATCAAGCACTTTCCAAGCAGCTCTACAGAAGACCACATTTTTTTGACCATTTAAGCAGCTGCTAGAGTATTAAGATAGATGCTAAAGGCAAGAAAAATACTTGAAAAGTCAGTCCATCAAAAAACAATGAGGGCCAAATTTTTTTAGAGCAGTGCTTCAGCTGTGGCAGCGAATTGTGTGAATAAATGTGCCTCTTAAGGATGAAATTATTCAGGAGGGGTTATGAAGGCTTGTCTGCTTTTTCCATTCTGTATATGTTACTGTTTGTCCTTGGTCTGTGTCAAGGTACATGCAACACTTCAGTGAAACCTGGGTTTGGAAAATGTTTATGGGAATGTGGGCTGTCTTCTGGAGTACTTCCTCCATCCCTCTTACCATTGCCAGCTACAGGAAAGAGGAGCTCAGGGGATTAAACTCTGACAGCACACTTGCAATTTTTACTTTATCAGGAGATGTATCTGGCTGTTTAGAATATCAACAGATTGGCATGGCTGTTGTTTTTCTCTGTGGGTGCTTTGTAGCTTTGGGTGCCAGTCAAATACATGTTGGAATAGGTGAGTGGAATAAAGCATAAATATGAACATCCCTCCCTGCTTTGCTGTTTGAGTCAATTACTAACAGAAGGGCACTCAGTGATGAGAGTGAGTGACCCACCCAGGACATACACAGGGTACAGAAAATTATACAGTGATCCCTCCAATTGATTTGAGTTGCTCAGTGATTCCCCCTGCTCTCTGCTCAGTTGTGAGCCAAGCCAGCACTGCCTGTGTGTGTCACTGCTCTGATGGACCACTCAGGTGTGCTTCACACACCAACAGCTCACACTCCCCAGGAGCAGAGCTGCTGCTGTGGCAAGACTAGAAGGTGCAGAAAAAGGTAACCAAAAAAGGATTCCTTGAGGGGAAAGGTTTACAAAGGGCCCATCTTTGTGGGATATTTGAGTGGAATTACAGTCGTATAACTTGTGCAGATGCAAGTCCTTGTGTGGATGGCTTCATTCCAGAATAAGTCTTTCTCTACTTAAGGCATATCCCCAGCATACAAGGAAACCCACTAATTTTTTAAAGCTTTAATGATCTATTGTGGCCATGGCATTGATAATTAAGTCTTTGTGATTCCTGTCACAAGGTCAAAGCCATCCTTAAGGCATCCTGGCCACAAAGCCTGTTGTAATAATTTCTGAACGTGGTTGTTGTAATGGGTTTTTTACCTGACATATCAACAGCAGTTTATCCTGAGTAAACTGCTGTTCAAGAAAACGAAATGGTGTCCACCCATGTGTGCAAAGGCACAAATGTGGTCTGGCCACTCCCTGCACTGTGACATCTACCCCTGACAAAGAGACTAAATCTTTTTTTACATGGCAGATGGACTCTTGCCTTTGGTTTCAAATATTTCCTTTATGTAGTACAGAAATGTCACCAGGTAAGTAGAAAATCTCTGAGATTCCACTAAAGGGTTAAAATAGCTATACCTGTGCTCTACAGCCATGTTAAATCACCAGCTCTATCCCAAGCTCAAATCAAATAATTTACAGTGATTTACCCTCTAAAGGATCCCAGTTTGCTGTCTGCTTCACCGAACATCTTGCATGACCATTTTTTTAACTGCTGCAAGTGGATGACAGGTATATCCTAAGAACCTGTGCTGTGGATCTGCTGTAGGAATTCAGCAGATATTACAAATAGTATGGTAATGCCTTGAGCACTGCCAGGGATGGGACATCCATGTTTTATCTGGGTAACCTGTTCCAGTGCCTCATCACCTTCACACTAAAGAATTTCTTCCTGTTATCTAGTCTAAATCTGCCCTAAGTCAGTTTGAATCCATCCCCCCTTGTCCTGTCATTCCAGCCCTTGTGAAAAGTCCCTCTCCAGCTCTCTTGTAGCCCCCTTTGGGTGCTGGAATGCCTCCCCAGAACTTTTTCTTCTCTGGGCTGAACAACCCCAACTCTCTCAGCCCATCCTTACAGAAGAGGGACACTAGTTTTTTTTTGATTGTTTTGTGCTTTTTCTTCTTAGAAATGTAACTTACTGGGCGCAACTAATTGCAGTTTGTGGTAGAGTTCTTGCAAAGAAGAAAGGTCCTGGAGATAATCAGAATAACAGCAGCAGACTTATCCTCTGATCGTTTAGAAGTGGCACTGAACCTGTGAGTGTTTGTAACCCCAGCATTTGAGCACCATTTCAAATACAGCTTCTCCATCAGTGCCGTACCGTCAAAGCCTGGAACACGTGAGAGTCACTGATGGTGATATGTGATATTGCAAGTGAACTTCTGCTACTATGAGTGACTCAGTGCCACAGAGCAGAGAGTTTTTATTGAAAAAGCTTTGCTGCTAAGTGCAGGCACTGCTCCAGATGCCTCTGAGACATTATTTAGACAGAACTCATCATCCACCTCTTGGAATTAATTTGTGGATGAAAATTTAATTATAGCAATGCATTTGTACTTTTTGTTCTTTTCCCATTAGGACATGAGGAAAACGTAGAGTTGGTAGTAACTGGATGCCACAGCTTTACTCGGATCATAGCTCCTCTGGGACACTGCTTTGTGCTTCCAAACCAAAGTGCAGCGTTGCTGTGTTCATATCTGTAGGGAGATACACAACAGTGTCAGTGGGAACCATGGCAGCCTGAGCAAGTTGTGGTGGCTTTAATGCTGTCTGTGACCTTCCTTCTGCTCTGATTGCTTTGTTACTACTTAGTATCACAAAAGTGCCTTTTGCTTTATGTCTCTTTAGGCTCCTCCTCACTAATCAAGGCCAAGCTGCTTCTGTTTGCCCTTGTTGCCTTCCCTGGACACTGTGCTCTTGGGAAAGGTACAGCAGATGTTACAAAAGATATCAGGATGACTTAAATCCCCCTTTGGGTACTCTTATAGTAGAATTTTGGAGGGACAAGAAGCGTCTTCATCATCACCTTCCAAGCTTAATATTTAACAAACTGCATCTGTGGTTCTTACCATTTTTCATGCTGTTTTATCCAGTCTTCCAGCAATATACCCTGTCTGTTTCTGAACAGACCTTCTTTACCCCTGCTTGCTATTCCTGAATATGTTCAATGTTAATTTTCCAGTCACATGAGTTATTCCATTATATGTTATGCCAACTAACCTATAATTTTGATTATGTATTGATGCTTTCAGTTCCTCCTTTTCATTTCCCATACTACTTGCCTGAACATGCACACATCAGCAAATCGACCCTCCATTTCCCTTTCTGTCCCTTGTCTAACCCTGTTATCACTACCCACATTCCCTTCCCGAGGGTTAGGCTTTTTTCCAGGTCACCATGTTCTCCCTGGTTGCCCTGACATTACTTCAGCAGTCAGGCATACACGCACAACCCCAATCCAGGCAATCTCTTCTCAGAAATATTCAGTAAACTGGTTTTGTCTGATCGTTCTTTCTACCCACTGAAGAGTCCGAGAAAGAAAACAGAATTGAGGAATGAGCCAGAGAGTTTAAGAAAAATCATTGGGGTGGGTGGGAAACTCTAGTTCTTTGTTAACCAGTGTTTGTGATTTGCTGGGGAGCTGCTGTGTTTAGGCTGAGTTATTGGAGTGCCATAGTGTGTGTCCCACTACCTCTGTCAAGCAGCTCTAGGAGGTTTTATGGTCTGTCTTGCTCCGAAATTATTGCAAGTGACATAGAACCCCTTGAAATGGAGCATTTGCTGGAGGAGCAGCGCTAATGACATGGGTGGTCTGGGGATTACTAAAGTGACTTTGAGTCATTTTAATTTTCCCTTTTATATCTACCTGTGTGGCCCTACAGGAAGGAGAATAATGAGGGAAGCACTCATTAAATGTGGAAAAGGGATCTAGTTACCCATTTTCAGGTGTGTCGACATGCATAGATCCTGTATGTAAAAGTCAATGTATAAATGAAGGGAAAATATGTTAAGTGGGGAAGTTTGAAATTTTGCAAGCTTTGCACCTGCCTTGCAGTGCAACATGTGACAGGCAAAGAGGGGAAAATTGGCTGAATTTTGCCAGTAAAACACTTAAAACCTAAAATAGTAGTGGGAATTTTCATACAGCAACAATCCTTGTACTTGTAGCAGGCCTGAAGAGTTTTCTAACTGCTGGGGGAGCAGGGCCTTTCAAAAGCAGGGGGTTTCCATGCATCAAATGTGTGCATCATCTCTGTTACTGTGGTGGAGAAACTCGGTATAGCATTGCTGACATTCCTGCACAAGCCTCTTGGTGAGGGAGTGCCAGTGCCTTGCTTTCCCTGCTGCCATGTGCTCTGAGGAGCAGTGATGTGACTTGTCCAAGCTGAGGAATGCAGCTGTTTGCAGGTGTTGGGAGCTCCTCACTCAGCTGAGGCACCACCCTGCCCCATTCCCCACCCTCCTGCTCCCTGTCTTCCCAGGATGGACGTGGAGCTGGATTGCTCCCAATGGCCTGTGTGCTGCCTGACTCAACAGCCCCTCCAAAGCTGTCATTGTCATTCATGTACATTTCATTTGTTCTGAAATTTGGACCTAAAAGTGAAGATATTCTTATATCTTCTACCTTTACTTTTCAAGCCATGGCTGGTAACAAGTGTGTAGCATCTCTCATACCCGTTCCAGTCCATATACCATTTTTCCATGTTTTTCACATAGTTTTCACTGCAAGAATATTGTAGCTATGTTTTATGAGTCCACCTGCACCATCTGTCCCTTTTGAAGCTCCTGTTTACCTCAGTGGTGCAGGGTCAGGCACCAGGCTGGCTCCAGCTCTATTACATGGCTCTCTCTGCATGGAAATGCAGCAGCAGGTAACACAATAAGCAAACACATGGTAGGAAAATTGTCCAGTGCACAAAAGAGATCCTGGATGACATTAAACAAATGGCCTGAAGTAGCTTTAGAAATGGTTTCATGCATCTCAGGCCGTTAGCTGGTTTATGTTTCCTGTCTGGAATGAAGAGAGAGACAGGGCAAAAGAGTCAGGCCTTGTTTATGCTCATGTGTTTATTGTATCAGAGACATTTAAGTAGGAGGATATGACAGGTTTTCAAGGGGACAAGGTATGATTCAAATCCAGGTGCAGCTTATTTTCCATGAAATGCATCACTTGCCTATTAGACATAGATTTACCGGCGGCCAAAACAAATCTTGGCAAACTTGGCATTCTTCTTACCATAAATGAAAGGCATCCCAGCTTGTTATTGTTATTGTACAAATATAGCAGGTGTTGCTGATTTCTTCTTGATAACCTGCTGTTTAAGGGGAATTTATTTAACTTTTACGTACAGATAAGTGGGCTGCTAAACCAAATTCATCCCAGGTGTAACTGCAACCATTTTTTTTGTTCCTAAACTAGATTCTTATCCTGAATCCTAGTTATTAGATGGACAGATGTTACTGTATTCTTCCTAAAATAATGGGTTTTGAGGTGTGTTTGTTTCAAGGAGTTAAGCATTTTGCTTTTTCCTTTCTTTATTTTCCTTCTCCAGTCCTTTTGAAGCCTCCTATTCATGCATCTGTCAGAATTTCACATTCTTTGAAAAATAGACATCGTGCTGTGGACATGCCAGAAATTTAGGACACAAATGGGATTTCAGCCTGGAAATGCTTCTGTACTGTCTAAGGTAAAAGAAAGCTTATTGGAAGAACTTGAAGGAATTCATTTGGATCATAAATATGTTTTAGAGATCAGTGTCCATTGAGAAATTAGATTAACATGGGCTGCTTTAAGAAGCATCTAAGCTAAGATAATGTTGTAAAACCTAAGCTAATGAAGCTGTCTATAGACCTTACTGGTTTTTAAATTTTTTTGGTGGGTGGTGGGGAAATGAAACAAACACAGATACTGGTAATTAAATCCAAGGGAATGGTATTTCTAGGTAGCCTGCCAGCATTGGGTGCTGCATGCAACACAGCAGATAAGATCTTCTACACTGTTTAAAGATATTTGAACACTCCCAACATTTTTGCATGTTTCCAAAGAGAGAAATACCACAGACCTGAGGTTACGGGTGTCTGTGCTGGGTTTGATGGGAGGGAACAGATTCATGCAGCCACCCCATGGCACTGAATCATTATTTCCAGAAATGTTGCCTCCTGAGTCAGTCAGTAATTTGGGGGTATCCACAAGTCCATGCCTGTAGGTGGGTATATAAGTACCCACTCACATCCAGTGTAAATAGAACTTCTGCCTGAGCTACTGGTGCAGTGACCCTTAAGTGTTAATGTTGCCTCAGTGGGCATTTGTTTATGCTAAAAACTGCTCCCCAGTTACTCTGTGGATGGGGACAGCTTGCCTAATTTATCCTTTTATAATCCGGATTCTGGTAATGGTTTTACAACTATTTCAAGCTCCATCTCTGACATGATTCATCAAGTCAGCATGCACTAGAGCCCCACTTGGTGTTCTTGGCTTTTGTATCTCTTGGTTTGATTCTGACTGGTCACTGATCTTTCCCATAAAAGATTTTTGGAAGGTTTTTTTCCCAGGAAAATGATGAAAGTGGAAGGGACATGTCTCTCAGTGAAGTTTGTGAATGAAGATATGCCACTTCTGCTGGCTGCTAAATCAGTTTTATTGTTGAATGGGCTTTAAAATATATACAGCATAAGGAAGACTTGATTTATTTGTTTTTAAGGGTTGTTTGTTGCTGTAGACTCCAGCTAAGACCCAGCCTAAGTGGGTATGGTGGCCTCTCATGCTTAATGCTACCTTTCTGAAATTGAGGCCAGTTCCTGGACTCCAGAGCTTCACCAACAACAGCCAAGAGAGACTCTGTTGAAAAGCACTATAAGCCTCAGCTTATAAATACACAGAAGTCTTAGAACACAAAGCAAGTGGCCAGTAGGTGACACAAGAAACTGGCAGAAGCAGGAACTATTTGGTTTTAGAAATGAGAGAAAAGTCAGCCATTTACTTTAAACATGAAACCTCTGACTTTATGCTCTGAGTCAGTAGTTTATCACTTACTGATAAAACATTATTCCTCTGAACTTCTAATAGGCCAACAAGAAATAGGAGACCAGCAAGAGCCTTGAGGCAAGTATATCCAATGATGCTGGATATGCAAACATAAAGCCAGTCAATGAAACAGAAAACATTTATTTATTTATTAAATGTATTGGTTTGGTGGTGTTTCTTGGGGGTTTTGTGTGTGTTTCTTATTTATTTTCATTTATCCTCAAGCAGCCCATAGTGTACCTAGTCCTAAGACCTTGGTTTAATTCAGGGGTTTGTTGCATTGTGCTGTTTTGCATTGTTCCTGGTGCAGCATTTGAGTGCCTCCTGTACTATCAGTGATATCCTATGGGATCTCTTCACGGCAATGATGTGTGGCTTTGGATTCCACTGTGTGCTAAGTGACTAACCAGGATTTTAAAACTTGTCTCTAATCTCTGATTTATCCCACTTCATTCCTTAGATCATTTAATCCCCTTAGGACAGCAAAGAGTGAAGGAAAAAGTGTTTGGATGGTGCCTCTGTTCCCTTAGCTTGTCCTTGGTGTGCCCTTTCAGAACAGAAATTCAAACTCTGTCTTTGTAATTGGACTGGGAGATGTTTGTGTTCCTGTGGGGATCTTAAGCTGCTCCCAGATGTGAACTTCCCACCCAGAGGCAGCTCTGGGGGTGACATTTGTAGCTTTTCAGAAGAGTTGCTTGCAGGCCCAGACACCCAACAAACTCAGCTTGAATTGAAGCATAACCAAATGGGTTGGGTGTCACTATGAAACAGCCTGACAATTCAGTTCTGGCAAAGCTCTTTTCTTCTCCTGTGTGACTGATTTGTCTGTTTTCCCCTACTTTCCTTGCCAATTTATAACGGCTTCACAAATATCTTTCCTTTTGTTGCTCCCTACTGTGAAGTCAATTAAATTTGTCTTAGCTCTTCTCCTTTCCCCTGGCCAGCTTTTTCCCCTGCATTTCCTTTCATTGGTGATATTCCCACTCTCTTATCTAAAGACTGAGCTATCAAGGCTGATCTCAGATGCTCTGCTGACTTGGTAAATGTAGGTGTATAAACTAAAGCCAGCTCTCTCTCTTTGCTGGGTCATTCTTTGAGGTCTACAACTCCCTTGGAGATAGCTGTTGTCTTCTTCTGTGCCTTTAATCCAGTTGCTTCTTGCTCTGGGAGCTGCCTTTGTCAGACAAGACTGGGGTTTTTTGCATGAACTCAGTGTTCATGTTGCAAAATCAGTTTCCATGAGACAGACTGTGCAGATGGCTGAGTCCAGCCTGGAGGAAACCCATTTGTCACCGTTTCATCATCAGTCCCCATTGTGTTGCCATCAGACAACCCCATTTATCAAGACAAGTTCTTGTACTGGTGTTTACCAGGGACACTGCACAAATCCCATCTCTGTAGATGTAAGTCCTCCCTCTGTGGTTTCTAGCATTGTTCTTTATTTCTGTTTACAAGGATGTCTAGAAAGACTACTTGAGGTCAGCAGCCTGTTTTCAGGTGATGTTTGATCCCTGAATGCATTACTGGCAACAGGGGAAGAACCTGGAACCTTTTCCTGACAGCCTGTCCAGCCTAAGTGGGAATAGGTGGCTTTTATTTACTGACATGAAATAGAATGTGAGCTTGCAAGTGCCATCCTCTATGTGTTGCCCACCACACCTGCCAAATACCATGTGCTGAGAGGAGCTGGTCTCCATGGCTCCTGTAACTTTTGTGGAAACATGTGGAGAAAAGTGTGAAAAAAGGAAAAGATGTCTTTGTGCTTATCAGGGTTACAGCAGAGCTGGGACTGGACCTATGTCCTTCTCTTCAGTGTCCTGTCCACTGCTTAAAGTTTTCTTCTGAGCCTGAATTCTTACTTGCCGAGGCCTGATCTCTCCAGAAGCATGCATGCTCTGAAGGCCAGGAGGAACTTCTGTGGTCATGCAGACAACCTGCAAAGCCCAGAGCATTGGAGTGGATCCTGGAGACAAGAAGAGAGCACTTGGGATCAGGTGGCTGTGTGGAGACCCAGTGATTAATGCCAAGTGTGAGCTCAGGAGGGCTGGTGGGTACTGCAGTGTCTGTCCCATCATCCTGAGGGGTTGGCCCTGCAGCCAGTGGCAGGACTTGGCACTGGGTTGGGAACAGAAGTGGTTTTGGTGACACCAGGTGAGCTTTTGCTCTTGCAAGCTTTGCTTGTTTCGATTTGAGGCTTTTCCAGACAGCCTTCCACCATTTCTGGGCTAGCAATCTGAAGTTGCCTGCCATAGAGGGGTCCAAAAAGGCTGAGAACTGGCTGAAAAAAAATTTTACTAAGGTGGCAACAAAGGGCATAGAAGCAAGATAGGGCATTTAAAAAATTTGGTAAGAAATTTGAAGGCTTTCAATTTTAGGCAACCTGAAGAATGCAGGTAGAAGAGAGAGGCTGGAGAGTCCATGCACAAAGCCAGAATGTGCTGAGGTGGGAGGGTTTGTCTGGATATTGTAGCAAGGATTGGTGAAAGATGGAGGGTTATTTGGGACCACTGCTGTGGGGACTCTTGTCTGGGAGGCACTGAATTAAGGGGTTTCTGGCCAGGGTGTTTAGTGGGGAGTGTTCTTAACAGTGAGCAAGCGGATGCTGTTAATCAGAACAATATGGAGCAGGCAAGTGCCCTTCAAACTGAGGGGGTGGGGGAGAGGGGCATTTTTCCTTTCCTTCCCCCCCATCCTTGCCCTCCCCAGCATGGATGTCGTGTGCTATGGGGGGACCTGGTGCTTTGCAATCAGTGAGGATAGGTTGCATTAATTAGGAAACCTGCAAAGAAGTGTTCTGCATCCCCCAGAAATCACGGAAAGGGTTAGTGCTCCACCAGGAAGCTGACAGCACCGCAGTGGACCACAATTAAGACTTTAAAATATGTAACAGCATTTTTATGACATCAAAGTACTGTTGCTGCACAAGGCAGTGTTTACGAAAAGCTCCCTGCTCTTCACCCTACAATCATGATGTACATATTGGCAATAAGGAAGTCAGCAATAGCTATTTACTGCTCTCCTGCAGCTGTGGACTTATAACTTAGGTCCCTAATTAAGTAGAAGCAGGGCTAACCACGAAGCACACCACAGTGCCTTAAAATGGCTTTCATACTGCGGAAATCTGGTGTTTGGTTACTCCAGAGAGTGGGTTTTTTCCCCTTGAAAACTATATTTGCACATTCAGAAATAATTATCTGGAGATTAAAAAAAAGAAAAGCTGTCTTGATGCACCAGGAGATCTAAAGAGCTTTTCATGGAAAGCATTTAACCTAAAAAAAAAAAAAAAAAAAACCGGGCTCTTTAGGGGAAATTTTGACACCAGCCCCATCNTGTCTTGATGCACCAGGAGATCTAAAGAGCTTTTCATGGAAAGCATTTAAACAAAAAAAAAAAAAAAAAAAATCCGGCTCTATATGGGAGATATTGACACCAGCCCCATCTTTGTCATCAAATGTGAGTGATTGTTAGCAAAGAAACTGGTCATGCTGCACAAAGGAGATCACAGTGTGTGTGTAAATCTGCATAACCTAATTGACTATCTTGGGAACGTGATCTTCAGCTGTAGAACTCTGCTTTTGACAAAACAATAAAGTTAAAAAGGAATGTCCCATCATTATGTTCCTTAAATGTCACAGGAACTGCAGTAAGTGCATCTTGGCAGAGGCAAGCCTACATCATTAGTTCCTCTCCTGGTTGCTTTTAGGTTTTTTGTTCCACATGGCCTGACTTGACAGGACAACAAATAGGCCTTTGCATCTGTACACATTTATTAGTGGATTTTATCGTTGGACATCAAGGAAATTGAGTCTCATCTAAAGGTTTATGGCTGTACACATCTGTGGATTTTACTACCCTTCCTTTCAATCAAACAAACAACAGCAGCAGAAAATTATTTTTGGAAAGTACAGTTTAAGATTTAATAATCATTTGATGTTCTGAGAAGTCCTTGGCTGTTTGTCCAAATATTTGCTGAACGTTTGCTGAGAACTTTAGTTATTGGGAGGTGGGGGTGGGTAGGAAGCTGGTGGGGAGGGCAGGCGTGCTTCTGCCTTGTATGAAAAGGTGATTTTTGTGTATTCACAGCCTCCTTCTGCTCCCAGCATAGCTGGATTTTGTTGGATCCTGTCTAGAGATGACTTATCATTAGGAATAAGCCCTTCGTACACACAGCAGTCCTGTCTCGAACTGATAACGTGTGGAGGAATCCCGGGGGTCAGGCCAGGGCACAGCACTACCCTGTGCTGCTTTTGCTCTGCTTGCTAATGACTGTGATTTCTATTCAGCTGGTTGGTAAAAGAGAGCCTGAAATCTAAGCTAAAGCAAGGCCTGCACAGTCTACAAGCCTTGCTCATTTAAATTCCCCCTGAAATTAGTGGGATAAAGGATTTGTTCAAGATTTCCTCAAAGTATTGCACAGTTCCTTCACACCTGACCTGGGATTTCACATAGTCTGGGCTGTCACATTTAAAGAGAATAATATAAAAAAATCAGAATCCTGAAGAAGATTTTGGAAGCGGCAGCTGGGTGTAAAATGAAGCAGTGCATGCCTAAGATTGCAAAGGGGCTTAGACAATAATTTTGAGAGAATTGTGCCTGTTTTTTCTTAATGCTGTGTTTATGCACAAACTAAAAGTGACAGCTTATGTGCCAACACCCTGAAATATTTCACTGAAAATAATTTGAGGTTCATACCTCCTAGTGTGTTCCATTGGAAGAGGACTGTCCAAGGTGAAAATTGAGGTCTTAAGTTAGTGGAGCTTGTATTGATGGATTACAATTTGTTCATGAATATTTTAATAGCTCACATAAGGGAGAACTGGAAGCTGATCTTTTAAATTTGCTTTTTCAGCCTGGGGAGCTGGGTGAAGGAGGATTTTTCCCTAACAGGAGATTCTTACTCTCAGTCTAATACCAAGGATGTTGTTTCATAAAAACACCTTCAACCTACTTTATTTCAACCTGAACTGTTTCAGGTGAGATTAAGTTTTTAGATGGAGAGCCTGACTGGTACTAAGATCCCAAAAAGATGGTACTTGTTATTAATTGTTTCATAGTGAGGAAATAGGGTTCTCACTGACCTAATAAGTTGATTTTACTCTGTTCACTGATCTATTCACTTTGAGGGTGTATTCACATACTTACACACACCAGCTCTTGGAGTAAGAAATGGGATAGTGGGATACTTGGTTCTTCCTGAAGACAGAACTCTCTTCCTCGTTGTGTGCTCATGGGGGCTCTGTTTGGAGCCCACCTGAGAACAAAAGTCATGCTGAACTGCCCAAAGTTTGCAACAGGGCCTAGAACCAGGGCCTCCATACAGATACCCCAACTCCCCATGCTCTGGTCTGACCTGAAGCCCAGATTACATTGTCAGTGTCCTTTTGAAATGGTGGTGTCCGGAGAAAGAGAGAGCTTCATGTAGGACTAAAGTAATACAATCATCCTAGAGGAATGGAGAGCTAAACTCTTTGTTGGGCCCAGCAAGGAGCCCCAAGAGCAAGTCTTCAGGACAGAGGATGGAGCTCCACCTGTGCCTTTGCTGGGCTACCACAGCCAGCCCATTTAGCAGTTACGTGAAGACAAAGTATAAGAAATGTTGCTTGCTGGGAAGAATAAATAAATGTATGTTTTCCATATACCACACAGTGCAAGTGAAACTGCCACTGAGGTGAAGAAAGCCTGTGGCAGTCCCTCTTCTCAGTCATTTGTAAACCTTGGAATGAGTTCCCAATGAAATTGTTACTCCCCTCTGCAGTGGGCTACTTCTTGGCCAGCTCAAAGAAGCCCCAGAAAATATTGCACCCATATGCGCCTTTTTTTTTTTACATTCTCATTAAGTTTATAAAACCCACAAATTTAGACCATCTGTCCTATAAATGTTTCTAAACTACGGCAAGATGAAAAAGCTGTTCTAGCTTTTTGATATAAGCGGTCAGCAAACCAAACACAAAACCAGAGCAAAGCAAATATTTTCTTGTCATACATGCTTCCCAACCGTGACGGATGAACTGTTATTTTTGATGTGTGTTTGGATCCAAATTTTGGAGAGAAATGCCTCCTAGATATGTGCACTTAGCACCAAACCAGCTTGATATGAAGAATTCTTGTTGGGGAGGGGGAAACAGAGGGAAAGTTGCACCACATGTTGCCCATGGTTCATATTAAAGAAGCTGTTTCTTCAATTATTCATCTTCCAACTACCCTGCTGACTGCTTTAACAAAGCCATCCCAAGCATGGACTATGTCAACCCATTCCCAGGGTAAGGTGTTCATGCTTCTATTCTACCCACCTGTATCTTGGATGTTAATCCAGGATTATTTATTGCCTCCATGTGAGACTCCAAAGTGGGGTTGAAGCAGAATAATGAGGAGAAGCTGTCTGCTGTGCTTGCCTGACAGGTGGGATTAAGCCCAGGTCCTTGTTTGCAAGCAAACCCAACAGCAACCCATGCATTGTGAAAAGACTCAATAAAGCAAGTGGTAGAAAGTGGAAATCTCACTGGAAATCCTTTTCCCTGGTGTTTCCATGGACACAGCAAATTCCCAGCCTAAACCCTTTAAGAATGAGAAGGCAGTGTTTGAATTGCACACCCTGCTTTGGTATTTACAGCTGAGTGGGAAAAACTAAATCTATGTACAGTGGCATTTTAAACTTCCTTTGCTATTGGCACATTACTGCTTTGATGGCCAAATCCTCACCCAGATCCTGGGTCAAGGAGATCATGCCTGAGCCACAGAGCTGACTTAGTGGTGTGCTGAGGAGCTGTGTATGGAGCAAACTAAAGGGGACAGGGAATGGTCAGTACACCTGGAAAGACATTAAATCATCCTGTCTTTTTTTGTGGAGGAGGAAAAGACTGGTGCTTGAGCTGTGCAAACTGTGAGTTGGTGCATGTGTGAGCAGTGCTGACTTTCTGGTGCCACTGAATTCCACTTGCTTGCCTTTAGGTATTTCCAGAGCTGATCCAGTCCCCTGGGCCCCCTTTATCATCAGTAGGAGTTATAGGCAATACTTAAACACATGTGGCTTGCTTTAATTCTCTATCTTGGAGGTAAGTTACTGTTAGAGTGAGTTAGAAGTTATTGTTCTCTGCTGTCATTGTGGGAGCATTGAGATAAACAGCTTGTAGGTGCCTGTATTTGGACTGAGGAATGCAACTTTAGTGTGACTTTGTGTATGAAACTTACCTCTAGCAAAATGAAATGTGCCATTTAAAAAAATACATATTTAACTTCTCAGATTAGAGAGATGGAGCACCTTTCCTACAAAGAAAGGCTGAGGGAATTGGGTTTGCTTAGCCTGGGAAAGTCAGCTTAGAGGTGACCTGGTTGCAGCCTTCCAGTACCTAAATGGAGCCTACAAGAAAGATGGGAGGGGACTTTTTATAAGAGCCTGGAGTGACAGGAGAAGAGGGAATAGATTCAAACTGAAAGAGAGAAGGTTTGGATTAGGTATGAGGAGGAAGTTCTTTACTATGAGGGTGGTGGCACTGGAACAGGTTGCCCCATCCCTGCAAGTGTTCAAGGCCATGCTGGATGGAGTCCTGCAACATGGTCTAGTGGGAGATATCCCTGCCCCTGGCAGGGGATTGGATCTTTAAGGTTCCTTCCAAGCCAAACCATTCCAGCATTCTATTCTATTACCCTACTTGTCACTTCCCCACTGTACAGGCAGCTGTTTCTGTCCGTAAAGCTGTAGTGCAAATCCCCCAAGTCATAGTTAAAACAGGCCCCAAGCTGAGCTGTGCTCAGTGCTGCCATTGCTGCCTGACTCTCTCATGGTATTCAAAGTTTCTCCATCTTTGCTTGCCCAGCCCAAGCCTGACTCCAAAATGCACTTCTTCCAAACCTTTCTTGACAGATAGCTGTGGGTTTAACATCCTGACTTCACAGCAGCTTTGCTGCAGGGACACTTTACCCAATTCCTGTGCAGCAGAAGGTCGGTGTGTGCTGTCAGCATTGCCTCCAGAGGAGCTGCCTGTTCTACACTTCTAGGATTGGTCTCCCCCACTCCCTGCTGGGTAAGACTCTTGCAAAAAACAAACAAATGAAAAAAACCCACTGTTCTCCCAGTACAGTGCTTGGGATCAGCAGAGACAGGTGAATAATGTTGTGGACGAAGGGTTTAAATTCAGTTCAAATTTGCAAATGCAGCACCAGTTGTTTTCTTCCGACCTCCCACTGCTGTGATAACTCAGCCTGGTCTTTCAGCCCAGGGCGGTGTTCAACCTGACTGTATCTGCATGCAATCTGCATCCATGTTTCATAGGCAAGCAGCACTACTCCTCTTACAGAATTCCATTTCTACTTTTAGAAGAACAAAAGATAGTTTTTCCATTCTGCATTCAAGCCTTAGCATGTTTTTGAGTCTGCAGCTGAAGTGCTTGTTGAACAAAACCGAGTTACTGCAATGAATCACAGATTTGCTGGAATTCGTGCACTCTCTGTAAGGTTGGGGCAAAGTGGCAAATAATCTAGGCTAAAAGTACTGGGTAGATGGAAGAGATATTGAAAGTTTTTTAGTGCTTTATCACTATATTTTTGGAAATCAGAAGTGTCTAACCTAGGTTTTACCAGCTTAGAACTTTTGGCTTTTTAATTTGTACAAAGCATATTGGACATGTGAAGAGAAGTGTAAGTACAGACAAATTTCTCTGGAAAACTTAGTTTTATCAAATGCAAAATTTAAGGTTTCTGGTTCAAAGCAAAAATTATTTGAAATCCAACAATTTAGGCTGATGAGGAATGACATTTTTTTTTCTTTTTTAATTTGTTTGTAAACCCCAAAGTTTGCATTTGACACAACCAAGCTGGCTTCTTTTTCTCCTGATCACCCAATGGAAGAGGTCACTATTACTTCAGAGCCTGAGTTATAACTGCTGTGCAAAAAATGCTGCATTCTGTATTCTATCAGAGAGGCTGTGCAGGGCATTGAGGAATGAGATATCCTGGACAGTATGCCCTGTTTTCTAAAGGGTCTCCCAGATCAGAGTCTCCGTAGTGACAGCACAGGATTTTAGATTTACAACTTGGTAGGAGTTAATAGGACTTCTGATTTCTGCAGCCTTCTGTGCATGCCTTGTAGTCTTATATAAGGACTGGAGTTGCATCATCAGGTTAAGATTGGCGCTTTAAAAGTTATACATGCAAGTCTTTAAAAAAGTGGTAAATTAATATACCTATAAATGAGAGTTTACACCTGTAAATATGCTCTCATACAGGACAAAAATCAGAATTCACTACTGAATTTCCTTACTACTCTACATGGCTCAGCAGATCAGCAGCTTTTGATGAATCAGGTTAAAAAAGAAATAAACACAAGTTTTGGAGCAACCCTTAAGTGTAAGAGGAGGATTCAAAAGAAAAAAATTGTAATTAAAAATTTACAAAACTAAAACCCACCCAAAAAACCCACCACAAAGAAACCATTTTGATAAAGATTTGGAGAAATCATTAACTCTGCCCCTTTTCTCCTGCCTCCTCTCAAAAATTGAAATACTAATTGTCATGTTCTCTTCAAAGGTTTGCAGAAGTTCAGGCCATGTCAGGCTTGCTACCAAAGCTTTTTCTGTTCATTCATTTACAAAAAAAATTAGAAGGGAATTTTGCATCTCAGTTGTATCCAGCAAACCCCTGTTACATAGCTTTATTACTTTACTGTGATTTCACCACAGAGCAAAATCAGTGCATGCAGCCCTTGACCAGCTGACATGAATGTCTGAACTTGACATATAAACAGATTGGGTTGTTTATACGAGTGAGGGTATTGCCATGTTTATTTTAGCCACATTTTTCTGGAATAGTATATCTGGATTTAAGTCCTGGCTTCACATCCAGGTGGGAAGTCATCCCAGTGCTCTGTGGATGCTCCCTGGGATTTGAGTGGCTTGTGGGGGTTTTTCAGAGGAGGCCTGGAAAGGAGGAGGAGCAAATTCTGCATTCTGCATATTCCTATCCTTGTGCCTCTGCCTGATTGTGTGCTGCAGTGGGAAGAGCGTTTGCTACTCTGTATCTGCTTCCCTTCTCTCTGGAGCCCTAGATGTCCTTAATCAAAGTGTGCTCAGGAACTTTCGGCTGCTGAGTTTGGATTTTTCTTCCCCATTGTGCTGAAAGAGAGTAAAAAGATGTGTCTGTGCAAATGAAGTAGGGGCTTTCTCTCACTTGTTTCTCACCTCTGTTGTGAGTTATGTGAAAATTTCAGCTTGACTCTTCCTTTCTCTTCTTCTATCTCCTTTGGTGAAATGCAGCAAGAGATCCAGGAGTTTGAGGTACCATCTGAAATAAAATTGAACTTACATGAAAGGTGATCCTGCAATATTTAAATATATCTGAGTTAATCCATGTGGTTGAATTTTACAAGCAGAGATGTCATTTTTTCAGCTTTATTTGCTGTGTGTCAGAGCAGCCTTTGCTGCTTTGCACGCAAGTCAGTAGCTCTGGCACAGCCTTAGGGTACTTTGTGGTGTCTGATGCCAGCTTATTTCCTCATCATGGGCAAAACTCAGCTTGAGCTGTGTGTTGTCTCCAGCTGTTACAGTCTTGCCCCTGTGTGTGTTGGAGACTTGGGGATAGGGAGATAGAACCCTGCAGCTCATTGCTTGTGATCTTTGGACCTTCTGAGCCATATTCTTGTACAAAATCAAACTTCTACAGTAACATTTTGGCTCAGATACCAGAGGAACTTGCACTCATTAATAGTTTGTTTGCTTGGATTTGTCTGTTGTGCCCTCTACTTGTAGTTTGAGGTGAGCAAACCTAAAAATAGCTCTAAATTTAAAGGTATACTAAAGAGCACATTATAAAAAATATTGCTGTTACTAAGGAGAAATAATACAAACCTATGTTTTATGTTTCTTTTTGAACATATTCTCTCTCAGCAATACTTCTGCCAGGAGCCTCAACACAAGCAGAGAACTTCAGTTCTGTTATTGGATTTTTTAGCTACTCCAGTCTCCAGTGCATGAGCATCCCTTCTGTTGCCAAATACGGGAATTGATCCAAAGCTCACAGGAATTAACAGGAAGCATTTCTGTGAACTTCAATGAAATTCATGTCAGACTTGTTCTTCAGAAAGGCTGCTTTGTTTTTCTTGTCTCCCAAAAACGAAACAGGTGACTGTTGCAGGCAGCAGTGATAATTCTCCTGGAGATCTGAGTCTTCTCGTGGAGGCACATATTCTCTGCTGGCTGATCCACCTGCCAAGTGAGAGGTGGTTCTGCCAAATTTGTTATACCTGCAGTGTTTGCTTTCTGACATCTTTGCCATCTTTGTGTATATAGAAAGTAGGGACTTCTCTATGACAGGTCAGAAGAGGATCACAAATTGACTCTACTTTATGTGGTTTTAAAGAGACAAAATTACTGGTGTGCAAGTTTTTCTATCAACAGAGTAACATTGTTTATTTCATCTTATTTACTGTGAGCAGGATAAGCAGGGTTGTAAATAAATGTACTTTGAAACCTGTTTCAGTAGACCACAAACCAGCAAGTCTTTGACTTCAGTATGATTTTTCAGCTGTAGAGAAATTGTGGATAGTGGTTTTGGACAAGGTATCCCAGTAATAGCATTTCCTATGATGAATATTCCACCTCTTAAACTGAGTACTCCTCATGCCTTTGCATGTCTGAAGGGAAAGGAACCAGGTTATGATGTGAATGAAGTTCACAGAGAGGTTAATAACCTTATAATTACCACTGGCTGGGAGATAAGCAAATCAGCACTCAAATATGCAAAGTAGAGTGGAAAAATGCCTGTCAGATTTTTGCGTTGCTATTAGGAGGGTTTATTCCTTTAGTTTTTTGATGAAGAACAGCTGTGGGTTGGCCTGGGGTAATCAGAGACAGTAGACAAGCTGGTAGGGTCATTGCTCCTTTGAAATGCTCAAGTTTATGGGGTGTCAGAGCAAGGCGGGTCATGAACCCACTGGGCTGACTTGGAACAATGGTGGAGTCTCCAAGGGCTGGAGCATCAGCTGCTTGAGATCAGCACAGCCCAGCAGTGCACAGAAATCCATTTGTTCCAGGTGGGGATTTGCCCCCAAACACTTTATCCTTCTATCTGCCAAATTTCTACCAGCACAAAAATTTGATCTGAACTTCTTTGGGTAACTTGTAGGGCTGTTGGTCCTACAATCAACCCAAATAAGTGTTTCTGCAATGGAGAGATTTTAAAATGTGGCCACATTTGACCACAACCTCTGTCAGAAATAAGCAAAGATTGCTGCTTTTGTGTAGGCTGTGTTTTGGAAAATATATTTCTTTTCTTTTCTGAAATTGGAGATAATTTTGAAAAAGATAATTTCTATTTTTAATTGATGTATGAAAGCTAGGTGCTTTTGTTTTTGATTCTTTCATTTCTCCAGGTGTGAATTCATTAAAACTTATTTGGAATGACTCCAGACAAAGGTCTTGTCCATGGACACCTTTTGGACACATCTGGACAGAGAGTCCATTCTTTCATGCAAAACTGGGCATTTGGGAAGAGACATTTGCAGCAGCTGTGTAAAGATTTGGCCAGGTCTTCTCCAAAATCATCTGTTGTTGCTTTTAGTACCGTAACAAAAGTTGAATTTTATGTACACCATCTCAGAGTCCCATTCTGATAACAAAAATCTGAATTAGAGCCTGTTTACCTTAAAAGCAGATTTATTTTTTTTCTCATGTGCATATTATGTGGAGTTATTTTTCAAATTAGCTGTGGGAATTAGTGTTCTTAGAAGAAAAATATAGAAAGAACTGACATAATATCAACTATTGTTACCAATGATTTAAGATAATATGGTAACTGAAACATCAATTTTGTCTCTTATAACTAATAGGGAAGTTTGCTTATTATTTCTTTTCTCCTGCAGGGCTTCTAGTTTGTGCAACCTCTGTCAATGGAACTGTGCTAATTTATGTCAGCTGGTCCAATATTTTTGCTTATGATTTCTGCCTTGGCAAAACACATATACAGTATTGTTTTTCTCAGAAGGTTGGCTGAATACTCTAAAAGTCATTATTGACTAATACTGGGGTTAGCCAAGTAGGGCTAGGATTTCTTTCAGTAGTGGAAACATCGATCATGAGGGTGAAACAGATTGTATTTGCTGAAAGAAAAGCAAATTCTTCTGTTTATTTGTAGGGCATAAACATCCCATGGGTCTGTTCAGAGTTATAACAGTGCAAATCCATTAGAGTTGAGTGGAGAATCAAGAGTGTTATTTTTCAACAAGTGATATTCACCTGTTTGCTTAAATGATGCCAAGTGGAGAGAACCAACTTTTATAACAAATTTAAACTCCTCATAAACAGAGCTTTAAGTTCCCCTTTTCTTTGACTTTGTCCCCCAGGTTTTGAGAATGATAGGGACACCTGTACCTTTGTGGTGAGGCAAAAGAGCAGGTGAAGGAAAATAATTTGTCTTTATCTCACTGTATTGAACAAACCACAGATCATCTGAGTGGGGAATTAGGTTACACTCAGTTTTGAAAAGTTAACACTTTCTAAAACAAGAAAATCAAAGCCTGGCCTTGTTTTGCCAACAAGAGGCCTCAACTTCAGTTGCTGAATTGTCCTCTGAGCATTGCTGGTTTGCACCAGTTTGATCACGTAATGCACAAACTGGAGTGGATTTGGTCCCAGTCAGATAAAGCAGGATCTGCAACAGATAAGAACCCTGGAAGCAGCAAGATCTGCTGTGATGTGGATGGTGATGATGGAAGGGAAATGGATATAGAGTGGAGAAAAGTCCCAGAAGCAGCTGTGCCAGGTTAAGAAAATCTCAATCCTAAATCCATCTGAAAGTACAGCATAGCAAGGGAAAGTGATTATGAGAGATCCTTGCCCTGTTGATTAAATATTTCAGAACAGCATCTGGCTTCAGTCTGGTATCAGTATTCTGGTTTTGCAGTCTGCCTTGTTCTTTAAGGTGCCAGATACTCAGCACACAGGAAGGTCCTCAACTTTAGCTTGGGTGAACTGAAGTTTCTGTAAAAATAATTCAGAAGAAAGAATGCAGTAATCCTTCCTGGCTGTGACACGAACAGGTCCAACCATTTCCAGGTCTGCAGAAGTCCGACAGGATTAAATGTTAGGGTCCTAAAAAGACAGCAAGCTGTTTCAGTACATCTTAGTTCCAGGTTTATGAACAGAGGGTTGTGGTTCCAAGGTAAACTCACACATTTCTTACAGATGTGCAAACAGGTAGTTAAAATCTCCAGAAACTGCACACAGCGAGGTTTGGGTTAAGCCATGTTTTACCAACCTTTTAAGTTAATATTTGAGCATTTCACCTTTGCAGTCTGTTTGGAAATCAAATAGAAAATCCAAATGCAAGCATCCAGTTGACACTATTATTGTGAAAGTCAGCCACTCATGCTCAGGAAAGCTCTCCAGTTATGATCTCCTTCCTGTAGAATCCTGGTTTTGGCAGATTTTGTGTGGTCAGAGCTCTACTGTTTTTCCATGTGCTCTCATTCTTTTAATCTGAATTTTTTAATGAATTCCTAAACACTGCATACTCTTCCTTTACTCCTTCTGTAACCTGGCCAGTGTCTTCAGATGACAAAGTGTAACTCAATCCAGTGTAAGCAGTGAACATTCTCAGCTGGATTTTTTGGGGGGTTAGCTATGCAGTGAATGGAAGTGGAACAGAGCTGGACATCTCAAAGATCACTCCTTGTTAGACTAAGAGCTCTGTTTCACGCTTCTCCTGACAAACTAGGCTATTCCACAGGGAAAATTTAGTGTTGATGTAAAAGGCAAATCCTTCTCCAACATCCTCATCTGAAAATCTCTTGTAATTTAATGCTGTGGGTAATAAAGTACATTTGACCTTCTTTGAATACTTCAGATCAAACTTCTTAGGCATTTTTCATTCTCTTTGCTGCCTTTTGGTGGCAAGATATCAGTGACATACCTTTACATGGCAGATGGGTTTGTCTGGAAGACTCTGGCTTGCTTCTGTTTAGGTTTCTCCTACCCTAGCTTTCCATAATAAATGTCTTGCTATAAATTCTTGGCTGACCAAAGGAGTTTGGCTAATCCTGACTTCTGGATGCTTATCAAAACCAAAGCTTGAATTTCATCCACCGTGAATCCTAGTCTATTTTTAATGCTGCTGTTTGGAAGCATGGCTCCATGTGCTCTTAATAAAATAGTGGAAACAACATGCAGCAACTTTGTAAACAAACTTAAAAACTATTATTTTATTTTTTTAGAGAGCAACTTATTTGTAAATAACCTGTACCAGATGTTGGCCATGACATAAATTCCCTCTATTAATATCTTTTTATATGACCTTGGACAAATCACAAGTCTGGGCCTTGGTTCCCCAGCCAAGAAAAGGTGTGGTATCTTCTGAGGACATGAATGCTTCAGGAACAAAGGTTATTTAGATAACTAAGAGACAACATTTATTCTTAGACCATAGCAATGAATACTGAAACTAGAAGGAATTAAAAGCATATTTCTAATACTTGCAAAAATGGTAGTTTGGTAGGACTTGTAGTGAAGGCACAGCACGACAGTCTAGTCTGTGTGCTTATATATTTAAATGCTTACAGAGAGTTCTGCTCCAGCCCCAATGGGATCTGTAAGGCCTAAAGTGAGATAACAGCAAAATATAAGTCCTGTATCAATGCCTTTTTTTTAGTGAAAGTGTCAGTATTTCTTCATCCTTTACAACAGTTGTTCTGTTTTGTTGCTGAGTATAAAGACCTTCTCTGTTTTCTTGTACTAATGAAAGTATCAAACCCTTATTCTAGTCTCTTTCTGGTGCTGACTTGGCTTTGATTTCAGATTAGTTTGTTCTTGTTGGCTTTTCCAACACCAAATGCAAAGAAAGCCAAAGGAGAAAAGGCCAGATGTGTGGATCAGCTGTAATACAAAACTGCCCGGCCCAGAAATCAGCAGGAAAAATGTATCTGATGGAGCAGCAGCTGAGCTGCTCCCCTCCAGCGTCCCTCAAGGAGAGATAAAAGAGCCTCTGGCCTGTCAGGCACAGTTCAAACCCTCCCATGTTTCCCTTCATCCCCACACAAAGCAGCAGTGTGGGCTGTAGCTGCACACCTGCAGCTGTGTTCCAGCTCGACCTTTCTTGTTATTCCTGCCAAAAAATAGATCTCAGCAATAAATTTGGAAGAAGCTGGTATGGTTCAGAAAACAAGAGCAGTGTCTTATTTCTCCTTATTATTTCCACATCTGAGGGTCAGTGGGAAAGAGGAAGCCAAGTTGAGGTGCGGGTGGAAATGGAATGGGTAAGATTTAGCGGCCCGTGTGGAGGGGCAGGGCAGAGGCAACTCAATTTCTGAGGACTTTTTATGCCTGAACTAAAGCATTCTTTTTAATAGGGAAGACATTTTCCCTCATAATATGGTCTATAGCCACTTTCTTCCTTTCAAACAAGTGCAGTTTATTGAAAAGCTTCCACAACTCTCTTTTTTCATTGCTAAAATGAAATAGGGGTGTCAGTGAGGGCAACTCCATCTCCACCATCACAGCCGGTGGCAGGTGGCTCCAGCAACAGGCTCAGCTACCAAAAGACATATCTCCTTTCCTCTCTGGTGTCCCTGTTTGCTAAATCCTCATTGCTGAGCAAATCCAGACAAGTTTCCTGCACTATTCCCTTACCTTCTTGCATGACTATGCCATTTTTATTCCTATCACAGCTCCACTCCTCAAACATCTTTCAAGGGCCCTTCCATCTCTGTTTGTTTGCTCCCTGAAAAGATCAGCTCTGCCCTTTTATTTGTAGCATTTGCAAGATACATGTCTAACCTTAAAAGGAATTTTATCCAAAGCCTGCTGGATTCAGTGAGTCTTTGGTTCACATTCTGAATTGCTTGATTTCCTCCTTTTCCATTCTCCTATCTACCCACATTCTGTGGATCATTATATCCTGACCACTTCTGCAGTATGTCCTTCCCAAAACACATTCATTACTTGTGGTTGAACATACACAGTAAGTTCCAAGATTCATGTAAGAAAAACATTAATAAACCCCCTACTAATGAGATTCTCTATTAAACATACATTCGGTTATTCTGTGAACAGGGTAAAGTTCTGAACACCAGATTGATGCTTGGGATCATCTGATGGCTGCCACTGGCACAGGTTCCCCTTCAATATAAACTAACAGGTGAAAATTGTCTTTGTTTTGCAAACCTGCAGTGGCCCTGGTTATTATTATGAAGCAAGTCTACCCTGTAAATAACTTTGTTTTCTGAAGCAAGCCCCTTTTGCACTTGTTGTATCTGTGGTACTTCAGCCTGAAGTAAAAGTTGGATTCAGACTAATTCAGTGGGCTAAGTGGTCTGGACTGAACCTTTTTCCCCTTCTGTCATATATACAGCCATGTCTAGCACTGGAGGGACTGGGT
This sequence comes from Leptocoma aspasia, assembly GCA_013399835.1. Classification (NCBI taxonomy): domain Eukaryota; kingdom Metazoa; phylum Chordata; class Aves; order Passeriformes; family Nectariniidae; genus Leptocoma; species Leptocoma aspasia. The sequence goes on along the minus strand of VXAX01005379.1, from coordinate 707,905 downwards.
TTGCTGTCACTGAACTCCTTTTTCCTGGGTTGAAAACACTTGGTGATTCTGATTCTGAACAGGGGCTCAGCCTGTGCCTCAGGCTGCTTTCAGGAAGGGTCATATGGGTAAATGTGAAATCAGTGAAGGTCTGCATTAGCAACCATCCAGCAATTCAGCACACAAGTGCTCTTGTTTGAGTCAGCTGGAGAGTTACAGCAGAGCTCAGGGAGGAGAAGAAGAATGAGCTGGCTTATCCCATGGACCGACCCCTTCCTTTTGGAGGGAAGTGTTCACCAAGTATTAACATACATGTGTAATTTGAATTATTTTTCAGTGTAATTTGCAGACTTTGGCACACTCCGTATCTCAACATTTTCAGGAAATCAAGCCTTTTATTCCAAAATAAAAATGTAGAAAAAACTTCCCCCCTGCCCTCACTTATTTCCACCACCAACCTCCTTCTCAGTTTGGGCAAACAAAAACATTCAGGTAAAACTTTCCCAAATGAGTTTTGTGACTTGCGGGGAAAAAATGTAATTACTACGTTGAAGGAAAATAGACATTTTCCTCTAATTAAAAATCCAATTTTCCACAGGGTGAGGGGAAAGTGAAGTTCAACATCTCTAGTCATGTACTTGAAGTGTGTGGAGAAAATTGCACAGAAGGCAGATGTGTGAATGAGCAAGCAGAGACAGATAGATTGGATTTTTTATGCTGCACATGCTTGGGCTGCTTTCTGCTTTTTAACATCCCTTAGAAATGGTATTATTTGGCTTTCTCCTCCTTTTTTTGTGGAATTTTCTCCCCTTTCCTTTCCTACCCATCTTGAGATAATTCAGAAAAAATGTGAAAAAGGCAAGGAAGGGAAATGCAGATAAAACTCAATTATTTTTGATTAATTATTCAACTTCTTATTTTATCTGGAAACTTTCAGCAAAGCCTTCTCCTCTCACTCCTGTGATGAAGATCTATATTGGCCATCTGTAGCTGTGCTAATCCAGCATCTTGCTGCCATAATAGTCTGTCTAAAGTTCCAAGTGGTTTAAAGGAGTGAGTTTGGCTCTGGAATGTCAGAACACAGATACAGAGCCAGGTGAAGAGGGAAGGGACCACAGGATCCAGGGAACAACCACGGCTTCCCTCCATCCTGCTGTGTGCACTCCCGGCGAAGGCAGAGACACAAAGAAGGTTCTGTAGCTTTCACAGTGGTTGTCCTCTTTCGGGTGGGTTTTTTCTTTACTGCTTTGAAGGCCTATTTCATGGGACACTTCACAGAATCAATGCAGCTCATCAGCAAATGGGTGCTATGTGCACCAGGCCTGTGACAGGGCAGGCATTTGTTTTCCCTGCATGTCAGGGGCTTTCAATCCTGCCCCAACACTGGACGGGTTGTCCTGCTGCAGATCAGAAGAGGCTTTTGCATAACTTGAATTCTGTGCAGTGAATCAGAGTTTATTCTGTAGATTCAGTTGGTGCTTATCTCTGATTAGAATCCTGGCAGAATATTTTTTGATTCTGCCAACATTCAGGCCACAACTGATTAATAAGCATCAGGTGCTAAAGTTCTGAGATGAAGCTCCATCCATGTCAAGGCTTAAATTATCTTCTTTTCTATTTATTTTTCCTCCACAACTGAATGCATATAAAATCCTGTGTAAATGCCCCATTTTAGAGTTTGTAGCTAATGTTTGTTTAAAATGCCTAAAGTACGAGCTCCACAGGGTAGGCTTTGCTGTGTAAATTAAACAGCCAGCTTGATATTTGATAACCAGTAGTGCATAGAAACCTAAATAGGAGAAACATGCACAGACAGGCTGAGGCAATGCCCAGGTGTCCATGCCCTGCGCTTGGCAGGACCTTTCGGAGGACAGTTTTGCCTTTTGAAGTCATCCTTAGGCTTTCCAGCGTGATGGATCAGCCCCCAGCAGCCCCAAGAGATCTGAATGACAAAACACAAAGATGTTCTAGAAGCGACAGTTTGGGGAGTCTCACTCTTTTTGGTTCCCCCTGCCTTCTGAGCCTTTCTTTTTTACCTAGCCCTGTATCAGTACCTTCTCTCTAGCTTTCACTGACTTGAGCATGGGGTAATCAAAATGAGTATGATATAGCTTTTGCTCTCTGTCTTGTCTGCTGTAATTTCTAATTGCTTGGAAATCTCTCAGTATGTTTTATTTTGCTGTATTTATTTTTTACGTTGCCTAGTTCAGTAGCAGTGTGATATCACTTAGAACCTCTAGGAACTGCTGTAATATAAATATCAGTAAACAGAAATGTGGAAAAAGAAGAAAAACTGGCCTAGAAATGGGCCCAGGCTGGAATTTGAACTCATGTGGTTTCTGTGGTTTGCTGTCATCTAGGGAAGTGACCATGATGTTCTGTTGGCCCAGCTCTTGGGTCAGATCTGCTTTAGACTTTTGTGTGTGACAAATGTGATGGTTTCTTTTTTTCAAATACTTTTCTAGTGCTCTAGAATAGGCAGAGATACCAACTAAACACTCTCTCACTGGCAGAGTTATCTTGCACAGGGAACTGATATGTTATTTTGCTAGTTAACTTTTCTTCTCTGGGAGGATTTACTTCTGTTGTGTTCTTGGCACAGCTTTTTATTACTGCCTTCTCCTAAATGTAGATAGTGTTGGCTAACTTTAAGTTAAGTTAAGGAAACCAGACCCAGGTAGTACAGTCAAGGGACTGCACCTTAATTAATGGACGAATCAGTTCACATTAACTGATGACCTGGTCTCAGCCAGGTTTAAATACATTGTTTCAAATATCTTATCAAAGATTAACTAACTGTGTAGTAACAGGCTAAGGAGTGATGTCTGCATATCCCTGAACTTTGGTCCTCTGTTTCTGTCACTCAGCAACATGGTCTGGCTGAAAATGAGGATGACGTTGCTCTACAGAGCAAAGTAGTAGAAATGGGGTTTTAAGTCAACATTTTTTAGTGCGTCTGTGTATAGAAAGCCAGCAGGAAAGCTTCTGCCCGCATTTACACATATGCAACCCAAGCTTGCAGTTAACTGAGCACAAAATGCTGTCCTGAGTACACAAATGTATTAGAAAACATGTGTGCTTTATAAGGATTGTACTACTGGTTTTCAGCATGGTTTTATTTAATGAAAGTTAACATGATCTATGGTAATTATTTGTGCAGTTATGAGGCTTTGTTGACGTAAGCATGCAGTCATGAACCCGCTTCTAGCACATGGTTTTAATTTTTGCTTTGTTACTTTCACGATTTGACACTCTTAGCCAAATAAAATATTTTTTGAGAATTGATTAATGACCATTCCCTGATTTATAACAAGACTGATTTATAGAGCATTAGTAAAAAATAACAAAGTTTACCCTAAGATGACTTAGGCTTTCATTTCTGGTAGCTTACTAATGGGGCAGGTGGTAGAAGATAGCGAAAACACTGTCATTGAAAAGTCATGGCAAAATTCCAGATTTGTTCCACAGGAATCCAGGAATGGCAAAACTCTTAATTTGTTTGCTCGTATTTGTGCAATCCTGCCTTTTAGGTGGCTGCAGCAGGTCTGGAGTAACCTGCTGTGGAAATAGCAGCTCTCATTCTTTCAATACTGTTTCCTAGCCTAATAATGTAGATGGCTTGTGGTGGAAGGGAGCTAAACTCGGTGATCTTATGAGCTGCCACCTTTGCAAACTGGCTGTGTTGATGTCTGCACGTGTGGTTTCACCCAGACATGGGGAATTGGGCAAAATGAGACACCTCATGGTCTTCAGAAAATCAATGCATTCTGCATCTGGCAGCGCAGCAGGACGAGTAAAAGGCTGACAGCTTTCTGGCAGGCTTCCTCTGCAGACATGGCGTTTGTGGAAATGTAATTACATTTCATAAAAGAAAAAGGAATTACAACAGAATGGAAAAGAAACACCAACTTGGTTGACACAAATAAATTATCCTATAAGAATAATAACCATGTTAGTATTGATTATATGACAATTCACACTGTAGTTCTGCTATCTGAGCGTCTTGTCAACTTAGCTATGTAAAAATCCATGATTGTGTTCTGTTTCTTCCTGCAGCAATCAAAATTTTGCTTGATTTTTTCTGTGTGGAGCCTGTGCCAGGGAACCAGCTTTGTTTTTTTGCGTTGCAGGTTTACGGAACTGTGATAGTGTGACCTTCCTCCATGTGCCTTTTGATTGATTGATCAAGACCAATACTTGATTTCAGCTGCAAATCAGTTTTCTGTTGGCTCAGGGGTAAAAAAATTATCTAAGTATCCCCTGGCTCAGGCTCTTCCCCAGTTTTTTCACGGCCAACAAGGAAGATGTAGCCCTGAGCTGTTTCTTCAGGGTAGCAGGTGGTTTCTCCAAGCTAATCGGGACCATCCACAGCCCAACTGTGGGAATGTCAGGGAGAAATGGAGAGATGAAAGAGGATGCATGTTTGGATCTTTGCTGGAAGGCTTATATCTGAATAGAGCTGTAAATCAAAGCCTAAAAGCCCCTGTGTCTGTTCTGACTGCTCAGAAAGGTTAATAGTGATGTGGGGAGAGGCTATTTTCAGGAATTGGATCCTGAAATGGCTTTGCATCGGGATTCATTAGACAGCAGCCATGTCTTCCCAGAGCCCTGATAGCTCAAGGAAGTAACTCAGACTGGTTGCTGACCCTGGAGCCCCAAGAGCTTCTGTTGCCCAGGAGAAGCAGCTGAGGCCCACGGCTGTGTTACCCAGGCCCCACAGCATCATACGTGGGTGTAGCTGCAGTGCTGGTGTCCAAGGATTTGTAGCAGTGCTTGATGTAACAAGGATTACAACTGTCAGCATGGCAGAATGCTACTTTTCATCTTAAATTGCAAAACTTTGCTATAAGGGGCTATTGTCCCCTTACACATGTTGCCTTGCTCTCTCTGGCATTAAATTCTCTGAGCAGCAGTGGAATAATAAACTTCTGTGTGTGCATTCTGCATTAGGCCCTATTCAAAGCTTAAGACACAGCCTGGAAGTAAGCCAAAACCAACGTGAATTAGTGGATCTGGGTGATGTTCAGTTTTTTGTGGTTTTGGGTTTTTTCCTTTTTTTTTTTTTTTTTTAATAGCTACCCCAAAGAGATCCTTGCTGAAATTTGGGGATGGTATCTCCTGTTTGAGTTGGTCTGTTTGGCATAATTGGCATGTGAGGACATGCTCAGAGAGCTTGTAAACACACAAGAGAGGAATAGAGGTACAAGGTGCTAACAGATTTCAGGAATAATGCTTGGGAAAACAGAGTTCAGCTTGACCTACTTCTCATTAGCTTTAGTCTTCAAAAGCAAAAACAAAAGACTCAATTATTGTTTAATTTTCTGGAGTACTTAAAAAAGCTTTTGAAGCTTTCCATAAAGATCAGGAAAAAATGCCTGAAAACTTGATAGTGGGGTAACAAAAACAAGTGTAAGATGATCATTAGTCAGAACAAGTTAAATAATTAAATAAAAACAACCAGAAAATAAAATTAAGAGATCCTGCGTCATCAATTTTCCTAATAATAGATGCAGACCATGTTAAGGACTATCACACTAAAGTAATTTTCCCTTGCTGTTTGATAACAGTGGAGCAATAATATACTAAATAACATTATTCTATTATTAAAAAATATGATTGCAGATTTGAAATATTACATGGTTGTCTTCTCAAGGTGTTACCATAGAACGGTCATTGGAAATATCAGACTTTTTGGATGAGAAACCTGTCAAAGTTGCTCGGTATTCCTGCCAGAAGTCACTGCCCTGAGCACTGTGTCTGCTGCCACTGTGACCTCAGCTTCTTTAGAAATGAAAATAGTGCATCTGCTAGCCAGAGACAGGCTTACCACCTCACTAAAAGGGCAGAAATTTATTAGAAAACTGTAGAAATGTGTCTAGGTTGCTTATTTAATTTGTTGCACCACAAAAATAATCACCTATACAATGGTGTAGGAAAGATGAGAAATGTGATGGGGCCTTTGCTGATGCAGTAATTTTTGAGTAAGCGAAATGGACGTACCAAGGGAGTCAGAACAGCTGAGAAACCTTAAGTAGGTTGTTTTCAATGCTGTGTTACATCTCCCCCAAAGGCAGAGTTGATCCAAGGCATAGTGGGATTGCCAAGAAAGTTCTGAGTCAGCAGAGCTCTGAATGGCTGTTGTGTCAGACAGACCCAACCATATGAAAGCACTTAGACAAATATGCAGTTGTTAGCACATGAAGAGTTTTGATAAGGAAGATAAATTTCTTTATATGCTATGCTGAGGCCTCAGGAGATCCCAAACCCATGCCTTACTGAAACTGTGTTACTTCAGTATTGTACTTGGGCTACATCTCTTCAGCCTTTCCTACCTGAGCATGCCCCTGGCAAACTTGACTCATGCAGGATTGAAAAAGGAATTTCCAGGAGTGCCTAAGGCCTGTGCTGGCAGCACATGTCCTGGGCAGGAAGGAACTGAGGACCATAGCTTGGTGTAGTTCCTTCTAGTGAGCAGTCCTGAAATGTCTGAAAAAAAAAAGGATGAGCAGGCAGCTGGGAGAGACTTTCTGTCCTCTTTCAGAGAGAGTTTGGGATGCACAGAGGAATTTTTAGTGCCCACTGGGGAGTGATGGTATGAGTGTGATCCAGAATTACAACCACCAGTGAAACAGAGGAGAAAGAAGAAAGGATTGACAAGGAAAAACAAGAAAGGAGTGGTTTCTAGGAGAGAAAATAAAGAAATTGAGAGAAATTAATTAACTGACAAACACACTCCAAGGGCCTGCAGGGAGACAGTAGGTGGGTGCTGTCTTTCTGCTCTGCATGTTAAGGGTGGTGCTGTCCAGCTCAGTGCTTGCCTCTGCCTACCCCTGTGTTACAAATAGTGCTTACAGCACCTGTCTCTGTGTGTATGTATTTATATACATCACTGAAATCCACTTCATGTTCCTCCTTTTTCTTTTATTACTGAAGTTGGATGCAGGTGTGCAGAGCTGGATGAGAAGCAGCTCTCAAGGGTAGACACCTCTTCCCCCTTTCAGTCAGTGTAGTGCCATGTATCCAAGGGCACAGGGACAGTGGGAAGAACAGACAGGGCAAGTGCCTTACAGGTCTCTGCAGTTCTGGAGTAAGGACTTCAGCATTCCAAATTCTCTCTGGGTGTCATGCCGTTCTCTCTCCCACAGGTGTGGGGTATCCAGCATTCCAGTTTGCTGATGAAGAAACTCAGACAATCTGTCCTGTAAGTGAAGATCCCAGGGACTACCAATGTTGTGTTGAACAAAAACCTGTTCCTCAAGCAATCTCTGACCACTGCACATCAGTTTCTGCTAAAGCCCAGCTTTGGTGAGTGAGCTGTGATCTTCCAGGTGTCATTTTGTATATCCCCATCTTTAAGAGACCTGTTTCCCACTCCTGGGTAATGCTGCTCCTTGGCTATTGGCATGGAGCACTGAAGACATCCGGTGGCTGGTTGGATTAATGGCAGGTGAGTGAGGAGGCCTTGCTGAGGTTTTATGCAGCCAAAGGTGCTGCGCCACATTGAGTTAAAGTCTTGTGCTGCAGTCACTCACCAAGGCTCAGAGAACACAACTCCCATGTACAACTCTGTGTCCTGCTCCATGGGGAAGGGGTTACCAAGCTGGCCCAGCCTCCCTCGTTCCTGTATTCCTGAATTTACTCATCTGCAAAGGGAGCTGGGGAAGTAAAGTCAGGGTTATTATATTTTTAATCCTTTCCCCCATGGCTCTTAAACAACAGCCTGTGAGGATTTCTTCTTTAAAGTTGGTAACCAGTGGACCAGATGCTCTGGTCTTTCCCTCTGGGACTTACAGCTACAAGTGCTACCAGTGACCTTTGAGGACTCTCTAAAAAAAACCAAACCGTGCACTGCTTTCCCATAGAGCGTCACTGTGGAAACTACAGTCTTTCTTTGTGCTTCATTCATTTTCAATTTGGCCAGGCCTGCCACTGATATATGGACAAATGAGGAAGCGGCACAAGAGAAAAGAATACTTGACAGAGGAGACTGGCAAATAAAAACTGTTGTGTTGTGCTGTCAAGCTCAAGTGTGAATAGTGCTGCACCTGGAGAGCGCAGACAAAGGGGCTGCATTCATGCCCAGTCCCTCATGTGTGGGAAGCCAGCAAGACCTAAAGGAGCTGCCGTGTCAAGAGCATGATTCAGGAGACCTTCCTTGTTTGGGATTAATCATATAAAAGGGAGGCATGAGTAAAAATATCCTGTTCACAGGAATATCCTGTGGGCTGGGTGTATGTATTGATCTTCGTTGAGCGGTGCTGGGGAGGGCTCTGAGACATCTGGGAGATGAATCATCCCCAGCCAGAACTGGAGCAATTAGCTACATTTAGACCAGGAAAAGGCCTTGAAAGGTGTCTAATTGAGTGGCTTGCAACTGCGCCAGGAAACAATGTGGATTTGACAAGAACCCCACAATTAATTTCTGTATTGACCTAGTGGGACACCATTTGCTCATGTGGACAGATTATCCTAGATGACTAATTCAATTTTTACAGCATCCACTGCCTATGTAAGTGCTTTGTTAACTAGGAGCAAAGTAAAGGAGGTAGTTAATGGCAAATCTTTCTTGCAGCCCATTATTAAATCTGTGACCATTTAAATATAAAACAGGGGATTTTGGCAAGGTCAAGGCCCCACATTTCTTGGGAGCATGAAGTTCAAAGTTCTGCCCTGGCAGCCCCAATAGTTTTGAACAAGTGTGTTAAACTACTTTAAACAAGCACACATTTACTCAAGGACAAATTTAGGGGCTTAGTAAAGGAAGACATTCAAATACAATTTATAGGTATTAAGAAAATACAAACAAATTAGGTTCTAGGTATGTGTGCAAACTTAATTTCCCAGAAAAATAGCCATCATTTCCTTTATAAATACAAAGACTAAAACCTTTTGAGCTTTCTTTAAATATTTTTTAAACATCAACCTTCATTGTATGGAATTGCAATGTAAGTATTAAAATTCCTGCTTTTAGTGTGACCAAAAATGTGATAGCTGGACCTGAGAACTTGTTGGCAGATTATGATTGGCAAGGTAAAGCCAGAATTAATTTGTGAAATCCAGAGCTTTGCAATTTATTAGTGATTATCTCTGTGTGTGTGTGTGTGTGTGTGTGTGTGTGCGCACAGCGCTCCCCAAGAGGAACAGCTTTTATATAACAAGTTGATAAAATAAATAGCACTGTTCTGGGGAGAAAGGTCTAATTTAATTAGAAAGGAGGCAGAAATAGGTTCTTTTTAATGATGCTGACTTTTGCTTTTCTTTCTTGGTAGTTCTATTACAGGAACTCTGCATCTTAACTAATCACATTGGCACTTTTCTATCAAAAACATTTTCTGAAAAGAAGTTTGTATAAAACTGGCTGTTATGAAGCAGAGTCTTAAAGCTGCTCCTTCACCATGGCCAGATGCAGAGCTGGGCTGCAAAGAGTGCAAGTTTCTTTTGGGTGGGTAGATGCAGACAGGCCACAGCTTGAGGTCTGAGCCAAATTGTGAGGAGATAAGCTGGAAGGACTACTCATGTGATAACTTCCAAGTGAGGTGCCTACTAATATATGGGATGGCTTGTTTTATTATATTCCTAAATGCCGAGAAGCTCTAACGGATAGCCCCATCAGGCTGAATGGAAACTCTCCTGGACCTCATTGGACTCATCCCCGAGTCTGGCTCCAGTTGTGCCAGCTCAGCAATCTCTGCCTCTTGCTCAAGGCTTGTGGCTGTAGGAAGGATTCAAAATAGCTCCATGTTTTACTCCAGGGAGGAGGATTAGACAGCAAGATTAGTCTGACAACAGAAGAAGGATTATCAAGATTATTGATTTATGGATTATACCTGAAGCAATTACAGATGAATATGTGGCAGACGCTTCAAGGTTTAAAATCATGCCTACTTCACACCTTGCAAAAAGCTCTGAGTTGCTCTGGCTGAGTGCCCTGCAGCACCTAGAGGTTAAAGATGTTCCCTGCTCTCTTTGGGCTGGTTTCAGCCCTGAGGAACTTGGACATTCTGGAACCAGACTGAGAACTGAGGGGGAGGTGAAGGGACAAGCTGGAAATCTGACACCTGTCCAGGGCAGAGTTCATCTCTGCCCACCCCCATGGGTGCTGAATGGCTTCTCAGTTAGCTCTGAATCTTCACCTGCTTTGCTGCAGAAGAGGATAAGGAAGGAGACACAAACAATTTTACTGTATTTCAAAGAGAAAATCCATGTTTGATTTTGATAGAGTCAAAATCCTCAAGGAAGAAATCAGATTTGGAGCAGCTTGTAAGCCGTAGATCCAGGAATCCCAATCTGGAGCATTTTGCAGAAATTTCAGTACAAAGTGGCAAGGCCAGTACAGACAGCAGGAAAGGCTGGAATGCTGCTGCGTTCACTCATGTTTGCCAGGAACTCCTGACTAGATAAAAATTACTCTGAGCTGAACAAATGCTGAATTTAGCTGCATAAGTAGATAGTCTGTAATTTTTCCTTCCAGAAGTTCTTTTAAGGTACTACAGCTTTCTGTCAAAGGAGATATTTCCATAAAAATATGTTCATTCACCCTTTTTCTCTTCCCACCTACCCCAAAAAATTAAAGCCTTCAACACTCAAGAATAAACAAACAAGAGCAAGTTCTTGGGTCTTGCATTGCCATTTGTTTAGCTTTCATTTTAAAATAAATAGTTTCATCTACCAGGGTCAAAACAACAGAGCTGCTCTAGAGGGGAAATAATCCATTTTCCTGACCCAAGTTACTCCATTAAGAGGTTATACAATGGGAAAAAAAACACAACACAAAGCTTGCTTTCATGACATCCCTAATGCATAAGCTTAGGAAAAGAAATCAGACTGATTCCTGGGACAACTGGATGAGCCCCAGAGAAGGGGCAGCTCCTTCCTGCTGAGGAGTGACTGACAGCAGGAGAGTTTTGGGGCCAGTAGCAGTATTGTGATATCATTGTTGCATTGGGGATTACATATGCAACACATGGTGAAGTTGCTGTTGACTCCGAGCAGCCACAAGAGAAGTCATTAAGAATGAAGCAGCCTGGACTTGAGTCCATTGAGGAGCTGAAACACTTGGCCCCAAAGCTGAATTTCAGCCTTTGCACAAGTGGTCTCCTGTAACACACAGCTCTAAGGTGATGTCAGAAAAGTGTTTGCAACTTACTTGCAGTTATTTATTTTAATTATTAAAGTGGGGGCTGGGAGGTTTTGCTTGCTTGTTTTTTAAGCAAGTAGTAGTAAGCTGAAGTTTAGTGGAGCTAAGTGAGGGCAGCCAATAGAACAGATGTTATTGCCGGATGCAGCAGGAAAGTTTCATCAGGCTCTGGAAATGTGGTGGAAGAAGGTTGGCAGAAATCAGAAAAATTTCTCTTCTACTGAGCAGGTTCCGAATTTCTCGTGTACCTTAAAACTAGTGCTAGAACTCATGCATCCAGTTGGTGAGTTTCTAGTTAATATAGTGACAGACGTAACATAGCCTGGCAGGTTTTACTCCACTGGATTTCAGAAGGATCTTCCTTCCCCATGGCTACTGCGGCCTCTGGATGTTGTCCCCAGCTCTGTGGTTAGCTGTGCTGAGGACACACAATAAGTAAGAGAACAGATTGTGCAAGATCTTCTCCATGCTCCTTCCCAGGAGGAGAGAAGGGATGTGAGCTTGTTTAACTTGGGTAGACGAGCAACCCACTTACTTTGCCACGAGGACAAAGGCTGAATTTCTCTTGGGCTCAGAAATGGCACAACAGTTCTCCTGGAAATCCTGATGAAAGAATCAATTCATAGGTTCCCAGTTCTTCAAGACAGTTCTGCTGGCCTAGACTGTTCTACAAACTGTGTTTTAATGGATGTGGGAAAACTTTGTTGTCTTTCCTCCTTCCCAACAGGAGTTATGGGAAGACACTGGAGAACAAGCACTTCTCATCTATTCCCTATTCCAATGCTTTGTCTGTGGGCCAGCCAAGGAGTGCTAACAAGCCCACCCATTTAAGTTAAGAATTCCACTCCTATGGGAGGTGGTAACTCAAGGTACAGCATGAACTAACTTTGCAGGGAGAAAGTGTTTAATAGGAGTTTTCTCAAGGCTCTTGGAATTTTAGAGGAAACATCAGAAATGGGTCAATTTTTTCTTTCTTTCATAACGAGATGGTGCTTTTCTATAATATTACTAACTGAGCTTGTTTAGATGAAATAGGAAACACAAGCTAAAACAATCCCCTTTTGATCACTCATTCTAACAGCTGTGGATATGACTGTAAAGGTGTGGTTTTGGCCAATAGTTGTGTGGATGCTTGTGATGATTTTTGTTTATCCTTCATGTACAGGACGAAATGTCCAGGAGCATGTTTGGTAATATTCCTGAACTCTTGGTAATGTGAGACCTTCTTAAAGCAATCTGTTAAATCTTAGCAGAGAAGGGGGAAGAGACCACGGCTTTCTGTCTGTGAATTATGAGGTGTGTGGATTAGCAAAGGGAATATTAACAAGACTTTACTGTACTACTTCACACAGTGTATTAGTTATTCTGTCAATCTTACTGCTGTGGGAGGTCACCGAGGCAGATGTGTGAGTGGGCTGGGAAATAGGATAGGTCACTCTTCTGCCACAAGAGTTGAAATTCCCTTAAACCCTGCATCTGGTTGCTTGACCCAGGACATGAATTAATAGCTTTGATTAAAAAATTCTATATATTTCTCAACTAGTGCCTTCACAGTCAGGTATCTGAGTCAAGGTGCTTCAGTGTAACTGTCATTTTATCTGATGGTTTTGGCAAATTTGACAAACAGCTTAGAAAAAATAGCACTTTTGGTTTGTGAGTCCTATATGATGCTCTTTACCATGTTCCTAAGGGCACATCTCCTGGAAGTTCTCACGGAGTTTAGCCCTGATAGAGCTGGGGGCTGTCCATTTGTGGGTCTAGGAGCCCGATTCAAGCTGCATGTCTCCGAGATACCTTCCTGGAGATGAATCCCAAAGTGTGCTCCAGAGGCTGAGCCATTCTCTGTAATAGCTCACATTACCTCCAGCACAGGCCTTGCTCAACCCATAGGTCCAACTTCTCTGGCATACTTTGAGGCAGCTTAATGGGAATCTGTATCAAATAACTGGTAATGATGGCTGTGGGGGGGAAGCAAAATTATTTGCCTGACAATTGAGTCATCTTCATTTCATCTTCCCACAGCTATTAATTTGCCCAAATTCTCCACATCCTTTTGTATGGCAGTCGTCCTCCCGCCTCTGCTGTTGATTCCCATGTGTTTCTACCTCTGGACTGGAAGTCCACTTTCATACAGTTGAATTCTTTCTCTCTTTCTTTTTTTCCTTGCTGCCAGGAAAATGATTTTGTTCATGTAGTTAATTTATTGTCCCTTTTCACCACATGAGATCATCCACTCCCAGATGTCTTTTTGAGTAGCTGTCAGTGATCTAGTCCTGTCTGAAACTGGCACCCAAGTCATCCATACACAGAAAGAAGCAGGTGTTGGAAGGTATCATCATCTGTCCATAAGACATGAGTAATCTTTCATGTGCTTGGCATTTGTTGTCCTACAATTAGACTCCTCTCTTGAAGATAATAACCTAATTATAGGCTTTGCTTCAGCAGTTTAGTGGAATATTCTGGTGAATCATGGGTGAAAGGGGCAGAGGAACATTTTGCAGCTATACAGGTCAAAAGTTGGGATATGACAGTCAAGCACTGCTCTTACCTTTTCTCCTCGATTGAAGTGCTGTCCCTGGGAAAAACTTCCTCAAAGTGCCTCCTTGAAGACTAAAAATGCATTTAATGAATAATTTCCCTGCGCTGTTTATACAAATTGCAGTGTCTAATGGCAGAAATATCTGTAACATGGATCTGCTGAAAAAGAAATGTGCATCATCTGTCTCTGTGGAGAACTTTTCAATATAAAAAGAAAGAACAGGCAGAAAAGGGTTACCCAGCAGTGCCAGGAAGAGAATTCACCTGTCCTGTTTGCAGGGGCTGATTTCTTCTGGGGTTACAGATACAAACCCTGACCTGTGGGAGGAGGAAGGGTGTGGTTGTACATATTCCTCTGGCAGGCTTTAGAGCTCACAAAAGAAATACTGATGGAAAGCACCCTGCAATGTCCACAAAGTGAGACCTAGGAGGGGATGGAGGTGTGACTTCAGGTGCTAAATGTCACTAACTGATTCAGAAAATGGACAGGCCACACGCCTTCAGTTTCTGTTGCTTTCAGTTTCTTCAGATCCTCTATTTTGGATCTTATGCTTCCCTGGATACATATTAGCTGTCCAAAACAAATGTTGGGTTCTGGCTTTAATGCCCAGGTCTGCCTTTAGCCAGCACTACCTTATCTTTGCTCTGAGGTGCCCAGCTTTCACCTGTGAATGCCTCCCTTCAGGGCTTTCCTTCCTTGGCTGCAAAAGTAGGCCAGAGGCCTGATTTTTGTCTCTTTAAATTGTCCTGATAGATCTGGGCACTTGTTACTTAGGCAATAACAAATTGCCTAAATTCAGGCTTCAACTGACAGCTCTTGGCAATTCCTAACCACTCCTACTTGAAAATATCTACATTTTTCCAGCTATTGTGCCCAGTACAGGCTTCGGCCAAGATCACATTTCTGAGAAGGTATATCCTACATGCACTGTGTAATGCAGCATTTATCACTGGAGATAAAACACATTTGGGCTTTGTCTTCTGTTAACACACTCTTAAGCAGGCCAGATCCTCACCCGATAGAAATGAAAGCTGTTCTGTGCAGATCCATGGAGAAGTGCCAGTTGACACTGGTTAGGTAATATCTGTGCATTATTAATCAGGGCTCAGATAATGTTTAGAAATGTTGTTCCTCAGCCAGGAGATAAATAGCTAAATAAGATAAAAACCAGTAATGAGTGCAGTAGGCCAGAAATACTGATGTGGAAATGTCTGAGCTGTAATTGTTGGCTGTGAGAGAGTTTGATTTCCTAGAGGCCAGGTGGTACCTCCAGGCACAGGAGGTTAGTGCTGGGATTTAGGGTCAGCAACCCCTTGCAGGCAACATCAGGAGGTGAAATCTTAAGGCTTGTCTGTGCCTGGAAATTAACCAAAACAGCTATTCCAGAGTATCTGGAATTGCTATTTTGGTATGTTTACAAGTGCAGACTGCTTTGAAATGCTAATGCTATAAGCTGTTTAACTGTTATTTACAGTAAGAAACAAAGATAACCCACTAGACACTTGAAGGAATGGGGAGATGTTTGGAATTAAAAAAGATGGGGTGGCTTTTATTTTATTACAGAAAGGGACTGACTATTGCTAGCTTGCACAAAGGACAAGAAGTTTTCTGGTTGTGCTGTGGAAGTTGATGTAGCTGTGTAATGACGATCTTGTACTGTGTAACAAAGATCTTCAACTGTGCACAGGCATCTGCAGAAGAAGGAGGGATAATTCTGTTCTTGTAGCAGGTAGGCAAATTAGTGATGAAACTAAATGGCATCCAAAAAGTCAGGCTGAATAGCAGGAGGAAGTTTCTGCATTAAGGACAGGACACTGCCAGGCTGTCAGGGAGGCTCCATATACAAGAACTGCACATAACTGAAAACAAAACAGAAAATAACTTTTTAGATCAATGCAGGGAGTGCTGAAGTGTGCCACTTCTATCTTCTGGATAGTTACTTTGAAACTATCTTCTGTCTTCTGGATAGCTTCTTTAAATTTGAATGGGCATAAGAAACAAATTTGCAGCAATATCCTCCCTTCAGCCTGAAGGAGGGCTCTGGACGGTTTGGTCCATATTTTTCCCTTGGCATAGGAGTTTTTATCATGGCATGTTTGACAAACTGTGTGTATTTACAGCTCTCTGAGTGAGCACACCTGGCAGAATGGATACTGCCGTTCCTGCAGCTTGACTGGGAGGTGGCCTGGCCATGAAATACCTGCTTCACCCAGGAAACTTGTCACAGGGTGCTTGGAGACACAGTTGGGCTGGCCAGGGGCTGTTTGAGAAGTCCCTACAGGGCACCCTGTGGCTCTGTCACTGTCCGTGAGGGCTTTCTTGGTGTCCTGGTGGGACAGCAGAAGAGCTGGAAGGCACAAACCCCCATGGCATCCTCATGCCCACTTTGGAATTGCATGTGGAGGCTCGGTCCTGCCTCAGCTGCAGATACCGAGCGTTGGGAAGAAGGACAGCAAGTGTTGAAAGGACTGGCGGCTCAAAGAAGTGTTGACTGTAACAGGTACCGTAATGATGAATGGCATGAATGGACAATCACTCCTGCCACAGCAAATAAACCCTGTCACATGGAATCCGGCGTTTTCCGGGGAAATCAGCTTTCACTGCGGGCTGCCAGCACCAAATGAGCTTCATAAAGCACCTGCAGATCTGAGCGTCAAGCAATTATTCCACTATCTTGCCTAAAAACAAAAAGGGCCCTGCCCTTCGGTCACCCCCGACCTTTTCCAGCTAACATAAACTAATTATATTTGCGGCAGGAGGGAACGCCCCCCTCCCCCAAATCTTCCTGCGAGCCTTGCGGGGGCAGTGCCGGGTTTGCGGGGTGTCCTTAAAGAGATCCGGGGGGGCTGAGCCCCGCTTCCAGTCCCGCTCCCCGGCCCGGGGCCCAGCCCCGGCCGCCCCGGGACAAGAGCGCCTTTGTTAGGCATCACTTAGCAGCAATTACAGCCCGTCAAAACAGTTTTTGTTTTACGACAACGTGTTAATGGGCCCACGGTTGGGTGTGAGAAGTAACCCAAGCCGCATGCACTGAAGCAAGGTTAGAGGTTAATTGAGACTTTCTAACACAGCGCATGAGATTTTTGCAACCTTTTGCAGCGAGGGAAGTGGGGAACAAAAAGGAGATAATGTGATACAATTAGTTGGAAAGCACGAGGGTCAAAATTCCCAGATGGAAAGGAAAACTGGCCAAGTGAATCAGGCCAGATGGGCCACCCGGACCATAACGAATGCCAAAAATAGCTTCAGTCCTTAGACTGGTGGATGAGGCAGTAGGTGGTATGTCTGTCCTTCACAGTGGATTTATAAAAAAAAAAGCAAGGTCAACATTATAAACAGCAGTAGCCTGTTGCAATTTATATTCCAGATCTATGGTCATTAGTTCAGCTCATATTTTTGCTTTTATTTTCTCTATTTCAAAGTGATGTGATTTTAACCCAGCAGCCCTCTTCAGACTTGTTCATGGATACTGGTCTGCTGATAAACCTTGGGCTTTCCACCATTTGTGTTGTTTTCCCCACTGCAAACCTCTGGAGCATTATTAACTAACTTGTTATTAACTTTTGAAGAACCCCTGGTTTTCCAGGGCTCCCCATGATCCGTGTGAAGATGTTTTGGTGTATCCGAAATAACCACCTGCTCCCTGCTCACCTCCCTCTGCAGCTGGTGTTACATCTGGAGCTGGGAATGACACAGGTTATGGTGCCCAGAGATCTGACTCTGGGTATGCTGCCCTTGCAAGATCCCAAAGGATAACACTCTCATCCCCTCACTCTGAGCTGCCTCAGCTGCTTCCTTTCTTCTCTGTATTTTGTCATTTCCAAGACCTCTGCAGGGTGACACACGTATAACAGGAAAAAACTTTCTTGTATCCACCTCCCAGCTTGCACTGGAAATGAACTGCGAGGTTGACTGGAAGTGCCAAGTCACTGCTGGCACCTGTTCAGCGCTTATTTGTTTTCCTACAGCCACAGTGATTAGTTTCCTTCACTACCATATAAGCTTCCTCTATTGAAGCTGAATCATCTGCTACAGGTGCCTGTAGCTCCTTTTCTGTGTCCTTTCCAAATGTTTGGGGGAAGCAGGATAAGGAATGTGACATGGGGAAAATGCCACCCACCTCTGCTGCCTTTTCCTTGCCCTAGCAGGCTGTACATGCTGGCCCTGCCACCCCTCAGTGGCTGCCTTCACCCTCCAGTGGGCTGAGTGAGGCTGATGTCTAATGAGGAGCTGCTGCCAGCCCTGGGGTACCTGCTTCAAGGTCAGAGGAGCCCAGCTGGGCTTCATTAATGAGGACTGGCCTGGTGGGGAAAGAGCATTGGCAGGGGGACAATGGCACTGTGCAACCTTCCGAGCTCCAAGCACCAGCTCGGCAGCGAGGGAATAGCAACAAGTTCATACAGCAGCAAATTGCCAAGACTGAGCTCAGCTTTTCTCACCTTGCCTCTCTGGTTTTCCATCTCTCCTTCCTCCTTCATAGGCCTAAAAGCAAATGTGGGGAGACAGAAGGGATAGGAGGAGAAAGGGTAGAAAGGAGTAGAAAAACTCTAGGAAAAGTGAAGCGGGTTAACAGGGGTGGGAGAAATTGGCTTGAATTTTGTATCTGTGGATTACCTAATATACTCGGTCTGATTCCAAAGTTCAAAGTGGCCTGGTGACTGCTCAGAGAGAGAGAGCAGAAAAAAAGGAGACTTGAAATTAAAGCAGAGACCAGCCATTTAGAAGGTGTAAATGAGGGGGATGACTGTGACCTGGAGAAGCCTGGCTGTCCTCAGGCGGGACTGCCCTGTGTAACCAGAGCACTGCTAAGTACTGGAAGTTGTATGCAATAACCACACAGTTGGGAATCTTCCACAGGAAATGTAGTAAACCCCTGAGCTTTCTTTCATGGAGATGCTCACATAGACCAATCTTATAGATCTGTGTTGATCCACTTTCCTGTGCTGTAAATGTTACCAAAGCAAGTGCTCTTCAGGAGATGCTGGAGTGAACTCCAGCAAGGGTATCCATGGTACATAATGATTCAGAGCCTGTGCTCACTGTAATTACTTCTCTATGCAGGTGTGAATGTCAAATGAACACTATCCCTGACTTCCCTGGCTCTTCCACTGCTCCAGCCTGCACTAGCACTTTTTTCTCCTTACCTGGTGGCTGGGGAAGTCAGAACACAATAAAGCAAAGGAAACTCACAGGAACCAGTGAGGATTTATATTCCCTTAATATGAACAACACAGTTTATTGTTTTTGCTGTTGTTGACCACAATTCATTTGTTGGTTTATTTGTGGATGGGTTAGGGTTCTTTCCCTTCTCTTTGAAGCATGAGAGATTGGCTGCAGCTGAAGGTGGGATGTTAGGTGACTGACACACATATACTAATAATGTTCCTGCTGCTCATTAGCAAACTTCCCATTATCTGTCTGTCTTGCATGGATTTGTGGGAGTTTGTACTGAAAGCCTTAGAATTTTCCCCATAATGCCAGGGGGCTTCTATTTTTTGGGGGATGTGGGGTAAACTTTCAAGTATTCTCCTCGATTTGAGTCTGCACTTGGCTGTTTGAACTTTGCAGGAGATTGTCTTCTCTAGTACGTTGTTCCTTTCACTCACTGATTTTACAAATCCAGAAAAAAAAAATTAACCCAAACCACTTTTAAGCAAATATTTTGTAGACTCAGATTCTTGGCAATCCTGGCTATTAGCACAGACCACTTCGAGTTTCTTTTATCTAAATCTCTCCTCTCCAAGGTCAACTGCCTTGCCTTTGTGATTTGTTCTTCATTGCTGCATTAAAGACCTTCAGTGTTTCAACTACAAGTGTAAAACAGAACCAGTGGCTCATGCTGTGCCTAACTCCCCGAGCAGAAAAGAAAATCTTGTCTGTATTGAGCATCAAACTGAATTAACTTTGTGAAGCATGGTGTTGTATCTTCATCTTGTGTAGCAGCTGGGGGCTGGCTCCTAGTAAAAACATAGCTTAGTTTAAGCTAGTTCCTCCCGTGATTTCTGGCTGGTAAAGACTGGCTAAAATGTTATGATATAGAAACATATATTCCTGAGACTTACATTTCAAGCATAATTTGGCATTAAAAATGGCTTTAGTTTAAGGTACAGCTACTGCAAGATGTGGTGTATCTTTGACTTTCTGCAGTTCCTTATCTTTTGGGTGCAAGATTGTGTATGTTAGTTTTCTTTTGAACAGCTCCTTAGGTATTAAAGCCATATGATTTCCCTCATTTGTTGTCAGCAAAGGGTAAGAATGTAGCTTGAATAGTCTGCCAGTTAAGATAAAAACTTGTGAATTTGGAACAGAGCACTGAAATGGGACTAATGGCTGGCTCATTTCTCCACTGTGGATATTCGATAGTGGCTGAAGATTTACAATAATAAATATATATTTAAACTTTGGGAAAAAGTTGAATACGGAATAAAAATAAGGTTACATAGCAAATAAAACACAGATTAATCAGAGCAAAATACTTCTGTTAAGTACAGGAACTACAGGAATACCTCTGTTGTCCTTGGTTTGCCTGCTTCTGGAATGAAGTCTCAACTCCATGAGTTATTGCTAGTGAGTGCTTATATTTTCTCTGAAGATCTTTTGGAAACACTCCTGGATTGCCAGAATCAAAAAATAAGGTGAAACGTCAAAGTTTAGGGAAGTTTTATCAGCTCTAACAGGATAAAAATAGCAATGGAATGACATCTCCATACTAAAATGAAGAGTGCCATTGACATTGTTTTGTTCAGTGTTTTTTCCCTTGGTTGGTCGAGGTTGGGTTTTTTTAATGCTATATTTTTGGTTATTTTGGGAGTTTGGCCTCTTTTTCTCCCCAAGATGATGATCTGGCTGATTTTAAAAGTTATTCCATGTGGATGGTGCTGTCAATGAGAGGAGAGGCCAGTGTATCACTGTAAAAAGGAAAAACAAACACCAAAAAGCCACAAACAAATAAAAACCCCCAGACAAACAAACAAACACCAAAACAAAAGCCCCAACCAACTAAACTCTGAAACAACCCCAAAAAACCACCAACCCAAAGCAGTTCTTTTATCCAGCACTGTACCCTGATGCTCCTTCAAGGAACAGGTGGGAATATTGCACCTACAGCATTGCTTATGCATTTGTCATAGCCATCTTCTGTGGAAATGCTTGCTTGAACCCCTGAAAGCCAAGTGTAAGATAAAAAGCAAGGAAATCACATTTTCTGAGGGATAGGAGTTTAAATTTTGCCCCCTCAGTGAAGTCACTGCTGCCTCCACAGCTGCACTGTTAAAAACCTGGGGCAGACCTGACAGGCCCAGTGCTTTAGTTTGAGGTGTTTCCAAACACACCATTCCCTGCCCATTGCCTCCCAGGGAACAGATGGAAAGTGTTACCAGCAAAGCACATTTTCATAGGCTTTCTGGTTCTCTTTAGCAAAAGCCTTACAAAAGTTTTCAGACAAATTAGTGCCTGAAGGTAGAGGAAGTCTTTAGGAGCACAGGAGAAGTGCTGACTCAGCCTGTTCTCTGAGCTGTGTCCAAGGGGAGCTGCTTTCTGCCTTCAGCATTTCCACCACGGATGGTGATTCCTTCAGAATCAATTACATTGCTCTCAAATGTCTTCTTAAGTTTAATGAGCTCAGTTAAACCCTGAGGGTCACTGACGAGCAAGAGTTCAACGAATGGCAGAGGCAGCCAACAAAAGTCAATGTATCACCCAAGGAAAGACCATGTCAGATAAGCCAGATCTCAGCTGGGATAAGGCCTCCTGCAGTTTTCCTGCCTTTAGTCTCACACCTCTTGCCCCTCACACTGCTGAACCAGGCCTTCTCTCAGGTTTGGTGATCTCTGTTTGGAGCAACTCTGGTGGTGCTCTGGACTGTGAATTTGTCCTGACAAACACAAACATATGGATATATAATGAGTCGGAACCGACAGCATCTCAGTCACAACCTGCTTTGGTTTCACCAAAAGCTCAGAGGTGCCATAAGGGTGATGGTTTTTTTTGCTTTATTTCACTTTATTCAACTTTATTTCAACTGGGAAAATACTTAATCTCCAATTAATCACTGAACAAATTCAGGTTTGGGGGAACAAAGCTGATTTGAAATCAGAGGAGAACCAAAAGTAAAAAAAGCTTGAAATCTCTTGCTTCAATCTTTGTATGCTCTATAAAAGTCAAATATAACTGAACTAAGTTTTTCAAAATATGTTCAAAAATTGGTTTTCAGGTTTATATTGTTATCTTAGTTTAAAAGACATGTCTGCCAAGGAAGGTGGGAATGGAAATGGAATGGAAAAATATGATCCCCTTCCCTCTGAATTATTATACCTCTGAAATTAGAGGGCTGTCAGGCAAAGCCGTGGCAAAAGGAACAGCAGTTCTTTCCTGCGTGTGTAAGGAGGCAAACAAACAACACCCCCAGGGCAGACCCCGGTCCCAGCCTCGCCCGGCCGCAGGCGCGTTCCCCTTCGCTGCAGTTCCGGGCACGGCCACCGGGGGCGCTGCTGGCTCCCGGCCAGGCAGGGCGGGGGCGATGATTCCCCCGCGCCTGCAGGGGGCGCTGCGGCGCGAGCTGGGCCGCGTCTCCCTCACGCGGCAATGGCGGGCGGGCTGGGGGCGACACGGGCTGGGGCAGGAACCAGGAGCGGCGGCCGGGAGGGCAGGGGAGAGCAGGGCCCAGAGTAGCAAAGGAAATGTAGCAGAAACTCTGCAGCTGTAGCAGGAGCCACAGGGTGTCCTGGCACAGGGTATGGGGTTACAGTGTAGCTCTGAACACAGCCCGGAGAGGCTCCCTCGGACAGGCAAGGGACTCAGGGNAAACAAACAAACACCAAAACAAAAGCCCCAACCAACTAAACTCTGAAACAACCCCAAAAAACCACCAACCCAAAGCAGTTCTTTTATCCAGCACTGTACCCTGATGCTCCTTCAAGGAACAGGTGGGAATATTGCACCTACAGCATTGCTTATGCATTTGTCATAGCCATCTTCTGTGGAAATGCTTGCTTGAACCCCTGAAAGCCAAGTGTAAGATAAAAAGCAAGGAAATCACATTTTCTGAGGGATAGGAGTTTAAATTTTGCCCCCTCAGTGAAGTCACTGCTGCCTCCACAGCTGCACTGTTAAAAACCTGGGGCAGACCTGACAGGCCCAGTGCTTTAGTTTGAGGTGTTTCCAAACACACCATTCCCTGCCCATTGCCTCCCAGGGAACAGATGGAAAGTGTTACCAGCAAAGCACATTTTCATAGGCTTTCTGGTTCTCTTTAGCAAAAGCCTTACAAAAGTTTTCAGACAAATTAGTGCCTGAAGGTAGAGGAAGTCTTTAGGAGCACAGGAGAAGTGCTGACTCAGCCTGTTCTCTGAGCTGTGTCCAAGGGGAGCTGCTTTCTGCCTTCAGCATTTCCACCACGGATGGTGATTCCTTCAGAATCAATTACATTGCTCTCAAATGTCTTCTTAAGTTTAATGAGCTCAGTTAAACCCTGAGGGTCACTGACGAGCAAGAGTTCAACGAATGGCAGAGGCAGCCAACAAAAGTCAATGTATCACCCAAGGAAAGACCAGGTCAGATAAGCCAGATCTCAGCTGGGATAAGGCCTCCTGCAGTTTTCCTGCCTTTAGTCTCACACCTCTTGCCCCTCACACTGCTGAACCAGGCCTTCTCTCAGGTTTGGTGATCTCTGTTTGGAGCAACTCCGGTGGTGCTCTGGACTGTGAATTTGTCCTGACAAACACAAACATATGGATATATAATGAGTCGGAACCGACAGCATCTCAGTCACAACCTGCTTTGGTTTCACCAAAAGCTCAGAGGTGCCATAAGGGTGATGGTTTTTTTTGCTTTATTTCACTTTATTCAACTTTATTTCAACTGGGAAAATACTTAATCTCCAATTAATCACTGAACAAATTCAGGTTTGGGGGAACAAAGCTGATTTGAAATCAGAGGAGAACCAAAAGTAAAAAAAGCTTGAAATCTCTTGCTTCAATCTTTGTATGCTCTATAAAAGTCAAATATAACTGAACTAAGTTTTTCAAAATATGTTCAAAAATTGGTTTTCAGGCTTATATTGTTATCTTAGTTTAAAAGACATGTCTGCCAAGGAAGGTGGGAATGGAAATGGAATGGAAAAATATGATCCCCTTCCCTCTGAATTATTATACCTCTGAAATTAGAGGGCTGTCAGGCAAAGCCGTGGCAAAAGGAACAGCAGTTCTTTCCTGCGTGTGTAAGGAGGCAAACAAACAACACCCCCAGGGCAGACCCCGGTCCCAGCCTCGCCCGGCCGCAGGCGCGTTCCCCTTCGCTGCAGTTCCGGGCACGGCCACCGGGGGCGCTGCTGGCTCCCGGCCAGGCAGGGCGGGGGCGATGATTCCCCCGCGCCTGCAGGGGGCGCTGCGGCGCGAGCTGGGCCGCGTCTCCCTCACGCGGCAATGGCGGGCGGGCTGGGGGCGACACGGGCTGGGGCAGGAACCAGGAGCGGCGGCCGGGAGGGCAGGGGAGAGCAGGGCCCAGAGTAGCAAAGGAAATGTAGCAGAAACTCTGCAGCTGTAGCAGGAGCCACAGGGTGTCCTGGCACAGGGTATGGGGTTACAGTGTAGCTCTGAACACAGCCCGGAGAGGCTCCCTCGGACAGGCAAGGGACTCAGGGTCCTGGGTTTCCCCTGAGGCACCCGAGCAGATGGTGAAGGTCCTTTCCAGTGAGGTCAGGTGTTAGTAAGGTCCCAGTGCATCGCCTGCTCCTACGAGCAGATCCTCACTCATGGTAAGGAAGAAGCAGGACAGGGCTGGGCTCTGGCAGCAGCAGTGAATTCTCCTCGCGGTAAGCAACAGCTTGACTGTTCTCCTCCGATGCTGACAGCAAGAGAGCGAGAGGAGCTGAGCTCAGCCCCTCACCACCCAGCCAAAATCTTGGGTATCTCTGCCATTCCAAAAAGAAAATCCCCCAGGTAAGAGACGACGAGCTGCACCATTCAGTACCTTGGCCATTTCCTATGTCTCTCCTAAGTACCAGTCATTATCGTCTCTTAACAGCAGATGGGACAAATTCCATGAGAGAAAGAAAGAAAAGGAAAAATCCTAACCCCCAACAATTGTCTCTGCCCAACATCCACTCAGAATGAAGTTTATCCTGATATTAATTTATAAACACATTTAAGCAAATATATTGATTTAAGCAGTTGTGTCATGAGGACTGTGCATGTGCTGAAAATCAAGTATGTTTTTAAATCTTCTGCTATGATAAGGAGGGAAATACTTCATGCCAAAACTAACATGGTTTTTTTGGTTTTTTGATAAGTAAATATCCTGAATTTCCTTAATTTCATGTTGGAGGGATCTGTTTCTCTGAGAATATAGATTGTGATGGAATGAAATCTCTGTGCACAGTGGAATGGTGCTCCTAATAGTGAAATAACTGAGGAGGATGATCTGGTGCTCTCTGATTTGTAGCCACATGACTGCAGCTAAGGGAACTGTGGCTGAATGTGTGTCCTACCTCTCAGTCTATTCATATGATATTTAGAATGTGCTTAAATTTCTTTGTATAAATGTTGAATATTGGATGGATGACTTCAGAAAGATGATGTTTGCCTTGAAAGTTCAGCACCTACTTGAGCACCAGGCTGATTTGAGGGCATAGACCCTGGAGATGGGATAGAGCCCAGTTTAAAAGATTGGAGGTGGCTCTTATGTGGAAAATAGTGCCCCATAGGAACAGGAAGAATGAAGTCTTGGAAGAGTGCTTTTTCGGTAGGATGTGCCTGAGGGCAGATTTTAAAGGTGAATGTTTGAGTTAGTAGTGAGCACATCTGTGAGCTGGGCAGCTTTGGTGCTCAGAGTGCAGAATCTGCAGCTTCTCATCTCAGGACTTGTGGCACAGAGCCACAGAAGCTGGTGCTTCTGGGGACGCCTTGGGTCAACCACTGGCGTACCAGAGTTTTCTGGTTCCCTGCCTACAGCCATTACTATAATAACTGGATCAGAATTCCTTTATTTAGCCAGGCTGGTGGAACACAGCATCCAGGGAAGCAATCTGTCTGGCTTTCCTGGTCATCTCTGTGACTTCTGAAAGCATTTGTGAATAAATCAGTACAATATTCCATTGTTTGCAAAAGCTTGAACTAAGTAGGGGGCTTATAAAAGGGAAAGGAGATAATCTCTCCTTCCCCTTTCCTGATGGATTTTGGTTATGCTGAAGGAAAGATACCTTGGTGTTGTAAATGCCTCTGCTTGTTTCGGTGACTCTGATATTCCCCTTTCCATATGGAAGGTGGTATCACAACCCATTTTTGCTTTTACCATTCTGTAATTTTTAAAGCTTACCAAATTTTGCAAACGCCAAAGAGGCAAACACAAGGCATAAAAGCAATTTTGTATCTTTCAGCACTGTCAGACTGTCCAAAACCACAGAGCTGTTTGAAATAAAGTAAAAAGTCCCTGAAGAATAGAGCTGAAAAAGAGGGAACCGATAAGAACGGAATTTGCTTTAGCTGAGAAAAGGAAAAAAAACAAAGGGAAATAAAATTGAAGCATACATACTTTAATAAACTGGGATTTATTTCTGCTTTTTTAAAAACAGTTTCAATGTTTTATTCTAATATTTTTCTTTGGTCTCCCTTATGTGCACTTGAATCTTAGGAAGTCAAGAAGAAAGGGACTGACCCTGACCTGCAGAGCAGAGCTGTTTTGTAATATTAATACCAGACAGTGCAAATGTAGTTTACTGGATCTGGTAATCTGCATCTGTCTAGTCCAGCTGCCCTGATGGTCTTTCAGACAAGATTGGATGTGTTTTTCAAAGCTTTTCTGTGGCTCGGCTGTCTGGCATGGGTTTGGTGCAGGAATGGTGGGGTGAGCTCCTCTTGTTCAGAGTATCAGATTGACCCCTCCTAACCTCAAAACCTTTTTAGCTCTACCAGCCACTGAAAAGTCTCCAGATAATGCTGACTCTGAGTGGTACCATCTGGACTTGATTTGAATCAAAAGTCAGGATGGAAAATCCTTGGTAACTCTCAGACCCAAAGGCCGAGGCTAGAAAAACAGAACCCACCACGCTTGCAAGAGGGCAACTATTCCTGGTCTGTGAGCACTGATGTCTCTCCCTCACTGGTGAGAAACCACCCACAGACTCAGAAGTGTTTCGTGTTGGGTTTTTTCCCCCCAGGGTAACCAGAAAGGCATGTGTGATTTATCCTTATAAGACCAGTTGGCAGAAACAGAATTATATGTGTTTAGCAAACAATGTATTTTGAAATTAACTTAATGTATTTTAAAAAAACTCTGCTTGTTTGCTTTTTTTTTGTTTTTGTGGTTTTTGTTTTTGGTTTTTTTTGTTGTTGTTGTTGTTGTTGTTTTTTGTTAAAAATAGCAATAAGAGCATGTACTAATTTTCTTTAACTATTGCCTTTCTGAACACTTCTCTTTGAGGGTACAGGTGGCTGGAGTTATAGTTTAGATCTGTTAGTTAAGATAAAATAAAAGGGTTTGATTAGAACCTGAACAACAATATTGCAGGACTGCATGAATTAATTATTCCAAAGAGGAGATTTTTCCTGAAGAGTTAGTTTCCTCAGTGGCTAAGAAAGGAAGCGTTAAACAATGTTTGCAGCAAGTCAGGTCTTGTGTGCTCGCTGCTAACATTGGCAGGTTCCTGTGAACTGTGTATAGATGGTCATGTGTAGAGATGGGTGAACCTCAACAGGTTTTGGAGGTTCAGTTCTAATTATTATAAGCACCTGAATGGTTAATGCTTATCTGAAGCACAGCAAACCTCAAAAACAGCTGGGAGGCTCCAGGCAGAGCCTCCTGTGTGCCCTCAGGCTTGTACTGAGCTGCTCTCCAGACCTCCTGGGAGCATTGGAATACCTTTGCTAAGGCTCTGTGGAGCATGGGAGGAGCCGGATGTCTTTGATGGGGATGTTCATGGTGTGGTGTTGACAAAGACTGTTCAAGGAGGTCTCACAGCTGCCGTGTGAGCTGGAGCAGGTGATGGGTCCAAAGGGACAGAAAGGGATCTCTGTAACTATTTGTTACAGGAACTGTCCCAGGTAAGGGTAGTTATTAAGGAAAGGAAAGACCTTCCTGGACTTTCCTCTCCCACCCCTAGCCATGGTCTGGATTTGGGCTTTGCTGGGCTATTTTGTCATAATGTTGTGCTCTGTAACACCAATGGCTCCGTTCAGGCTGCTTGAGCCTCTGTCTTCAGCCATGTGGAGAAATGACCCAATTTGTATTGTGGTCAGCATGGGTAGCAAAGGTGCTGAGGAATCAGGCATGGCTGGTCTCTGCAAAACTTTCTCTGCTGAGCTGCTCATTGTGTTTCTCCCCCTTAGCATCAGCAGATCATTTTGAAAAACATCTAATTCTGTGGGTGGTCTTTGTAATACCAACCTGACCACTCTGCACCTTGTTGCAGCTTCCAAAGGAGAACACACATTCCTGGTTTAGAAACAAAGCTGGACTGGTGTAGCCAAATTTGGGATGCCTCTGATGTTTTCATTTGAGGCTTGTTGTTTGTGCTCATTGTGACTCATTTCCAGCAGGAATCAGAAGCTTTGTCTGAAAATGAGGTTCCCACAGTGTACTGTGTGACATCCAGCCCCACTTCCCAAAGGTGCAGTTAGAATGGATCATAGAGAGAGAACAGGACCATTAATCAGAGCCTTGGGATGGAAGCAGAACACGGAGAACAATCCATGGCTGACACAGGGATGCTGCTGCCAAGCTGGGAAATAAAGTTACATTTCACAAGATTATCCTTCTTGTTGACATTCCAAGTATTATGGAAAAATGTCAATGTAGTAAGCATCAGTGCTGGCATCCCTTTGTCCAGCACACAAATAATCTTGGCTGATCCCTAAGGAAAAGGCAGAAAAAGACAAAGCCAAATATTTTTATCTTGTTTGCTTTTATCTCATATTAGAAAAAATCTTCACCATCTTTTGTGTGATGTAGGTTAAAATAATACCACCAGAGCCAGGAGATTTTCTGTTAATGTGAGAGTTATTTCAGGAGTATTATGTTATCTAAATATAATCAAAATGTGCCTGATTTTTTAATGTATATATATATATATACACACATAATTATTAAACCATAATAATATGTTCTGTTATATATGTAACAGAACATTGCTTCTGTGCATTGCTCTGCAGAATAAATGCTACCCAAGAATTTAAATAATAGTTCATTTCCAAGAGAAAGACTTCAGAAAACTTTCCTGGTCATTTAATTCACTTTTTATATCTAACTCTTCCCAACCTTTTCTTAATCAGCTATAATTTTAGCTGTATCTGACATTCTAATGTAGTTCTATGTTACCCAGCTGACATTTGATCTCTGGTATGGCCAAGACTATTTCTGCTTCGCTTCTAGTTGTGTTAGGGAGGTCAAGTGAGAGTTTATACCCAGCCATACCCACAAAATCTGAAGTAACCCCATAGACTGGGTTGTTTTAGGCCAGGTGCACATTGAACTAAGCAGATTCTGGCTTTTTTTTTTTTTTTTTCAATTTTCCAGCTGCAGAATTTTAGTTGTGAGGTTCCTGGAGATTCCCCTGTAATACTGGTGGATGTGTAGGCAGGATTGGATGAATTCTATCTCTTGAAGCAGCTTTGGTGTGGAGCAGGTTTTCCTGTGCTTTAGGATGCTGAGAAGATAAAACAGCCAGGGACTGCTGCACATTCTTGGTTGCTTGGTGTATGGAGCCCTGTCAGACACGTGCCAGCGGAGGCTGCTCAGAAAGGGAGACACTCAGGCATTTGCATGACCCAGGGCAGTGCCATGCAGGGTGACAGTGGCACAGGAGCTGAGTCAGCACCCTGGGGAATCCGTGACCCCGACCACGGTTTGGCACCATGGGAACGGCGCACTTTGGGATGCCATCGGCAGAAGCACCTCATTAAGCAGATCACCAGAGAACGATGACAGAGGCAATATTTTCAATTCCCAGGAGGAAGCACAGCTTCCACATGCAACCTCCTGGCACCTGTTTATGGAAAAGTAGTATCTTGACCGAGATTTTTCCATAGTACAAGTTTTCTGGGCATTTTCCTGTCTTCCAAGCCTAAAATGGCCTCTTGAGTGGCATCTCCCAGTGACTCTTTGCCCCTGGAATAAGAACCATCCAGGAAGATTGTGCTTCCTGCTCCGGAATTGCGGTAGCAGCGCTGTGAATGAGGATCACAAATCCAAGAGCAGCTGTTGCTTAACGCCGCAGAACAAGACAAGGCGTTGGGTTTGGTCCAGGCCTGATGTAAGTGAGGCTTGCAGGGTTTCAGTATTGTTGAATTTGGCCTATTCTTCTTACTCAGGAACGGATTGTGCTGCTTACTTGGCTGTCCTAGTCCTTCATCCTGAGCCAAAGGAGTCTAAGACTATTTGTGGAATCTGAAAATGAAATCCTGCCCCTTTTTGACTCAATGGGCATTTTGGTGTTGACTTCCACAGGGCGGGAATTTCACCCTGAGTATCCCAGATGTCAGGAATATTTTCTGGTTTTGTGATTCTCTGTGGAAGATGTTACATGCTGTTTTCCTTAGCTCTGCTTGGGCATAAGGGACCTGCCTGGATTATTTTAGTTGGCAAATACATTTTTCCAGTGTCTGTGGCAGAAATAGCTCTGTGCATGAAGTGCCAGGCTAAGTAGCTCCTGTTAAGTAGCCCCTCTGCAATTCTGCAGTTAACACCAGCTGCTACTGCCAGACCCCTTCCGTGGGCTGTGAAATGTCCAACTTTGTGGTAGCTGCTGTTCTACTGGCTGTTAAAAAAAAAAAAAATCTTGGAGATATAGCCTTTGGTTTTGGGGTAAAACAGGAATTGTGAAATCCTGGCACCAGCACAGGTCAAGGCAAAGCTTCAGTGGGTTGAAGCAGGATAATAAGAATTTTATCTGAGAAGTTTAATGGGACTAAAAAGTCCATGTCCCAGTCCTGATGTGGGCTAACACTTGACATTCCCTTTGCTGGTGTTGAACCAGGAAGCATCAGGAGTGTGGGGGTTTCCAGCAGGAAGCTGCAAGGGGCTTCAGAACTTTGGAATGTTTCCATACTGAATTCAAGGAAGGAGGGATGCAGTCTTAGCAACAAGTAAACTGGTTTTAAATATTATGCGTTGTTGTAGGCACACAGCTTGTGGCAATTGGGAGTAGGGTTGTGGTTGACTCTCCTCCCTAATGGGCTACAGCTGTGTACTGGCCAATCAGAAGAGAGCACACAGGTGCAATATATGTATTCAGAGCCTGAGAGGAGAGAACAGGTGAGATGAGGCAGATGCCTTCCTTGGTGCTGCCAGTGGTGCCACTGTCCCTCAGCTGTAAGTGGCTGTATTCAGCCACAATGCGTGACTTTGAGAAAGCCTGATTCATTCCTGCTATGACTTAGGGCAACCACTGCAGACCAGAGCTTTTGTAAAGCACATGTGACTCTGTGGACATCTCAGAAGTGATTTTGAGTCCCAGCTCTCATGCAAATCTGAAGGATTTAGAAACCTAAACACTCCTGAAAACCCATGAAGAAGTCTTATCTCCTTCTTACAGCACTTAAATAACTTTATGTGCTTAATTTATCTATAGACCTGCCTTCCTATCCCTTTATTCCACACCTCTGAAGAGGATACAATCTTTGTGTCTCTCATCTCACGCTTGCCAGGTCCACAGTAGAAAATAAAGCTGGCCGAGGACTCTCATCTGAAGGCAAGTGGACCACGAACAGCTCATGTCTGTGTAACTTCCCTACCCAGAACCCCAAACCAGGTCCATAACAGTTAATGAAATGGGGTCAGTGGCCCAGGGGGGTGTCCTGATTTATCAGCCTTTTGGAACTTCTGCTTAGGCAGCAGGGTGGTCTCTTGAATCAAGAATTCTGAGAGCCTTTGTGCTGCAGTTCTTGCATCATATTCTACCAGTGTTCACCTGGAATAAAAGAATAATTATTATTGCTATTGTTTGGGTTTTTTCATTTTTAGGTCATGGTGCTCATTCCACAGGGTTTTGCGTGCCCAGTTCCCAGATGAATTAAAAGTTTATTTTCCATTTGGTAGTGTTTTGTAGCAATTAATCTTATTTTTTAAACATCAGCACCTGTCCCATGACAGCTTCCTTGCTCCCTGCCCCATTTCTGACACAAGTAATTAATTTATTGAGGTATTATTGTATTTCATAGCTGAACTTACTTTTGAAAATTTGTTGGAGAGGACCTAAATAAATCAGTAGTTCACTCAGCAACACCATTACTGTGGGTAATAAAACAAATTTTATAAATTTGTTGCAGACCTTGAAAGTGGTGCCAAAACCTTTTAAACCCACACACCACATTCACTTTTCTTCCACACACCTCTCTTGCTACACTGGTTGCATTTTTGGTGTCTGTGGCAGGGTGGCTCCAACACTGAGGCAGATTTTCATTCTCCATAATCCAGTAAATATCCAAAGCTTTAAATCTGTTGCCCAGACGATCACATCCTGTAAAACCTACCAAGTTCAGTTCTTTAAAACAATTTGTAGTCTTTAATTGGAGGACTGAAATGAATTAAGTATACATAAAAAATCCTCCCAGAAAACAACAAACAAGCCATTTTCTTGGTTTTAACAAGAAGTGTAAAATAGTAGGTCTCGTTCATACACAAGTACTGTACTCTTCTTTTGCTACAGATAACAGACACCCTCTCAGTCCAGGCTCATTTATTCCACCTGAAAGTACTTTTTTTTCATAAATAGCTGTTTCCTGTGAGGAGGCAAGATCCCTTTGCCAAGAGAGCTGTCCACATTGCAGAATACCATCACAGTGGTGCTGCTTAAAATTAGAAGGCCATAACCCTAAATAAACCAGTTGTAGTATTATGGAAAGTGTATGTTCTGTGGAGGGCCCCTGTGGAAAAGAATTGATCAGGAAATACCTTTGCAATCAAAGTAAGAGTGCAAATTGAGGATCTGAATAGGACACATTCAAGAAAGAGAAGGAGTTTCTGGAGAAGATCCACCATAGGGTCAAAAAGATGATTAAGGGACTGGGTCTGTTTAGTCTGGAGAAAAGAGGACTGAGAGGGGATCACATGAATCCACATGAGTATCTCAAAGAGGTGCCAAGGAAGGTGCCAGACTCTTTTCAGCGGTGCCCAGTGACAGGATGAGGAGCAATGGCCATGAACTGAAACACAAGAGGTTCCACCTTAACTTGAGGAAGAACTTCTTTACAGTGATGGTGGCAGAGCACTGGAACAGCTGCCCAGAGAGGCTGTGGAGTCTCCCTCTCTGGAGACATCCCAAAGCCACCTGGACACATTCCTGTGTCACCTGCTCCAGGTGCCCCTGCCTTGGAAGGGATGCTGGACTGGGTGATCTCCACAGGTACCTTCAAACTTGAACTATTCTGTGATCGTGAAAATGATGACATGGAGTATTTCAGGGCAGTAACACCAGCTCTGTGTGGCTGCTCTTCCTTGCCAAGCTGAACCCTTTTCCTTTGCCCATGCAAACTCTCCCTGTGCCTCATTTTCAGCCTCTCCTCCAGTCAGTGACTGAGGCTGTTCTGCTGCTGTCAAGATCCTTCACAAAGCCCTGTGGGCCATGAGGAGGCTGAAGCTGTACCTTCCTCCTCCAGCCTTGGTGCCCAATTTGGAAGTGCTTCCATGCATATCTTTTCAGAGCTTTGTGTGCTGTTGCAGAGCACTTTAAAAGCAGAGTTTCCATCAGTTTCATGGATGTCAGGAGCAGGCCAATAAAATCCATGGCCAAATCTCAGGGACAACCAGTCAAAGCCTTTAATAAGAGGCAACTTGAGCTGTAGATATGGAGAGGATTGGGACAGCCTGCAGAGCTCCCCTGAAGCCTGTTAGCATCTGAATGGCTCTAGTGTTATCTCTTTCCAGTGCTCCATGCCTGCTCAGACTTTTATGTCTTTCCACTGAACAGCCAGCTGATCATAACCAACAGGATTTTGTTTTAATTTCCCAATAGGGTTTTTGTTTTTCTTGAAAAAAATGACTGAGACTCAAAGGATTTTCCAGCTGAAATATAAGACCTGTCAGTTGGAAATTCTGAGTAGATCTAAGTAGACACCTGTATAATACTTTGGATGTATTATGTGGCTGGAAAGGAATATGAGGGTGCAAGGAAAATGGAGGGGGTAGGAGAAGAACTTAAGGAGTCTATTATGTCTGTAGCTGGTTTTCATTTTTCCTTTTTCTCCCTAAAAGTATGTTTTGTTTAGCAAAAATGGTCAAAGGTAAGTAATATTGACAATAACTTGGAATGTTCAATAACAATGGAATTTATGCTGGACCATAGGATGTGCTGATGCTGTGCTGAAACTGGTGCTGTCACTATGGCAGAGGGAGATTTTGGGAAAAGCCTCTGGGACTTGATTATTCCTTTGCCTCAGTGGACATCCCCATTATAAGGCATTGCCATAACTGACAGCCTGCATCAGCTCAGCTCTTTTGGGTGGCTGGGAAGTGAAAAAGTCGAGTTTTTCTCTTCAAGTTTGAGGAAAAAAATAACCCAAGAGTTTTGTAATAATTATCACAGTAGAATCCAAACAATGTAAAACTTGTCCAAATACTCATGTTGGTCCTGACCACTAAACTGCTTTGTTGAGTTGTCCAGACATATTTAGGTGAACCTGGAGCTTTCCTTTAGTGGTTGTGCAGGTAAACAATGCAAAAGTTCAGCTTTACCAATTTTATTTCTGTGTGATCAAGGGCTTGTTATTAGTTTCAGTATTTGGTTGAACCCAAAATGTGAAGAGAAATTGGGGATTCAAAAGCACACAAGACTGAACCTCAAGGAAATATTTGTACAGTCTGCTGTGACCTGAAATCCCTAAGCTTTGCACAGCTGTAGAAAGAAATCCATTTTGGAGTCTATTATATTCAGACATGACTATAAAACACAACCTCTCAAGGGCATGTCCCAGGAATAAAGAATTAGACATTTAGGGAATGTGTTCAAATATTATTTATACCTTAATTCATCAAGCAAAAGAACTAAACTAAAAGTCTGGGCTGAGATTTTTTTTTCAGTTTGTACTCAGGTAATAAGTTTATGATGTTTTATAAGTGGAGGGCACAGAGGCAATTTCCCTGCATGGTGCTGGAGGAAAGGGCTGGATCTTGCCCTGTGCCTGGTACCCCGGGTCTTTTGTTGCAGCTGGGGCCTCTGACTGAAACTTGTCCTCTTCCCTACCTAGGACAAAGCTAAAAATAATTGTACTTGGATAATGGATTATGAAATAATTATAAAACATTTTAAATTATAGCAAAGTCAGCATGGGTCTAGAGATTAGCTGCAATGCCAAGACCTAAACCAGCTGGAATAATCTAGAACAAAGCTCTACTTTAACTTGTTATTTCCATGGTTTAAAAATACACCTTCTCACTGCTGAGTCTTTGGTGTTGGTGGTCGCCTTGCATCCTGTTGTTAGCACCTGGAGCCATGCTGGGAAAATCCAATTCTTGGCATGTAGAAGCTAATGCTTTGCATTGACCTGTCGTTGCCAAATTACATGGAAAGCATTCTCTTGCCAGGTCACTAGAAATTAGATTAATTGTAGCACAGAAACCACAGGGAGGGAGAAAAAAAAGCAGTGTTGTGCCTCTGAATATCACTGTACACCTTGGTTGTACAACAGCAGAGTCAGGCTGAAGCAGACTCACTGGGCAAGCTGCACAGAAGTGTTGCCACTGCATCCACAGCTCCTTGGTGGTGGGATTCAGTATGGAAGTGATGAATGGGCTGGTTCCAGTAACCACAGGGGCCATGGGGGCAGGACGGTGAAAAGGGGTATGATTGACATACATAGATTTAATCAAGTCTCTGACAGCACCACTTTGGATTCTGTTTCCTTCTTCTGAAACAATTTTTACTTAGAGCAGAGGCCAGAAAGTCTTCAGCCTCTTAGAGGAGGTTAAAAACATAACCAGGCCAAGGTCTTTGTGGAAGTGCAGAGCTGTGTTGTGCCAGGCCCTTGCTGGGGGCACAGCTGTGGAAATGTCCTTGTACCTTTGTTTTCTGTGGTGCCATATTCTCAGCTCTGCTGGACACTGGCATTTTCCAGATGATCTGATCTCCTCCATGTGGCCTTTCCAAAAACCCCGAGTCTCAGCTGCCCAACAGAGCCAGGTCATTCAGCCTGCCTGCCTCAGCAGACCTTTACCTCTGGGGCACGGACACAAGGGCATAGAACAGTCAGCTTTTTTTCTCCTCTCTGCTTTATAGAAAATCTAAACTCTCCTTCTGGGCCACAGCCTCCAGGCAGTTCTTACCAGAGGTAGTTCATGAGATTGAACAGACAAATTTCTCTGTTGTAGAATATTTTCTCAAGCAGAGAAGCCACAATTGTCTATTTCACTAGCATTGACCATTTCTTGTGTGTTGAATGGGAAGATTTTTAGGTGTGTTCAGCTTCACTGCCCTGAGCTTTGCCATTGATTTTCCAGGAGTAAGTTAGGTCTGTGTCTGTGGGCTCTTCACCAAGACAGGCTGGAGAGGTGACAGGCATGTCCCTTACTGAGTTTGCAGAGCTGGGAGGCAGAGGCTGTTCTCCACCCTGGCATTCACCTGCCTGGAGACATGGAAAAGTCTTGAGGGCAGCTCCCATGACTTGGTTTGCTGACTCTGAAATGTTGCAAAGCAGTACTTGACTGCTGGATAGTGTTTTGGGATAGAAAATGCACGTGGCATGTGTTCCCATTTTATAGCATGAAGGAATTCCCAACTATGCAAGGTCAAATTTAAGCATCTGACATACAGAGAATAATCAGCAAGGAATGGCAAATAACCAGGCTTTTTTGTAGGCACATACCTTAGCTCAGTCACATTGGGCATGGAAACAGGTGCTTTTTGTGTTTTCACACAAATAAAACATCCCAAGGAGCAATGCCAGCTCACAGCGAACAAAACAAGGGGATTAAGACTATTGAGGGAACGAAGTGCTTGGAACGTAAATGAATATTCATAAATACTTGCATCCCTCCTGTGTGATGTCCAGCCATATTCCCATATGTTGTCCTTCCCCTGCATTAGGATGTTAGTTTGTGTAAGAACTTGAACATTCAGCTAATCCAAGTCTTACCTCAAATAGGGAAATAAAACCTTTAGTTAAATTAGCAAAGAACAATTTTGGGGTAGTCTTCTGTTATAGTCAATGAGTGGGACTGTTCTGAGGGCACAAAGGAGCAAAGTTTTGGATGGAAGCTCTGGTCCCAGGCCCACAAGAGCAGGCCAGCCACTACCTGTGTTATACAGGAGGAAGCTAATGGAACAAAGTAGTTCAAATAGGATTGATTGATTGATTGATTGATTGATTGATTTGACATGCTTACAGTGTGGACTGCTTGAGATCATAGGCTTTCTTTTGCCTGTGTTTGTCTTGAAAGAAATCAAACTCCACAAGTTGATTGACTTTGGCCACAAGCAGTGTGTGTGGAGCAACCTCTCTAAGGCATTCCTCCTACAGCTAAGGAAAGTCCTTCAAGATTAGCAATTTTCAGATGCAGAGTTACTTAAATGCTGTAGGATACCTTCAAAAAAATGAGTAGTTATCAAAAAGCAGCAAGCATATGGCTGTAGCTGAGATAGGAAGAGAGAAGGATCTTTCAAAAGGGATGATTATAGACTTCCTTATTTTCTGAAGAAAGTATTTCCTGTTCTGTAAAAAGACAGACTGACTATTATGTAACATAAACCTATTACAGAAAAAGGACCTCAATGACAGCTTGGGTCTGCTGGTAAATTCATGCTATCTCTGTCTGTGATGTAGTGGAGAATGTTGTTCAGCAGTTTGTATCAGCACATGCTTGTCCTTTTGTGCCATCAGCCTCTGCTTCAGGAAGCTATTGAAACATGTGCCTGATTTCCAGTACGTGAAAAGTCCCACTGATTTCAGCCTGCAGTATAAAACCTGAACCTATCATAATTATTAGGATGGATTCCTGAGTCCTAGACATCCACTCATCCAATGTGCCCAACTCTATCACATCAGCAGCTTCCTTCTTGCAAAAAAGCACAAGAGCTGATTTGTTGCCAATAATTAAACTAGTTTGTTATTCAAACCTTTCCTTGGGTCTAGTCATTTAAAGGTCTACCTGATCACTTCTTGCATCCTGTTAAAAGCAGCCTACAAAATGCCAGCTGTGTGGATAAAATCACAGGCCTTTCCCACTTCCTGTAGTTTTTCCTTTAAGTCTTCAGTCTGAGCAAGGCACTAAGGCTTAATTTGGTCTTTGGGTTTTTTTAGGTTTTTTTAATGAGGATAGAAGCTGAAGCCTCCTGCCTAACAGATGATGCTTCTGTATTGTTGGAAGATGTGAATAATTAAAGAATGCATCATGTCATAGCTGCTGCAGCTGTAGAAAAGGGGTGTATTTGTGGCTGAATCCTTTTAGCTGCGACGCAGCAAATGCACGTGCGGTAGACTTTGGCAACTAAGTTGAAAACTTCATAATTAACTGGCTGTCAAAAATTTGGAAGCAAAACACAGGAGGTGGTTAGGAAATCAAAGTATGATGTGTTTTTAATCACAAAACACAAGGAAATTTTAAAAATTTATGAGTAATAAATCTATATTGTTGGTACCAAATGGCTCCCTTTGCAGTCCTTTAATGTAACACCTGCGCTTCCTCTCTGTGAATAACGACCCATTTTTGGACTGCCCTAGGAGCAGTGCAAGAGGAGGTTTGCAGGCTCAGAAGAACAAAGCCAGGTTCCCAGACTGAGCTCTGACTGCACTTTAGGATTCCATTTACAGTCTGTTTGGTTTGTAATTCAAATCGCTCCAGACCAGAGTTAATGTTTAGACCACAGCCACCTGAAATTTGCTTCAGGGCTGAAGCCCAGCCAGATTGCAAATGGAGGAAACACTTGAGGTTTGCTAAATACAGTTAATAGGGGATTAGACGCTGTGTTTTTTATGGGAGCACAGGGAGGTCTGTAATAGGAAAAATATTAAAATGCAAATATACAACTTCAGCCACGCTGAGCAGGATGTAGCTAATTGCACTCCAGCCATCAAGTAGCTGTGCTTCCTTTCATTAAGCAAAGGGAAAATGAGAGGAAGAAGATATCAGGGCTAATACAGGTTTTGATGAGGGATGGTCTTTTACATCCAGCTGATGGGAAATGACCTGATGACTGGGTGACTGCACTGGGAGTTGTAAGATTCCTGAGATGATACCTGTCTGTCTGCTGCTGATTTGTTATATGCACCAAGACTTGAGCAATTTTGTTTTCCATTTCCTTTTTTAACATTTAGCTCCTTGGAGTTCCTCCACAAAGTGTGTCTGTGTTCAATGTCTCGTGCAGTTAAGGTGTGGGTGGACCCATTGTATGAGAATTTACCACTGCCCTGTAAATCACAGAGTGACTGGAAGGAACCTTGGAGGTTGTTGAGCTGGATGAAACAGATCAAGTGTAGCTAAGCCATGCCTACCAGACATTTGTCTTAATGTTTTCTTTAAAACTCCAGCAAAGGAAATTCCACATTTCTGGGTTGCCTGTAAAGTGGTATTTATCTAAATTTTGTCTGCATAATTTCAGTGAAGGAGATTCCACACTCCTAAGTTGCCTGTTCCAGAATTTCTCCACCATAGCTGAAATGTTTTCCTATTACCTGACCTAAGTTGTCTTTGCTAGAGCTTATGCTGATTCCTTCTCTTTCCGCTGGCTATAAAGAACAATTAATCATTCCTCTCTTCTTAGAAGACCTGCACATTGGAAGACATTTTGTCACATGCATTCCTCAGTTTCCTCTCCTCCAGACTAAACAACACCCAAGTCTTTATCCTCTCCTCAGATGGCAGGTTCAGAACTGCAGCTGGCTATTAGAGTGACTTCTGTGTTGCCAAAAATGTGTGTAGCCCTGAGATGTTTTTCCAGAGCCAAGAGGATTTACCCTGGTGAAACTCTTAGTCCTGAGATTAAGAGGTTTAAAAACTGTTGTGAACATAGGAGACATGTCTCAGTTTATTCAGTTAGAAAAGGAATATCAGAGGGCTCTGGGCAATTCCATGGGTTTTAGGGCTTGTATGTGAGGGAGAAACCATTTGTGTGCTTATGCAAACAGTTCTTAATGTGAAAAATTAGATTTTAAAGTATGAGGTTTAACTCAATAAATAAATTAAAGTTCTTTCTTAAAAGGAGGAACATAGACAGGGAAGAACTGGCCAGCTGGGTTGGGGAGGGAAGCCAAGGGCTGGCAAGGATTGGAGGGGACACAGTTGGGATGGAACTGTGGGACCCACCTTGGAAACGTGCACTTGCTCTGAAAAGCCCTTTTCTGTCACAATTCCCAGCAACCAGGACTGGAGAAGTTTGAAAGGCTTTCTTGGCTGTTTTTACTCACCTTCTCTCTCCTCTTTGCCTTGCCACTCAATTTATTATTTTCTGGTCCTGTGTACAGTTTGAGAAAAACAGACACTGAAAAAAATCAGAACTTCCAAAATTCCAGAATCCATATTTTTATTCTCAGGATAAAGAAGGATTGTCAGTCTTAGATATTCTCATGTCTGATGTTTATTAGAAGAAAGAAGGGTTTTAATTGAAAAAAAAAAAAAAAGGTGCTGAACAAAAACCCCTCAAATTTCAAAGGGCTCCTGCAAAACCTAGAGCACCCTGCCAGAGATGGAGAGCAGGTTGTCCTGCAGGGACAGACTGTCACCACGATGTGTCCATCCCTGTTTATGCAAAAGCTGGAAGCAGGAGAGGCTTTTCTGCACCCGCAGCTGACTCGGAGCATCTCCTGCTATGTACAGCAGCTTCTGTGGCCAACAATTTTACGGTGCAGTGGCTTGGCTTGGTTGGTTTTTTTTGCTTTCTGTAAACCCAAGACAGGAAATATGCAAAGCAAGATGCACATGTGCATCTTCTTTGATATCCACAGGGAGCACTCTTGCCTTCTGCCTGGTGCAAGAGGTGTTGGCATGAGAGAGATGATATTGCAAAGCCCTCAGCTGTCTCCTCAGTCAGCTTTTGAAGAAATCTGGATGATAGACATGTTTCTTTTCTGCAATTTTAGCATGATCCCAGTTATTTACACTGCCTTCCACAGCAGAGGTGGGCAGTGTAACTTATTTTTAAGACAACTTATTTTTAAACACTGGCTCTGAAGCATCTTTTGACTGGCCCACCTTTTCCATGTGACAAAACCAAAATCAGTCTGTGGAAAAAAAGAGGATTCAGCCCCTATCCACTACTTTATGAACTATTTAAAAATCTTCATCCTCTCTAGAGGATAGCAATAAATCACAGCCAAAGCCTTACTCATCTTAGTACTAAACAAGGAGCTCCTGCAGTGATTAAAGCCAACCTGTCAGTGCAGTTACTCTGAGCTAACATCACTCGGGGTGATTCATCCACCTTGAGCAGCACTGGGAACTGGATTTGTGCTGAGTTTGGAGCTCTCTCTTCCAGCAGGGGTAACAAGCCAGCTTTCAGGAGTGTTGAATGATTAAGTATCAGAGCTGATCACTGCTTGTACCCCTTGTATCACAGACCTCTGTCCTCTGCTTTAGTTTGCAATGGAGAATTGGCTAGAATTGTATATTGTTAGAAACATCCACCTGTGGAAGCGTCAGCCTTGTCTCCAGTATCCCTATCCATGTGACCTGTTACGACGATCTTTGTTCTTCTAAAGACTTCTGAATAGCTGAACCTAACCTGCTATGTTTAGCTAAAAAAAGATGTCTTCCCTGCCGTGTGTAAAATAGATGGTAGATCCCTGATATCTGTTTAAAGAGAAATGCTTATCTGCAATACTAACACTGGAGTTTATTGTGTTACACCACAGTAAAGGATCAGAGCCAGGAGAATTCCTAAAATCTCACTTGTAAAGTGAGTTAGGATTCACTAACTCATTAGTTAGCTTGTGCTCTGATGATAATTCATGCCCTACTCCACTGCTTGCCATCAGGATTTAAATCAAATATTCCAGGGACACAGTAATTATTACTGTTGTTGATGATGGCAGTGAATTCAAGGTTCCTCTGGGAATCGCGGTTGTCCACTTTGACCTGTGGTGTAAAACAAGCCAAAGAATTTGACCTTGCTATTTTTATATTATTTCCTACCAAGTACAGGAACTATCAAAGACATTAATCTGGGACTGAGCCATGAGTGCATCTTTTAGAAAGGCATCCAATCTTGATTTCAGATTCCAAGTGATGATAGAATTACAACACCCAGGAGAAGTTACTCTCATTTGTTAAAAAAAAGTGTTTTCTACTTGAGCAAGATGAGCTTCAGCTTCCAGTCAGGAGTTCTGCATGTCCTACATGCTACATTGCACATCTCGCTAGGAGCACTAGGATCCCACTCTGATCTGGATTTTATAGAATGTAAAAGAAAATTATTGGCATTTGTCTTAGGAAAAATCTAAGTGAACTCTAAATGTTTCA
The DNA here is from genome assembly GCA_013399835.1 of Leptocoma aspasia. Classification (NCBI taxonomy): domain Eukaryota; kingdom Metazoa; phylum Chordata; class Aves; order Passeriformes; family Nectariniidae; genus Leptocoma; species Leptocoma aspasia. Next base: position 665,879 of record VXAX01005379.1, on the reverse strand, counting down.
GAAAAAAATGACTGTTGATACTGGAATTGGGCTTTTTTCAAATTGTCTTTCAAAATATGGTTTTTTTTAACCATGTGATAAAAAACCATCATGAAATATCAAAGAAAAGAAAATATAGACTTTTATATGAGAAAGCTGTACTGGAGAAATTATGAATTCTGAAGCAAAAAGCATCCAGTATTTTTAGCTGTGCTGAAATGATTCCAGTATTAAGCACATTCAAATTGCCTGCTTATCTGTCACAACTTTAAATTCCAAAGTCCTGGTACAAAAAGATTCTCTTATAAAGTTAATGCTTATATATGTACTTTGTATAAAAAGATAGGAGATAATTTCTTTGTGCACTGTGAACAAAGTGGTTTGCTGGTGATTTGCACAGCATTAAATACGGTAGAAAAGGCTCAAAAATTTTAAAAACATGAGAGCTGATGAACAAGTTTCTGTTTCCCTCAGCAGTGATTTTATTTAGCATTTGCGTACTTGGAGCATCCTTGTCATACCTCTCTATCTGTAAACAGCCTCTGGATATTTATTTCTGAAAATACCCTCTAACACCTGAGAAGTTTAATTAGTGTGATGAAGTAAAGCCCAATATTCATATGGTAAGAAAACAGTGGACTAGAAAGTGGGTGTTGGTAAAATATAGATGCAAACCCCAGATATCTTCCTGTTTTGTTCTGCTGTTGGATTTTCAGAAATTATTTTTCTAGCCATTTCCTTGCCCATTATTCTTAAAAAATATTTTACCAGATTATAGACTATTTATTTTGGCCCACATAAAAGGTGCTAAGATGTTTCCTCTGGAATTTAAAGATTTTTTTTCCTGAGGGGAGGTATGTTATTCTGCACCAAGAGGGAAGTCTGATGGGGAAAAGCTTACAAATAATTAATTTGAGGAAAGCTAAAATATTGTGTACTCTTTGATTGTCTCCTGGGAGAGGGTAGGCAAAAATAAATCAAAACATTCCATTCTGTGGATTCCGACTTTTATGGATTTCCCATTGGTAATGCTTCACTCACTATGGTTAAAGACTTTAGGTAATAAAGTATGTTAATATATATATAGGAAAGCTTTAGGCCAGCACGGTTTGCTTGATCCTGGACCAGTAAACACAAGGTTTTCTGTTTAAGTCATTGGTGCCAGCCACCCCTTTTAGACTGTCTATTGAACTTCCACTGCAGCAGCCTCACTGAAACGGTACCTGCCAGCTTGTGACTAAAGAAAGCAGAGATCACACATTGCAGCATGAAACCACAAAAAGGAGAAACTTCATGGCTGCTCCTGCTGCTCTTTACATCTTCCACCTTACCAAAAGGGAGGAAGTGGAAGGGGGGAGAGGAAAGAAGCCCTGTGGGGCTTGCACCACCTTATGTAATGGGCTGCTTTTCTTTTATCAGTGAGGGAATGAAGGCAAAAACCTCAGAGATAGCCTTCTAAATAGCTGCTTCTTCCTGGCAGGTGTATAACCCACCGTCCAGAATCCCTCCGGTGTCGGCTGAATTCCTCGTGTTCATATTCCAAAGAAAACCACTGCAGTTGTCTTCAGCTGTTGCCTCTGTTGGTGGTCCTTGTAGAGAAGCCAAGGGCTGGGGTGAGTAAAGTCTTGTAGTTGAGAAATAGGTTGGAATTTTTGGACTCTTGTCCTGTCTGTGCCATTAAATCCTGATGTGCATTGTACACATCAAATAGAAATGTAAATACAGTTGTGTCAATAAAAGCACATGGAAATAGTGTGGGTGTGCTATGAAAAGAAGAGTGCAAAGAGCTCAGAGCATCTTCCTTCTGAGCTAACACTGAAGTGCACACGTTTCATTTGCGGTTCATTGGGTGAAACTGGAGGAAGGCACCAATCATTCCATGTTATGAAACCTTGAGTGTGCCATGGCCATGCTTTTTGAAGGGGGAAGGTGACAAATAATGCTGAGGATCCAAATCCAAGCACTCTTCCTTACAGGGGTTGTTAATGTCTTTGCCAGCTGCTAGGGCTGATGTTGCCAGTGTGTTAACTCAGCACAGTTATGTACAGAGGGATTTCTTACCCTGTCAGGTCAAGGTTCCTTGAGTCTTTCCTTTTCCTTTATCTCTCCCTCAACTGTATTTGTGTGATGAAAGCATTTTTCTGGGAATCAGCAGCAGCCACACTTCCTTGTAATCTTCTAAGGCTTGCTCATCTGTATTGTTTTGTAAGCATTATGCAAAGTTTCCAATATTTTGAGGTATCCCTGGGTTGACGATGTAAATCCTTTTGGAAAAGGATTTCACAACAAATGGGGAAGTGTTTTCCCTTCACCTCTTTCTGATGGGTCTCTTAAGGCAAAATTCCTTATGGGAAAATAGGCCTAGGTATTTCCTTCTAAGTTTGTTCATTTTGCGAATTGCTGATATTTGAGGAGTGTAGGTCCTTAATGAAATGCAGAGAAGATCCCCGAGGAGGGCACTGCAATTCCATTTTGGATTTATCTGGTGGCAAACACAGTGAGTATCTGCACTGTGGAAAGGGCTCCAGGGCATTACTGAAGCTTACAATATTAAAACCTTTACTTAACATGAAGATTTTCAACGACAATGCTTTTTTTCCAAAACAGAAGTACTAATTTTCCCAGAACAGTTTGCAGATTTTTTTCCTTGCTCCAGTGTAAATTCTACACCGTGGTGATGTTAAATCACTTTGTAGTTATTTTAGGAGACTCTTAATCTTTTCCGAGTTCCAAGAGCCATATATTACTATTTCACACACTCCTCTTTGAACAGCACAGAAAATTGAAGTGTAAATATGCATGTGAACCACCCAAAAGTCATAATAAGATTATATGAATGCCTGCAACCACACAGCAGGAACAATGGGGTTGCACAATTCATCTGCTCCAGCGCTGCTGAATTTTAATGAGGGATAGTCAGTACATGCTGATACTCCTAGAGCTACCCTGGAGCCAGAATGGTGATTTAAGATGCCAGTGACACAGTGTGTAGGTGAGCCTTAGGTGTAGTGTGCCTCAGAGAGTAAAGCATGATATACCAGGCTAAAAACATCTGATTAAATTAGAGTGAGGAATGGGACTGTAAGGGGAGAGAATTGTGGAAAATTGCCAGTCACCTCTGCTGCTTTCATCGTCTGTTGAGTTCCTGTTGCAGAAAAGACAATAGCAAACACTGATAGGAATAACCCAAATAAAGAACATATGCTGTCACGAATCACAAATCTCATGCTGCAGGGTTTAAAGCGATCCCTTAAATATCAGGGATTAAGAGGAGAATTTAGCGTGTTCCCTCTCTCCCATGCCAGAGTTTGTGTTCACCTTCTCTCTAATACCCCTGCTAGCCTTGGTGCACCTGGGAGCCACTTGGGAAAGCCTTGGCAGGAGGTGTCTCTCTCTAAATATGCACTTTTCAGATAGGAAGATCTCCCTGTTGTGTGCAGCTAATCTAAGAATAAGCACTGCTCAGGGCGATTCTCTTTTCAGGCGGGCTGGCTGTGTTCCTGCTGCACGCCACGGGGGCTGCAGCTCCTCTGGGCCCCTGGAGCTCTTACACATGTTTGGAAGAATGCACACGTGCTCTGCAGTGAAAAGCATTTCAAATAATGGGAAAGGTGTGCTGGGGCCTGGGAGGGTGTGTTTGTGTAGTGTGGTGTCAAGGAGAAGTAGAATACAACCTGGGAGGACAGTGTCCTGGGATGTGGGGGACAGCTGGGGTCAAACCTGCCCTGCTTGTGCTTAGGGAGAGATCCTGAACAATTTCAGAAACCACGGCAGAGATTCACCTCCTGGGGAACCTGTGGATTCATTATAAATGAGATTTTCAGCCGTTGTGTAACACGGATAATTGTGTGTTGTACTTTTGTCTATTATTGGCAACTCTTACTGTGAGTTTATGTTTGGGCTTACAGACTGTTTTGTAGTGCAGGAAGAGGATTTCTTTTTACCAGTAGCCAAATCTTTCCTTCTTCCATCTCACCAAGCTCCTTGTGAGGAGATCCAAGACAGAGATGTGGCCACAGTACATGTTCCCCTAATTTTGTCAATTACAATTTCAATTTAGTTTCTCACTAAATTATAATTACTGTACAATATTTCCCTTGGAATAATAGCTCAGGTTTATTTGGGAATTTTATTTTGCTGATACCAGTTATGACATCTCAATAAAGCTGTCTGTTCTTTCTTAATTGCATCTTTTCTAGAAGACAAAAAATTAATTTTTCTGAGGCAAGCTGATTGGTTGTTTAATATCAGGTCCTGTGTACTACAGCTTTTTGGATCTCATCACATTGTTCTTGTAATATCATGCCAGGATATATTTTTTACCCACTTAGATGTATGCAGCCATATTCACCTGTCCTTTCCCAATTGTTTTAACTGAAAGAACAAAAGTGTGTAGGAATTGCCATTGTCAGTTGTTCTAAGCTAAGTAAAGCACAGAAAACTGGAGTTGAAAGCTCCTGCCCTAAAGCTCTACCCAGAAGTTAGAGAAGATCGAATATCCCTGGTCTGCCTTATCCTGTTGTGTTTTGTAGTCCTGACCAGGGCTTGCTATACTGTGTTAACCAAAAACAGCGCAAAAAGGATATTTCTTATGCCCGTGGTGCTGCTCACTGTGTGATTTATAGACTGTGTTACGTTTTGATGAGATGTCTTCTGTCAATGATGCCAGCTCAGTCTGTACACAGCGTGAACATTTTTGAGATGTGAAGCACTTGAGTAAATGTCTCTTGGGTTTTTGGTGAATTAGACAGGACAAACAATTCCTTAGTTCATCTAGCCCAAATGTGCCATTCTTTTCTTTTTTCTGGTAAGAAAATGTCAGCCCTTTTCTAAATAGTAAAGATAGATCTAAATCTAAAGCACGTCTGACTTAAAGTTTTAAAACTACTCGATCCTTTCTTGAAGACTATTGGGTTATTTTAGGAGGTTGTGTGAAGGAGATTTCTTTTAATTGAGCCTGAAAGGGAAAACTTTTGAGTTGGTATTTTGTGCATAAACCCAACAAAAGGAAAGCTCTGCTAATCACAGTCAGTGTGTGCATCCAGCTTTTTTGGGGTTAGAAGCTGCATTTCTGAAACACATCTTACTATTGGGAAAGGAAGGAAGGAAAAATCCTGGTATAAGTACAGCCACGCCCCTGAATTGATTATCCTGGTAGGATTTGCTCATCCTATTTTGGCTGTGTTATAAAACTCAGTGGGAGCCATTCCAACTTGAGCACATCACTCCCGCGTCAAGCAGGCCATGATGTCACGAGGAATTCCTTGTCGTAAGAGACGTCCCCCGAGGAGAGTGTTTGCTCTGCTGGAGAAGGGCCATCCACCCACACGCTCTGTCTCCACCCAGCTGCTCCATCCAAATAACCAAACCGAGGGAGTGCTTTGACTAATGGAGTGAGTAGGAGTGATGCCATGACAATACAATGGTGTGTCTGCTGTAGACTGTTCTTGATTTGCATTTGATTGTTTGCAGTCCTACCCATCTGTAGCCAAAGGCAAGAAGTGATAACCTGTCATGTTATATAAAAACACGTTTGGAAAAAAGTGGAGTAATGCAAGATAAATAATGTGTGCTCCCTGGGTCTCTTCTTCCCAAGGAGTCCTGAACTCATCCCACAAGTTGCTGGTTTCTCTATTACCGAAGGGTTTCTTTCCAGATAGTTTCCATCTGGAAAAAAAAGAGGAAAAAGAAAAGAAAATCAAGGCAATTTGAGTGAATAAAAGCACAGCCTATTACAATTTGAAAAGTTAGTAAATAAGTGGAGCTTGAACACATTTCAGGCCCTTCAGGAAAGTAAAAGGGGCGGTGGCATCAGTCACTCAGTAGCTGGACACAAAGACTCTGCTCAGCTGAGACAGTAATGGACCACCTCTGTCTTCTCCCGTGTTTCTGTGGTGCTCTGACACTGAAAATATGAGCTGAAAACAGCAAGTAATAGTGTCATGCCACTTAAGAAGTTCCCCTCTCTTGTTCAACACATCTTTTGTTCTTCTATGGCTGATTGTCAATCGTTTAAGTTATGCAATAGAATTAACCTACAGAAATAGCTTATAGTGAAATCTTGCTGGCTCTGTTCAAGCATGTTTTGTTAGGATGTTATATGAGGTTTTCTCATGGTGTGTACAACCTGGGCTCAGAGGGAGAGGGCTTTCTATACTGTAAATGCAGAGATGCAGAAATACAGGCTGGAGAAGCCCTTGACAAATGCAGGATGAAATACTCCCACACCTTAAAACGACCTGTAAGAGTCATGTGCTTTTAGGTGAGGTAAGTGGTAAGAGGGTCTGTCAACATGGAAACGGTAGAAAGTCTTGACTTCAGTCTGGGAACTGGGAGCCAAACCTCACTTAAAAGGAAATAGTTGCAGATCCAACTTACTACTAAGCTGTCCCTCTGTTTTGGACTGAGCCCACTTTACTGACGAGCCTAAAAGTATGAATTCTTCTTCCTTCTGAATAGAGATCATGGTTTATTATGCCAGCCAAAGGACCTCATTCCCCTCAGGGATACCCTGAGTAGGCCTTTTGGGTTGAGAGATTTTCTCTAGTGAATCTGTTCCAGCATGGTTTCCTTTACTCATCTTTCCCACTCTGCATGAGCTGCCTCCCTGCTGTCCCAGCAGAGCAGTGATGAAGGTGGAGACACAAAGCTGCACTGCTCAAAGTGCTGTTTCTTCAGACACACTTGTGTCCTCCCCAGGGTATTCCATGGCAGCTGGCTGGACTGTAAAAGCTGCCTTTGGTGTCAGACCTGCAAAATACTGATTAAAAGGAAAGCATGGCTACATGAATGGCTCAGCCCATCATTTGAACATGTTCCAAACTCATTGGTACGTGCTATCACTGTGTTAATGCTGCCTGCAATCCAAGCAGATCCATGTGCTTGTGTCCATGTTCGTAACATAGAATCATAGAAAGGCTTGTGTTGGAAGGGACCTTAAAGATCATCTTGTTCCAACCCTCTGCTGTGGACAAGGACACCTTCCTCTAGACCAGGTTGCTCAGAGCCCCATCCAGGCTGGCCTTTAAACACTCCAGGGATGGGGCATCCACAGCTTCTCTGGGCAACCTCTGACAGGGTCTCACCATCCTTGGAGTAAAGAATTTTTTCCATGTTAAAGTTTAGGATGCCTTGAACTGCAGCTCTGATGCCAGCTCATGGAAGCCTGTGAGGCATCAGCTCACTCATTTTGAAGTATGAGGCTTCTAATCCTTAAGTCTGAGAAGAGTGTGAAAAGGCAATTTACTTGTAACTGCTACAGAGATACACAGGCCATTCTCACCTGACTTGGTAAACTCTGCAGCCTGATGGCAGAACTCTCTGAATGGCCATTCTGGCTCTAAAATCCTCACAGGGAGTTCTGCCTTTAGCTTGACCTCCACCAAATGACCTGAGCTAAACCAAACCCTGCTCCTGATGCAGTAAGAATTTAATCAGATTTCCATCAAGATTGTTGTAACAGTCTAAATTTACACCTCTGCAACTGAGTTCTGCAGATGCCCTGTGTGCATTTAGATAGTTTGAAAGCATAGCCATAGGTGTGGGATTGTCCTCTGCATGAGAAATGGGTGTTGGCTGCAAAACCTACTGCTCTTGGGGCCACGCCAAGGCAGTCCTAACGGAGAACCAGGTGTGCGGGTGTGGATGAGCAAACCTAGGTGCGTGTGGAGAGACTTAAAGCTGAAAGTAGGGATGGGCAAAGAATGCAAATAACTGTGGAAAAAAAATTTTGCTTTTGCTTTGTTCAGAGTGAAACTTCATGAATTGGAGAATTTCTGCCAAATAATTCCTTGAGAATAAAAACATGACTGATCGGGAGGTGCTTTGGTTTTTCCTGTTGAAAATTGTGACAGTTTTTTATACTGTAACATGGAATACAAAACTATTTCCAAATTCTTAGGTATCCTTACTGTACATCCTTTCTTACACACCACAATGACAAGTATGTGACACCAAACCTGAATTTTCTGGTAAGCCTCCTCCTCTTTGATTGCAACTCATTTCCAGAGGGAGAAAAGGCTCCCTTGGCTCTTCTGCCCTCAAGGGGAAAAGAGAACAGGAGACCAGCTTCAGCCCTGGGGAGGAGAGGGGGCTGTATGTGTCCTGTGTGCCCCGGCTAAGGCAGAGCAGGGAATAACCCACCAGAGCTGGCACTTGGCCTCTCCTACCTGTGGAGGAGGCCTCTTCCCAATAGAGGGAGGTAGAAGATAGCAGGACCTATTGCTTCAGTGGGAAAGACAATGTGTGTGGGTGTATAATGAGGGGACTTTACAAATAATTCCTTGGTGATTATTCATTTTATAAAGGGACAATCAGTCGCTCTAGAGATATCCCATGGAGTACTTAATTTCTAGAGAATCTTGGAGAATACAGGATTTTGATTCCAGTGTTTTTTTGCTTCCTGCCCAATGGCAAAAATAATTTTCATAATCTGTCCCGGAGATTGTGCTGTGTCCAATTGCTGGTTGTGTGCACAGCCCATTTTGAAATACAACTTTTTGTTTGGAAACTGAAATTGTTCCAAGTAGTAATACCTTCCTTTCAGATTTTCATTTTTCAGAAGTGACCCACCCTCTATTGAATAATAAAGCTTGATAACCATAGTTTCGCAGATAACATGCAATGAGCTGCCAATATTGCTTTGGGACTAAATCAGGAAACCACTGGCTGGTGTTTTGAAGGAATCAGTTATCCAAAGGGGATCATCTATGCTTGGAATCTTTTTAAATAAGAATGTGTGCTAGAAACAACCTTTTTTGAAGATGTCCCAGGTTAATACTGAAATGAGCATACAGATTTAAAGAACAGATCAAAACACCTCCATTTCCAGGTCAAGAAGAACTGTGATTCAGTCCAGAGTAAATTAAACTCACACACTTGTGTGAAATCCCCAGTAAAGGAGTTTTATAGTGGAAACATTGACTGACCTTTAATAGGAGCAGCGAGGCCAGCACTGCTGTAACACCGATTGGAAATAAGAGGCTATACAGGCAAGGGCAAGGCCTTTCCCTTAATCTAGCCTGAACATTCAGAGAGAAAGTCCCAGAGCAATTAACTGACTCTCATCTTTTTTTCCATTAATTGGCCACAGCACAGTACTCTGAAGCTGACAGAAATAACTGCTGTGATATTAGCACAAGTCTAAGCATTGCCAAAAGCCATTTTATTTTGAAGCTCTCTGAATTACAGTATAATTTCCTCTATTGCTTACCTAAGAGAGCAGGAAGCTGGCCATCCATCTGCTCAGCAAAAGGCTCCGAGCTTTATGTGACATAAACCTTTATTTCTCCTATCTGTGGGAAAATGAAGTCAGGGCACTTCCAACTCAGATGAGGATATGGGATGCTAGAATAATCTTAGAAATATTACACTTACCCGGTTTTTAGATTCAGGGCCCTGGCTGCTACTGCAAGCTTCTCCTGGAGACTGAATATCTGGATCATAAATATCAGGCTCCTGGATCTTCCTGTATTACCCCACCTCTCCCCTTCCCAGGAGGCGCTTTCTTTCCTTCCCCTCCAATGTGTGGACGATGAGAGGAGGCAGTGACAAACTGGGGGAAACAGTGTGATGCCATGTAGGTCTCACATGGCAGGATAATTCGAACCTTGTCTAGGAACCTACAGCTCAGATCTTTGTTGTATTTCTGGCTCTGGAGTGTGCAATGCTGCAGGAAATACAGCAACAGTCCCACTCCTGGACAAGCCCAAGCTCCTGAAGACTCTTGTCTCCTGCTTGGTGGCTGCTGTTCCCTTGCAAATAACACTCCTAATGATGGGGAGCTTCAGCTTTTTGGGATTGGTGTTCCTTGTGACAATTGAAAGGCAATGCATGTTTCCACAGCAGAGTTTTCTCCTTTTCTGGAATCTGTTAGACTGTTCTACTCATCCACATGTTTAATATTGTTAGTGACCTGCACCTAAGGCTCTCAGGTGATTGTAATACCACTTATTCATTTTGTTTTCCCAAGAAAATAAACCACTATGTAGCAGGTCCCATTCCTAGGGCCAAACCCAGAAGTGGATATAAGTGAGTTTAAGCAAGTTGAGATTCAGAGACTGTTTGGATTAGTGCAATCCTCTGCTTTACTCAAAGACTTTGCAATTATTTATCCAACATGTGCACTCCCTGAACTCCTAAACTTTTAAAATTACACCCCTTTGGATTCACTGTGACAAATTAAAAGGTGTTGTGTACATTATATTCATCTGTTACATTCATTTCCACTTCCTGTGGCTATTTCTGTACCAAAAGCTTCAAAGATATGGGATGGACTATCCTCTCCTCTAAAATGATTTATCCTTCTTTTTGGTTTTGTGCAACTATTTAAATTCCCATAAATGTCGGTCTAGTGCTTGGCTAGAAAGGATTTTAAGTCTACCATTGTCTAAAAGTCATAATGCTGGTGCAAGGGGAAGCTTAATGTTGTATCCATGGAGTTAATTTGATTCACTGTTATTTTAGCAAAGAATCCTGGATGTAAGAGAGACGTTTTTTTCAAACAGATTAAGCACTGCATCTCAGCCATTTGTCCTCCCACATCATCTCTTTCCATCAAGAAAATTTAAGCCCTTGACAGGAGTAAAATATTATGAGGGTTTTGTAAAAGGCAAAAATTAGAGAAGTCTGGACTGCTTGTGTTGCAAAATACTTGAATGTTACATCAAATATTTGGATCTCAATTGTTCTCTTGATAGAAAATGAATTGAGAATCCAATGGCATGAAATTTATGCCTAACAAGAAAAACAGCTGCTTACATTTTCAAACTTGCTTCCTGATTTTGCATGTTTTCATTGTTGCTTGGCCGTTCTGCTGGATGTTAGGATGTGATGCTCAGTAGCAGCTGCTCCCTAAGACTCAGAACCTTTCAGTTTGGATGCACAGGGCGCCACAACAAGAAATTCTATCTTCAGTATTTTTTGCAATATATTTCAGGTATTTTCTCTAATCATTTGGACCTAGTATCAGCTTTCTTTTATTTTATTTTCTTTTCTTGTGGGTGCTTGAGTAACTTTAAGATAAGACTCCCTTTCCAAAGGATCAATTAATTATACAAATGGGATATATTGCCATAGAACACATAGTAGTTAGAGGTAGGTGTATGGAAGAGAAAAATAGTCTTGGTTTCTTACTGGGTTTATATATGTACACACAAACATCTCTCTATAAAAATAAAATCTCTTGTTTAAGTTTTCCAAAGTCATAAAATACATTTATATTTTTCAGATCAACACTTGTTGCACAAGCATCAACAATTTCTGTAACTCATGTAAGCTTTGACTAGTAAGATACAGGGGTAGATGGAAATTATTTTGATTCCAGTCTTTCCAGCTACCTTGCTTGAAGACAATCCAGAGATATTGAGAAAAGAGAATTATTCTGGGCATTTCAACTTCTTGCCAGAATCAAGATACAGTAATTTGAAATAAAAGCAAGACAAATGTAATTCTTCTGGCCATGCAGTTCTGTTCCACATTAAGGGCACAGATTTAAAATATTCTATTGCCTGAACTCTTATTCTCTGCATTGCAGTTAAAATAAAGAAATAAAGTAAAAATAATTGCATGGCAAGTAGTTTGCTCATTCAGATTCTTTGCTGTGCCAGTCCCTGTGGCAGCAGAGTTGTCATTCAGGTGCCCTCTGAGTGCTGAGTCTTTACACATCCAAGAAAAGTCATATCTGGAAGGAATTCATACAGCTCAAAACTGATTTGATGTTTGAAATCTCTCAGCTGTGTCCAAGCAGGCTAAAAGCAGAAGAGAAATCTTAAATTGGATTCAGCATTCACCTTTAAAAGGTGCAAAACAAAACTTCTAGTTCAAGAAAACACATACAGAGGTAATAATAATATTTTTGTGCTTTTCTACCCCTCTAATCCTAGATTGTGCATGAAAGTCATTGGTAGCCCAGGTCTCTGTATCTGCCTATGAAGCTGGAAAAGTAGGTGAATTAGCATGAATAAAATCAGGGATAATCCAAACTGAGTTCAAAACTGATCTGAGATTAAAGGAGAGTGGGCAATTCATTGTTAGCATTTTTGAGCACCTCTTAACTTTTTGACCTGGACATGATTGCACTGTTTCTTCAAAAAGCAGGAAGTACAATATAAACCTCACATGAAAACCTCTTCCTTTGCGATTTCTAACCTAATTTTGTTGACAAACCACATGTATACATTCTGACTTGGAAATGTCAAAATGTTTATTTTCAGTCAAAATGTTTCAACAGTTCAAACTAAAAAAAAAAAAACAAAAAAAAAAACCCGCTCTGAACTTTTGATTCTATGGGGAAAAAATGCTGAAGTTATGATCTCAATCTGAAAAAAAAAATCATGATTTCCTGGGATGGACATCTTGATTTTTAATTTTGGCTTTTTAATGGCTCTATTTGATACTTTATAATTTAAAGGGACAGTACTGTCCCCCAGTTGTGCACACTCTAATTTCTGCCAGCCTTTCAGTTTACACATCTGCTAAGTGTCGTGCAAATGGAGGTTAAACATGTCCTGTGGGGTGACCACTCAGCTTTGTGAACAGTCCCATAAATAATAGGCAGCTGAAAGGCTGGACTCAGCCTGATTGAGCATTTAACCAGAAACTGAGGTTTAAAAGATGCCAAAGAGTCTTAAAAACTTGCATGTGTTTAAGCTGATCTGATTTATACCTGTTTATAAAAGCTTTAACTTTGGTTATATTTATCCAGTTATTCTAGATTTACATTACCATAAATGAGACAAGGATTTGGCTGCTTTTTTTTTCCTCCTTGTTTAAACAAAAACTATTCTATCTCCCTTCTGCTTGGGACAGGTCACAGTCTGACTTGATTAAACTGGTTATGTTTGGACTGAGGGAAAGTCTGTTTCTCCATCCCTGGGTACATGGGGTATTTTGAGCAGCCTATCCACAGGAGCAACCCTCTTGAGCAACAGGCTGAAGTTTGGGATAATTAGATGGTGCTGAGGATCCTTCCTTTGGGATCACTCTGGCAAGCTGAATGTCAGTGTGGGTGATCAGGGCTACGCTGTCATAACAGGAGCAGGGACGTGTTAATTATGGCCTTTGGGTCTAATCTCTCTGGAAGGACATCTTGGCTTTGTAAAAACCCTTTCTGCAAATGCCCTGGTTTTACATCTTGAACTCATTGCTTATGGCCAACTTCAAAGTGAGTAGATGGCACTGGGATTTAACACTGGGCTGGATGGGGAATACAGAGATGGCAGAAGAGGAAAGGTATTTGCTTGTGAGGGAATGCTGCTCTAAATGCTCCTTAATTTAGGAAGGAACGGGCAGAGTTCCAGCAGGGTTTGTGAGGGACAGACAAGGTGCACACTCAGCTTTGGGCTCTGATTGATGCCTTCAAGAGGTAGAGGCAATTGATTGCTGTCACATTCATCTTAATTAATGAGCAGCAATGCCTTGCTCACAGTGTCTGCTCGTGGGGACCTGTTAATTCACTTACTCCCAGGGTTTGCTTTAGCAGATGGAGAAGAATTGTTTTACCATATTTTCAATGGCAATTCAAGTCTATTTTTATCTGTATTTTGGCTTGCATGAAAGGAGGCTCCCACCTGTTTTTTGCAGGTTGTTTTCAGCACTGCAAGCCAGATTAAAAACTGGCCTATTTAGTGCTTTATGGAAAATGAATTTGTTTTCTAGCACAAAATAAGGAAGATATTCAGGCGTTTGGCCTTCTGTCATTGTATGAACTCTGTCTCCAGAGAGCTGTTCTGGGATCAGCAGGATGCCCGCTGCTGGCAGTGCCATGGGCACCATGGGCTGCTCCTGTCTCCTGGGTTTGACGTGAAGTGCCAGAGAATGGGTGGGTTGAATTCTTTTTTTATGGCTCCATTCAGTGCTGACTGAAATGTCTGGGAGAGGAAGGAAGATTTAGCAGAAGACCTGGAGAGCTATAGTGACTTTTGGGAACATCAAACTTTTTAGGAGGACAGCCTTTAATAGGGAGTTATTTTTGATCTCACTGGAGTTTAGCAGTGTCTGTTTTGGGAGTTTGCCATTCTTCACTCCTTATGTTAGATTGGAAACATCAGCACTGAGGCAGTCCAGTGGAAAGCTGTGTTTTGCCTCAGTTTGTTTAAGTCAGTGAGGCCTGAGTTCATTTCACAGCCTCAGGTAGGTGTCCACCTTCTCCAGCTGCTCCTCAACATGCCACTACAGAAATTTAAGAGCATGTAACCTTGAAAGACACTTATGATGTTCTTGCCTGAATCAGAGGCTCTTATAGTCAGCTGAGAGGTTCACAGACTCTCTGAGATGTTTTTAGACCCCTTTTTCCTCTCCCAACTCTTTCTCATTGACTTGGTGTTACATATGACTGTATTTACAAGCACCTGACTCAGAGCTCCTTTTATTCATCACCAGGAACTCCACCAGAAGGCTACATCAGAGCTCGGCAGTGGTGCTATTTATTCTGGCTTCTCTCAGGGTGACTTTCTGGGTGGGTTTTTTTGGTTTTTATTTTCTGCTATTCAATTGTTGGACTCTTTTCTCAATTTGTTCTGGATCTACTGAAGAAATATGAGTGCTGTATATCATGGGGCTTAGGCCCTCTTGCACTAATTAACTTGTAACTTCATCTTCAGTTTTGCTAAATTTGGTGCTTATTTTACTGTAAACACCCATTTGTTCCACTGGGTAGCAGAGCTCTCTGAACATCTGGGAATCATCATGTGTCATGAATGACATGATGTATCCTCACTGTTAGAGCAGCACAATGCTAGATCTGATGGATGGAAGAAATGTGTCAGGGGGAAGATTAATACACACTTGGTTTGTGACTTGTGACTCACTGGGTAAACTTTGTTCTCTCTTTGATGGTACAGATCCAAGATCTGAGTTTTCCTCTCCCATTTTGGTCCTGGTTTATAACATAGGAGCTTGCACTAATGAGACTGTGGCTTTTGCCTTCACATCTGCCTGGACCAACAGGTCTAAATAAATCCTCTATTTGTATGGCACAGCTGGCTCTCTCCTGGAGATGGTTTGCTACCCTTGGGCTGGACAACCACTGAGAATTTGGTAATATTCTGTCCTTACCTTTGGAAGTGCACGTGGTACGATATCCTCTCTGAATGTCTTCTGGATTAAAGATAAACCTGTCATGACAAAACAAAACTATCAGTATTTTATTTCTCCACTAAAATTTCATACTGGAATCTCTTTAAAATACCTGTTTGTTTGTCAACCCTGCATTCCCATGCTGCAGCAACACTGTGAAAAGGTCCCATGGGAAGCAGCAGGATGGCATCTTAAAGGCAAGGTTGGAACTTCACATCCTAACACACGTATAGATACAGGAGGTATTGTAAGAAGTGTATTTTTACAATGTAAAAGAAATGTAGGAAACAAAACATAGAATTTCCATGTGAAGAAGCACTTCAGGTTCACCAGGTCTAGGCAGGGTGGTTTTTGCTGTGGTCACTGGTTGCTTGTCAGTGGTACCATAAAACGGATTTATGGCACCTCCTACAAGAGCAATTCCTATCTATTGCCTTGGGAGTAGAACAGCCTGGAAGAGTTGTGCTTGCATGGGCTGTCCTCTGCCCAGGACACTACAGATCCAAGGAGAAGAGGGATTTTACTCTTTTTCTAGTTAGCAAAAGCAGCCAAGCTCCAAGTACATTTTGTGGGGAAATAGATAAGGCAGTCAGGGAGAGCCTACAAGGAGGGCTGGAAAAAAAGGGGTTCAAAGAAAAGCCTGGAGTTCCAGCAGTTTGTCTCCAGACTGGCTTGAGCAAGGGCTCCAGTCTGGCCAGTGGCAGCACCAGCAGCAATGAGATGAGTCAGTGCTTGGTCCCTCTACCTTTTATACAGGACAGAAATTAGGGACTGCGACACAATACAATGGCTGTGCAGGCCTCTCCAGGTGCAGAATTCATAAATTTCTAGATAGAAGCTCTGAGAACCTGAAAAGGTCACTCACTGTCTTCAGTTATAATCTTGTTGGGGTTTTCTATTTCTTCTTTTTTTTCCTCCTTTTGTATCTTAATTTAATCTCTTAAAAGCAGATTTGCATTTCTAGAAATTGCATTCACTCACTACTTTCAGCATGCTGTATGACTGTTCATTATTACATATTCGGTGAGCAGGAAAAAAAAATGGAGAAATTATTAGAGGCTGCTCAGAGCTGGGGCTGTTGTGATGATCATTAGGAGGGAAATGTGGCATTTTGTCTGTGAAGTTTGTCAGAATGAGGCCAAAGACAAGTGAGCAATAATGAGGCTCTTGAAACCAGTCTGCAGGTGCAGAGTGGTAAAATAAATAGACAGGTGCAGAGAGTGAGTTTTTAATCAGAGTCTTGGCAGGGATCTGCTCAGGGGCTGCCCTGTTTGGCTTCTGTGCAAAGGAGGAAATTCAGTGGCAAAGGACTCACATGCAAACTGCAGCTCATGCTTGTGCACCACAGAAGATTCAGGGGGGTTTCTATTTTATTTTCAAAGCACTATCATACTCTTGGAAAACTGAAGGCTTGTTCCTTGTAGCAGGAATAAATGAGTATGACTCCATGTCCTTCTGAGCATATCTGGCTCGGATCTAGAGATGAATGTTCAAGTCAACATTCTCCATAAATACTGCAACTTGAAAAAACACATTTTCAGAGAAATTTGCTTTAGCAAGAGTTGTGATTTATTTTGGGTTCCTTACCAGGAAGTATTTGAGCAGGTGAATCACAGAATCACAGAATGGTTTGAATTGGAAGGGACATTAAAGATCATCCAGTTCCAATCCCCTTGCCATGGGCAGGGACACCTTCCACTATCCCAGATTGCTCCAAGACTGTGCAACTTGGCCTTGAACACTTCCTGGGTCTTACAGGAATGGGGCAGCCACAGCTTCTCTGGGCAGCCTGTGCCAGGGCCTCACCACCCTCACAGTCAAGAATTTCTTCATAATATCCTATCTAAACCTGCCCTCTTTCAGTGTGAAGCCATTCCTCCTTCTCCTGTCACTCCAGGCCCTTGTAAAAAGTTTCTCTCTATCTTTCTTTCAAACTCCTTTCAGGTACTGGAAGGCTGCAGTTAGGTCAGTAACCTTTATGTTTCATTCAAGGATTATGCTAAGTCCTAGCCAGCCTTGTAAATAATTGGAAAAAAATGCAATTTCAACATCACCAAATTTGATGTTTTGTGTAACAAGTGTATACCAAATGAGGACAAATAGTAAAAATATTGGTATCTTCTATGCCCTGGGAAAAGTGAAGGGGAAATAATTAGACAGCAAGAAAAGATTGTGTTGTGTCATGGGAGGTACAGGGGAAAAAGCATACAGCTAATCCAGATCTGCATTTTCTTCAAGGCATCTTTGTGATGAGGATGCACCTCTGATTCCTGAAGTGAACCAACCAGTACTTCTTCCTGACCTCCCCAGTAGAGCTGTCCCACCACGTCCAGTCTTTCCTCTCAGGAATGTTAACCCTCTCTCTGCCCTCCCACCTTCCTCCTTTCACTCTGGGTAAAATTCCAGTGTCAAACAAAGAAAAATTTTCCTTGAACCCAGGGCAATAAGGAAATGAAGATTAGCTCACACCATAAGCTTCCTTGACAAAAATGGGAATACTGGGAAAAGCTGTGCCTGTAGCTTGTGTGATAGGCCAAAACTAACCATCCCAGCTCCTGGCTGAATTTCACTGACCACAGTCCAGACATGGTGGCTGTGGTGAACTTTCAGAAAATAACTGCTTTTGGCTATTACCAATCACAGAAATGTAATTAGCGACTGCTCATTTTAAGACAACTGCAAGTCACCAGGTGGCAGTTTGCAAAGAGAAACACAGTGAATTGCCCTATTCCTTTATTCAGCCCAGTTTCCTCAGCACTTCACAGTCGGCTGCCTTCAAGCACTAAGCCTGGAGCCTTTGCTGCCACAGCAAGTTGTGTTTGTTGACCTGAAGGCCCAGAGGCAGGACCTGCCAAGGACAAGGTGCAGAAAGTTGTCATCCATGTACCACTGTCACAAGGCCCCTGTCTGGATCCTCTCCCTTCCCATCAGTTTTTCCCATGATTCCACAAATTCTTGCTAGTGAAGCTTCATAGCTCAGCTATTCACAACTCCCTAAATACTGAGTCACTACACTGCTCAGTGACCTGACAACTGTAGGGCTTTTAAACCAGACATTTTCCCTCCATCCCTGACTTGTGGGCATCTTCAGCATCTTCCAAAGATGGATGGTTTGTGTGTCCTATAAATTTCACCCATGTGATGCTGTTTCTTGTCATGGGGATTGTCTAGGGTAGAACCCCCCCAGCTTGCTGTGAAGCAGCACCTGGTCCCAAAGCTTTCCCAGTGGCTACGAGACTGCTGTAGCTGGCAACCTGTCAGCTACTGGGGTGTGAACTCTCTCTGGGCTCCATTTAGCTTTGAGGAGGGCATGCTGCAAGCTGGGGCAGACCCAGCGGAGGTATCTGATCGACAGAGCTCATCTGGAGCTCTCCACCCATCCATGTGGGCACGGAGCTCACCGCATGCCGCGCACGGGGGATTCTTGGAGCTGCTGCAGATCGGCCTCGGCGGCGGGGAGTTCAGACCCCCTACATCTTTAAGCCCAAAGGGCACTGCAGGAATCTTCTGTGTGGTCTCGCCTCTATGACATTATTGCTAGGGGTTGTTCTTGTCCTGCTGGCTTGCTTGCAGGAAGAGCTGTGTGGTCTTCGAAGTGCTCTTTGAAGTTCATGCAGAGTTACAAGGACACAGTTAACGTGAGCTTAGAAAGGCGGATTTCAGGTGAAACCAGAACTTCAGGAGTACAACTGGTCTTGGTGCTTGCTGCACATATTGTGCACAAAACAGGTGATAAATTACAGCCATGCTGGAGAAGTGATGCCTGAAAATATTTAAGTTGAGGTTAAATTTCTGTTAGGAAGTATCTGTTAGAGGTAGAGCAGTAAAAGCTTGGAGTACCTACACCTGAACTGTACCAGGTTTGTGTGTGCTTGTTGTGCTTTTGGGTAAAGCAGAGGAGCGTGAATATTCAGCAAAGCTAGAATTCAGTCTTAGACTCATTTTTGTTTCTCCACATTCAGCAAGTAGGGCTGTAATATACATTTTGAGATTCCTGTACTGTTCCAAAATATATGGCACCTCCTGGGAAAGTCACTCATCTTCTTCAAGTCTCAGTGTTTTACATTAGATGAGGGTATCTGCACCACAATAGGCCAAAAATTCAAAGGTGCTTACACTAAGGTTATGGGAGCTATGGAAATGCTATGTACTTTTTGTTGTCTTATTTTTCTGTTGCTGTGAATGTAATCATCAGTTATATCAGTACCCACCCTTAGTAGCTAGTAAATGATAATCACTCTTCAAAAGAAAACTTCCAGTAGGACCAACTACTGGTGGGTTCTAAACTTGGCTCTCAAGGGCAGGCTGGACAGGGCTTGGAACAACCTGGTTTAGTGGAAGGTGTCCCAGACCATGGCAGGAGGGTGGGAACTGAATGGTCTTCAAGGTCCTCTCCATTCAAAACTGTTTGGTGATTCTTATGAATTATCTCTACTGCTATATCATTCCTTATAACCCAATTACATTAAAGCAGTTCTTTGGAAAACTTAGGGGAAGTTAAATTGGGATGTCTGAAGAAAAGGGGAAGCTATTTGATAGCAGGGCTTGATAACAGCAGCAGAAAGAAAGATATTGTATTCCAAGAATAATGTTGTCAGGATGCTGTTCCTGCTGGTTGGGCAGAGAAACACTTGAAGGCATGATGATAAATTGGGTTTTGGCAACTTTTTGCAGACAAGCAAAAGGAAAGAGAAAAGTTAACAATGGCTCCTGAACTTTGCTGGTGTGCAACTTGGTTACGAACAAGGGGAAAATTGCTCCTATAGCTATTCCATGAAGGTGTGGGAGGGCTGATTGAAAATACACAACTGAAATTTCTGATCAGTGTTTTTGAGTATAATGAGGAGAGTCTATGGAAAATGGCCCTTCCTGTGAATGTGACTGCAACATTTCCCCCACTGCTGCTCTTGTCTAGTTTGCCTGCTTACCCTCTCTCTGAAGCCTGCCTCTTCTGCCACACCATACAGAGCACAAGCGTGGCAAGTCCTTGATTTTCGTAAGTGCAAACCGAAAACTTCTAGTATAGCTTGTGATGTAAGGCGGCTCCAAGAAATGACAGCAAGTATTAATAAAGCTTGCTTAATTGAAATTAGCATAAATGTAAAGCCAAGTAATATTATCAGTATCAGTTCTGGACCAGTTCCATTGCATGCTCTTCACATATCTGTTTATCTGTTTCAGGTGATCTCAGGAGACTGCTCAGGGGGAATTCAGGGACGAGAAATTTAATGGTTGCAATTTTATAGTCTTTATCAGACTATCAAGGCTGTAATCAAAAGATAAGAGTTATCATGTGTCATCTCAATCAAGTTTCAAGAGAAAATCATTGCAAGAGAGCCTCTGGTAAGTCTATGCATTAATTCAGATTTGGGGAATGTTATGTAATTTGTGTTAACACCCGCAAGTTCTAGTTACAGATCCAGATTTTTCTGTAGTAAATACTCCAAGAAATGGAAAATAAATTTGGGGATTTTTTCCCAAAAACAAACTAACCAACCAATCCAAAAAGGTGGAGTGTTATCTAGGTTATTTCTCATGGATCTGTGATTACTGTAAGCTCATATGATGTGCAGAGTCAATCTCATCTTTACAGGGCTCTGAAAATTGGGATAGGTTTTCCTAGGTTTTCCTTGGAACAGAAGTCTTGAAGAATGTACCTGTCAGCATCTATCTAGGTGGTCTGATTAAGAGAGGAACAGTAACAGGGAATAGACATGGTCATTAGGAATGTTGGTCTTTACCCCCCTTTCCTGACAGCCAGGGCTGTTGCAGGACAAATATTGTGCAATGAGTAATCTCTAGGTTTAATTCCTTCTCACCCATGTATCTACTTGAGTGGGAAGAGGTTGGAAAGATATTAGCAAGAGGAATACTGTTGGGTTTCCTTGGGCTTCTCAAGCCATTAATGTTTTACTGGAGCACTTTTGGAAATCCGGTCCTTCCTCAGCTGCAGAGTTCAGAGCCGAGCTGCTGTGCTCTAGGCCTGGTTGTCTAAACCAGCTAATTCAGGTTGTGGCCAGCAACAGCAGAGGAAGGAAAGGCTGTTCAAGGGATCAGTCCTGCTCCAGGGTTCTCTGTGCCTGTGTACTCTGTCCCTGTATCAGCCATCCGAGGTGGATGGCTCCGGTCAGAACTGGCCACGTGGACAGCGAGGTTGCTGTGGGAGTGTCCCTGTGTACTCAGCTGGGTATCACACATCTGCTCCAGGTCCTCTGCTTTCCTCCTCTTTGACCCAATTTGGGACTTCAGAAGCACAGACCAGAATGAAGCCAAGGACTGTCTTTATTCCGTGAGGCTGCCCCAGCTGGAACCTGTTGCTGGCTGACACAGCCAGCTCATATATTGACACTGTTATATCCTTTGGCATATTACACTGCATTTACATCTTCTAATTCACCCCAGCAGACACATGGCTTATTTTAAGCACCATGTGTAAGAGCTTTCATTAAAACCATGACAGGACACCAGATGGGGATGCAGAATTGACAGCAACAGGGCTGCTTGCTACCATATTGGGTTTAGGAAATATTCCAGAGTGCTTAGCCCTTCTCACCACTCTGCTTTCCTGCTTCGTGGTGACACAAACACTTCTGGGTTGGAGTTACATCTCTATGAACTAGTAGCTTCTTTTTTTTTTTTTTTTTTTTTTTTTCAATCGGAGTGAAATGTGTCAGAATTTGCTCATCTAAGTTTTCCAGGTCACATAATTTCTGAATTATGTATTATGGCAACTAAGATTTTGGTGGGAGTGTTTGATGATAAAGAAATATCAAATGAAGTGGAACAAAAAGGTTGATTTTTAAGTTTTTCCTTTAAATAAGCAAAAAAGAAAGGAATTTATGAGAATTTTCAGTAAATTAAGAGACAAGACTCATTAGAGAAACAGCATCTCTGAGGTGCTCTCATGAAAACCAACATCTTAAGTACAATGGAGTCTAGAGAAAGTGCCAATAGCCTTAAATAGATGAACTATAAAGGGACATGTTTCAAGAGGAAGTAGATTAGTGGATCTGGTAAATCTTGGTCTATTTGATTTAGATGTTTAACTGAGATGGATTAAAAAATATCTGATCAGTAGAGCTTGGACTGGAAGTCTTGTGAAATAGATTCTCGTGTTAGCTGTTCCTCTCGCCACAGCAGTTACTGAAAGAGTGCCAAAATATTTGTGACAATAATTGTGGGGTTTTTTAAAGTCTGATAAAGTGAATTTTTTTCAGATGTCAGTCTTTCCTGCAGGAAAAACACAATGCTTTGCTTCAATATAATTGAAAGATGATATGTAACATCATGTTTTGAAATTACTTTTATTTGAAAAATGACTTAAACTTTAAGAGGTTTTCAGAAGGATTAAGTAATCACAAAAAAAACCTAAGCAACATTTGAGACTATGAATATTAATTTATTTAAACATTTTCTCTAATTGAAAAAACTGCGGTTTTGTTCAACAACCAAAGCCCCTAAATCTGTTCTAGCCCAAAGATAGCATAGGTATAGCTTCCTATGGCAATAAATATTTGCTTCTGATTTTCTTATAATGTCATTATAAAATGCTTCATTGCATCTTCTTTTATTTCATCTGTCTAATTGTTGGATAATACAACCACTTGCTTATGTTGAATTTTGAAAATTATATTTGAGAAGATAAAAATTAAGTCTTTCTATTTAATATCCCTGTCACAGACAAAATTTGAGTGGAACTGGAATTCTGACTTTTTTTAGCTGAAATTCTCTTCTTGGAACAGGGATGAAATATCGACATTCCAAAAATGAAAATATGTTTTGTTGTTGGTATGACTAAAAAACAATTAATTTTTAATCCTGTGAACATTAAACTGTATTTAGCAATAGATATTTAGGGACATGCAGTGTCCTAAGGCAGCTTGAAAGTCTGATCAACTTATTCTTTCCTGTTTGTGTGGTTCACTGGCTCATTTGAGCCCAGCTGATTCATGTGATACCTACTACAGGAGACAAAGCACTCTGGAGTCCAGACTGGTCAGAAGAGGAATATTTAAATTTAATAAATCAATGGACTTTTAGATTTCAGCTTAGAAAGAAAATCTGTAGCACATTTCCGAATTACAATTCTGAACTATGCGACTTTGGCTAAAGACAGATCTTCAGCTCCAGTGCTCAGCTATTTTGCCCAGCAGACTGTTTTGAGTGTTTTTATAGCTCTAGATGCTCTGTCCTTGCTACATTATCTGAAATTCCTGTCTTCAGCCTAGTGCTGGCAGAGAGAGCAGGGAGTCCCAGCTGCTCTCTCGGCAGGAGCACATCAATGGAGCTGTGCATGCACCGGAGCGAGAGCTGTAAACACACAGCCTAGCACGCAAGCCTTCCCTCCCGGTGAACTTTGCCATTTGCTAATTTATCCCTGCTCTAAGTTTTCTCTTGTGTTTGCCTTTTTCTATAATTTCTTCCTGTAAAGCCTGTGTGGGCTGGCTTCTAGTTCCCATGCAGTGCGATTTTCTAATCCAGCAGTTTCACCTCCGGCTTTGGACATAAATCAGCAGGGAACCCTCACAGGTTCCTTGCGCCCTGTTCGGGGAAGGAAGGAGAAATAATACAGATATTGAGCTAATGCTATCAAGCTGTCTAAAGCAGGAGAAGAGATTGATAAGAGAAAGCATTGTATTTATAGTTTCTGGCATATAGCATAGCACAAGTCCTATTTAAATTCTTCAGAAATTAGGATCAGATGACTTAGGAACTTCTGGCACATTTGAATCTTAAGTGGTTACAGACAGTTTTGCTCAGACTTTCCCTCAGTTGTTACATGTGCTACTTCTCGTTCATTTAGAACTGGTTGGGAAGTTTACAAATTCTTGGGAGAATGGAAAAAAATCCTGCTCACACTGAGGCTGAATGGCAACAGGGACACAGATCCTCCCTGAGGTGCTACCTGCCTGGTAGCCTTTCCTGTGTGTGTGTCTGTGTAAATATGTGCAGAGGGATTTAACTTGCTGGTGTTCAGTGTGATGTTGCCTTTATTTTCCAAATATTAATTCTGACCTTGCTGCCACCATGTATGACATGGGCATGGTAGAAATCTGCTTGGGTAAAGAGTCAACTTCAAATTAACATGGTTTTTGTCTTCAGCAATGGGTTATAGTATGAAGCACCCGAATGGATACTTTATGAAGGATAGAGAAAATGAAAAATGTGAAACAGCCTTTACTTGTAGAAAATGTAATGCATTGTTGTCATCAGAGCACCGTGAAAAGCATGGTACAGAAGTGCCCTGGGATGGCTGTCAAGGGGTAAATCAGTGCCTGGGCACAGAGTAGAGGACAGCAGGTGCCACTTCTGAGGATGGGAACAGTGTTTTTCTCCTCAGACCCAACTGTACTGCCATGAATGTGATGAAGTGGTTAGGCTCACTTGCTCCCCCACAATGAGAACAGCTCAGGTATTTCCCTCTTTTTTTTTTTTTAATTGCCTTTATCTGAGCTGAGACCTCAGCCTGTTCTCCAATGGGCAGATTCCAGCTCAGATGGGTGATCAGAGTATGAAACTTGTTCCACTTCTGTCCTGTGCCTATGCACCAGCAGCTGAGGCCCAGCCTGCCTTCCCAGGGACTCCCAGCAATTCCATGTGCTCTGCCAGCCCCCTGTGCTACTAGAGCAGCTCTTGTGGAACAAAAGGATGCACAAAGCCCTGGTCAGCTGGACCTTCACGGGTACTGCCCAGAGTCTGTGGGGGCCAGCCCAGCCCCTGCCCTGCCTGCCCTGTGAGACAGCCCGAGCTGCTCTCCTCCAAGCACCACATGTGTGTGCAGGAGCAGCCTGGCTCAGGCCAGCCTTCTGCCAGGGCTTCCGGGCACACCCCCTGTGCTCCAGCTGCAGTTGGTGTGGCAGCTTGTCCAGCAAGTGGCTGGGAGCACTCCAGGAGCCTCGGCAGCTGGGGAGAAGTGGCTTGGGATCACATGCAGCTCTGCCAGTGCTTGGGCAGGGACCACCCGCCTCCAGGTGGGGCAGGGGAGCCTCCTGAGCCACCCACTCCGTGGCCTCACTGGTCCCCCACTGTTTCCAAGCCCAGCTTTGGCGAAGGCTGCTCCTCTGCCTGTTCTTTGTGGTTATGGGTTGGGTCATCTGCACAAGGAGCAGAGCTTTTCAGTCTCCCTGAGGTCTCTTGAGTCCTAGGGGACTAATAACTCATTGGGATGGTTCGAGCTTGACAGGGCCCTGGAGATTAATTACTGTAATTCCCTGGCAGTATCTTTCACCCTTGGGGCAGGACAAATAGGAGTTTCTCCCACAGCAGGAGTCAGAATTGTTCTACAGGAAACACCCAGGCCAAGAGGCCTTTCTCCAAGTTAGTTCTTTTATAGTAACAGTCTTAGTAGTTTTTTTAAGGAAATCTCTAACCTAAGTAAGAAAGAGGTCTGGTAAATGGACCTCTCACTTGCAGGCTCTCATAGTTGTATCATTAGCACTGCCATTGATCAAAAGATCAGATGCAAATGCAAGTAAACAAGTGAATTGATCTTTGCATTTAGAAATAACAAAGTTGGGGAAATCCCCCTCTATCCTTAGTCATCAACCCTAAAAGATTTTGAGTCTGATTGTCCTTGACTGTGCGTTGGTGTTATCTTGACACAGACATGGAGAATGGAAAGTTGTTTAGGGAGAGTGTTTTATATCCATTTTGAGCTGTTACGGCTGATGATGAGTAACTACAGAGCCAGGGTGTCTAACTCAATTTGATGGAAATACTGATCTTGTTCTCTTAGAAATCAATTATTAGCATAAAAAATTGTACTCTGTTACTCAATTCCTTTTATTATAAGCACAGCCTTTATATTATGGCAAAATTAGGTATAAATACATTGCATTATATCTAAACGTTGCATCTTACATGGTTTCTAAACTCTAGTGTCCTGATAGAAACCAACTCTGTACTCAGCAAGGCTTCAGTGAGATCCAAAGTGTCTTTTCCATTATTATCTCACCAAAGGGTGCTTTCTTATGTGACTAAAGAAATGTTCTGTGTGAAATAGTCTGTAGGGAGAGGAAGCCTTTTCTCAGGCTCTAAAGCACTGGCAGGTCCAAGTGCCCTGAAGATTGTCAGAAATGGAGGTGAAGTTCCTTGTATCCCTAATAAATACTATTGTTCACATTGCCAGTTCAGCTTAGGCTGGGAATATTCTGCTTTTTGGTTGCTCACTTTTGTCCATTCAGGTCTTCCTTTAATGTTGTCTTTTTAATATTGTTAATTCAATATATGCTACAGGTCACACTATCAAAGGACCCAAGCCATGCAGGAGTGAAGTCATGTAGGGGCCTTCAGACCTTAAACTGCCTTAGGGCTAAATCCTATTCTTCTCCTTGGTGATTTATACTGTGACAGTCCATATCCTTCCTGACCTGGGGCATAATCCCTGTTGGAAGTTGTGGGGCAGAGTGCCCACATCATACTCAGTTAATGCATTAAAAAGTTCCTGAGTATCATGTGGACATCTGAAGAAATCGTCTGTGTTCAACACGTTCCTTCAGTTTCCTTTAACAAGAATATTAATCTAACTGATGTCAGAGTACGGTGAAAGTTACTTGGCTTTCTCATCAGCATGTGTGCAATAAATACATATATAATGTGCACCAGAAATACAGCTCATTTACAATATACATTAAAATACATATAGCTAGTAACTTTTTTGTGTTTTTAAGCTGTCACGCAAAAAACATCCATTTTTCTATACCTGTAGTGTGTATGTGTGTATGTGCATTTTTGCTAGGAGGTTATCCTTCCATGTTTATGGCGTTCAGTGGGATGGATGAAGCACCCATGGAATTTTGCCAGCTGTGCTGACGCAAGCTCCCGGCTCATCCTATAAACATTTACGCTTCTGAGTAACTTCAGTCACATACAAACCCTGGGCCAAAAGAGTCCTCATGGGTCACTGATTCCAGCCCTGTGGTGGGACAGGCAAGGCTCAAAACTCCTCTCGTAAAATGGCCAAGCATTAATGTAAAGCTTTCTGACTTTTCACCTGCCATCCCTCCTGCTGGAAGGTTACTCCATTGCCTTCTTCAGCTGATGGTTAAATAGTCTTCCCTCATTTTCACCCTCAGGTTAGTCATGGACAATTTCATTCTTATGTCAATATTGTAAGTACCTCTTCTTCCTCCCTGCTGTTTACCCAAGGAGAGCAGCCGTGCAGCTGAAGTTATTTATGTGCATTTGCAGCTTTAGGTCCTTGGGGGTGGATGTACGCTTGGATTTTACTTATGTACAGATAAACAGGCAGAATGATTTTACAAGCCAAACCTGTCAGAGTGATTAAAACTAAGCAGGATCCCAAAGTAAATGTGTCTCGAGTTGATAAGGACTGTCTTTGAAGCAGTTGTCCTTCAGCATGCAGCTATTTCTGGGCAGTTGCAGCTGGCTGCATTTGGTGCCCTGTGATTTATATCAGGACAAGTCTCCTACGCACATAAAACATAGGATGCCACAATCCAGTACAGATCTGTTCATTGTGAAAGGAGATATCTGTGTCTATCCCTTATTTTCCTAGCAATAAATTACATGTAAGCTGGCAGAGCTGTTCATTTCCACTTTGGGGCCGAACTGGAGGGGTGGTTTGTACTTTGGTATTCTTCATTCCGGTGCTGCTCCAGGTGTGCCATGTTGGTATTCCTCCTCAGCTAACTTTGCAAACATGATTCTTCTTTCCTTCATGACACTGCAATTTCTGTATCTTCTAGAACTGGAACAGGTAGGATTTGGAAAGCTAATTTAAGTTCAAACAAGTTTACTGTGAGTAAGGTAGAATGGGCTGCAGAAGAGCCGGACCCTCTTCCCTGTCCACTCACAGACTCCTGAACAAGGAGGGAGGAAGGCAGATACTGTATTTAATACTAATTGGCCACCCTTCTCTGAGGGTTACAGAGAGGTGACAACACATGAGATGAGAGCTGGTAAAGCCAGGAGTGACATGGGAGGAAGAAAGCTCTCTAGTGTTACAGGCAGGGGAGTAAAATCTGCCACAGAAGATCATGTACACATTGAAATCACATCAGCTAACAGACTTAGCAAGGAAATCAACAACTGAATGGGACCTATCTTTTTGAGGGTGCTCTTCATAAAGCTGGCTTGATTTGCCATCTTCTAGCGCTGCAGTACACTTGAAATAACCCCATCATAAATGAAATAAGATTTTCATAAGAATGCTGGCACTGCAAACCTGCTCCCTGTAGCTCTAGTAGAAAGTAGTTGGCAGCCTCATCCTGCAATGCCAGGTGATTTGTGCAGCAACTTGTTAACAGCAGTTAAGCAATGAAATCAGGTGCCCTTCCCCGAGGCTACAGATGAATCACCCAATTACAGGGAGGGAAGCGAGATTGGGAGTAGAGTGGGTACACACCGATGAAGAAAGGAGATGGGAGAAGCTGGGGTGGACAGTCATCGTGGAGCCCAGAGGATGTGTCTCGATGTTTTTGTTTAGGCAAAACGTAACTAGTGGTAACTGGAGGATAAAGGGTCAGAATCCCCTGTCAGAAGCTGTTTGGGCAGGTATCACTTGGGAGTAGCTGAGTGGATGGGTATCTGTGGAGCTGCACTGACGTAATGCAGCTGGAAGGAGGCCCCAGGTCTGCTCCCCTCCTGGTTACCTGCTCTCTAAATCGAGCCTCCTCTGTCAGTCACCTGTAGCTTCCCAATACTCATAGATTAGGTCACCCAAATAAAATTCAGTTAGGTCACCACAAGTGGTGGTGGTACTCACAAGGGTTTATTGTAACCTGCTCTAAAACACAGATAGATAACACACACAGCATCCACCATATTTTCCTCCACATGCTGGACTATGGTCCGGATTTTTCTGGTGAATTATGCAGAGGTTTTCAAGCGCAAAGTGACCTCTTTTGTAGCTTCACGGCATAAGGTTCACATGATGGGATACTTCAAATCTCTTTTGCAGTCATACTGCATTGACTGGTTGTGACACAGTGCATAAATCCAGCCCCATTGACACTGACAACAGTCCTTGATGTGACAAACCAACCAATACAGCCCCAGGCACTGAAGTAGGAGGATGGAGACTGGAGCTGAACGTTGGCCTGATTTTTCAGGATGCCTCAACTTAACTCCTCCAAGCACATCTTTGCACTCCTTCATTCAATTAAGGCTTCAGAGTGTGAAGTGTCTGTATTCCCTCTTTGGGGAGAGCATGTGAGAACTGTTTCACTTTCAATTAAATTGCAGCCACCAATGGCAATAGAAGCACTGAACAAAAGAATAAAACACGGAGTGGTTGCCTAGACTGGGGTTTTCTCTGAAAAATAGCCATCAACTTTATTTTTTCCAGCATGGCACCGATGTGCCTTACCACCAGACGCAGGGGATTTGATTTGCTGATTTGATTGTTTTTATGGATAGAGTACAAACTCAGAGTGTGGAGCTGTGTTTTACCCAGGCATTTGGGCAGGTTTGATGTGCCAGGCTGGACAGTGTCTGCTGGACTCTGTCTCCTCCTGACATCATGACGTGCAGTTCTGTGGCTGTTTCTCTAACACTCCTGTCCCTGCTTGGTTGGTAAGCTCTGGTTACATCAAACCTGGAGATCTTTTGGCCCATCCATATTTGTAATGAACGGAGGTACAATCTTTGGAGCGTAAATCATTGTAGAAACAATCTGGTGTGCTGTTTTAGGCCTACTGTACTTCTTATCTGGGTGAACTGCATCCTTAATTCCTACAAGCTTCCGGTAGGAAAATCTAGGATCCTTTCTTGTTTCAGTAGCACTTGCATATTTGTCCATCATGAATTAAACCCTTTCTTAGTGTACTTTCAATTTCTATATGCTGAAATGAGAAATCCCTATAAGGCAAGAATGATCAATATTTTTAGTAGTTAAATATCCAACATTTATACTCTTGAGCCCATGTTCAGCACTGCATTTAGATTCAAATTCTGAATCAGCTTACCACTGATTTGAATGTTGAATTAGATACCAAAATATGCACCAAGAACCTTCATGTGAAACATTCAACACTTATTGAAAGCTGAATAAAAATCACAGGCTTTCAATAAAAATAAATTCTCTTCTGTTAGGGAAAGAAGTATTTGAAAGAACATGATGAAGTAATCTTAATATCCTTGCACTAGACCTGTAAAGTAGAGTGACATTTATTTAAAACATTGTCAAACAGATCATCATTACCAAGGTTTTTCTCTTTGATATGAGTTACTACTTTGTGCAGTGGTTTCAGAGGTAACTGCCTTCAGCTTTGTGTTCTGTGAATCAGTTTTACATCCCAGCCCTATGTTCTCCTCTAAACATCATCAGCCCCAATTCAGCAGACAGTAACTGAAGTTAAGCATAAAGAGGCAAGAGCTAGAATCCAAACTGATCTGATGGGCAGCTGTATGGAAAAATATTAATGCGTGGGGCATCTTTAAAAATAATGGGAACAGTATTCCTCTTCATTAAAAAGTACAGAATAGATCTTTGGGCTAAAACTAAAAAGTCTGTTGCCTACAGGTACTGGCAAAATATATGTCTCTTAGCAAATTATATTTTTATTATAAATAAACAATCTGCTTTGCAATACTGTGACTTCATTCAGATCTTATTCTTTAACATAATTGAAGATCAAATACCTCATGCAGAACTTACAGAGTCACCTCTTTTTTTTTACTTAACTCTGTTTTGATCTGTAGGTATTATGCTATGAGCTGAAATGTTCATAAAGCCTCCAGGCTCTCATTCAAAGCAGCTGACAGCAGCTCAGAACTCTCCTTGGAGTAGAGGAGCTCTTGCTTTTGTAACAGCCTCCCCTCTACAGATTTCCTATCCGAAAGAAGATCCTATACTTCCTTTTTTCATTGATTAGATACTTTTGAGAAAGGTTTCACATCCAAAGTGTCTTTGCAAACCATTTTTGAAAGTTCTAAAATAAATATATGTCTTTATACCTGTAGCTCTAAATTAATCCAGATTTGTATTTTTTTCTAATTACCATGATCTAATACTGCAACAACTGAGCCATTGACAAGTGAGCCAAATCTTCCCATCAGTATCAATTCTGAATGGAATCTGTGTTATTCATGCTATAATTAAAGGAATAAGAAAAGTCTCTGCTGATGAGTGTCCCTCACTGAGAACAGAGATTTCATAACTGGGCACTTGGTGGGTTTAAGGCAGGTCAGAGTAATTTGTGATGGACAAAACTACGAATCATCATAAGAAATGTTATTAGTGGCAAGGCTGGTTCATTTATCAACTCCAGTTTACCAAACCCCATCACAACAAAATCTGGATCTAGTTTCCTTTGGTGAAATACAGCAGGAAGTAATTTTTGAATATTTTCTAAAATATGTCTCCAAGTTAGGGTGTGATGTTATGTGGATAATGCTAAGCAAAGTGATACAGCTGGCTCTCTGTACCTTGCCGTGGAATAAAAACTGAGTCACTACCATGGAGAGGTCACTCCAGGGCTCTGAAAGCAGATTAGGACTTAACATCAGTTATCCAGATGTATCTATAATATTCAGTTTATCATTCATGACTTCATGCAACAAAATGAGCATATTGAAGTAGACATGATGTGAAATTAGAGCTATTGGGAGACTCTTCCAAAGAACAATAGGAGTTTTGCTTTTGTTTCAACAGGACTGAAATATATCCCATTTCTTATAAGAAAGAGCAGCAAATAATATTTATTATCCTTTTGATATGGAGCCATTACTGGAAGCCATTATCATCATATTTCAGGTTACTTAATCAGCTCTGTGAACTGATAACCCACATAAATAATTGCCTCACTGTTGCCAACAGTGCTTTTGGCACACTATGAAAATAACATTATTCCTTACGAATTAAACCACAATAGGATTTTAAATGACAGATTAAAGGCTTTCTTTAGGTACCTTGAATCCTTCCAAACTGAGCAAACAAGAAGAGACCTACCATTTTTCAGGTATGTGATAGAGGTGAACTACAGCTGAGCTCCCTGATGGCACAGAAAACCAGGTGCATGTGTCCAAACATGCCAGGCGAATGCCGATGATGAAAAAGAAAGATTAACTGCTGAAGAGCTACCTGCTCTTCAGAGCATTCCAGATATCAGGCACACCCCAGCCGATTCCGTAATGCTCGGAGTGTATCCATAGGTCTGGAGGCAGGGACTCCATTATCTGTTTGGCTCTTTTCTGTTCCTGCGCGGAGCAACTCGTGTCTACAGCATTGTGCAAGATGTTCATTAGTGTTTCATTAGTATCCCTCACTTTATAGTGGTTTCTTTTAGTTTGAACCTTTCCCCCTTATCTCCTTCTAGTTAGAGATGTCCCAAATGGCTGTAGCTCAAGCTGAGTGACTGGTCCCATTTTTCATATAGCATTATCTAGTAATCCTTGGCTGGATGTGTGCTCACAGCCTGCCTTTCACTGCGAGAGATGAGACAAAACTTCTGAATGAAGTTCTGCTACATATGTATTTCTTCTCATCCTAAATGATAAGAAGAAATCAGGATATGTCAACCTTCCTAATATTACCAAAACCTGTGCCTGGACAAAAGCTGTAAGACAATGAATGTATATATACATGGGGCAGCCGAGGGAAAGGATCTCCAGTCAGGTCAGCACAATGTTTTGCCAGGACAGGCTGCTGCTCTGTTCTGTAACAGCCTGGTCTGAGCTCTCTGAGGGACAGCCTGGCAATGGCACCGGGAGGAGCTCAGCTTGACGAATTTGCTCTCACGGCAGGAGGTCAGGTTGTCCATGGGAAGACAGCCAGGCGTGGAAGTTGCTTTGAAACTCTGCCTGCACCACTTGGATCCCAAAAGCCATAAGGATGAAAATCACAGAATGGTTTGTGTTGGAAGGGACCTTAAAGACCACCCAGTTCCACCCCTGCCATGGGCAGGGACACCTTCCATAGACCAGGTTGCTCCAAGCCCCCTCCAACCTGGTGTTGAACACTGCTGGGAATGGGGCAGCCACAGCTTCTCTGAGCAACATGTGCCAGGGCCTTACCATCTCAGAATAAAGAATTTCTTCTTGTTAGCTGATCTAAACCTGCCCTCTCTCAGTTTAAAGCCATTTCCTCTTGTCCAATAACTACATGTCATTTTAAAATGCCCCTCTCCAGCTCTCTTGGAGATCTCCTAAAGGAGAAGTTCCTGGAAATTTCAAATTAGAGGTGGCATAATATTTTTGACCCCCCATTTTCCATGACACAAAATAAAAGATGGAATTTGTGACTAGATTGAAGTCCTGTTTATATTACACCATGATCTCTTGTATGCTATCTCACCATCCTTTGTGGGTTGTAGCCCAGGTGTTTCAACCCTCCTTCCTACCCTTTATTTATGAGGTTTTTCTCATATGTTGTGTGGGAAAGAGAAGAAACATGTGGTAGTTAGAGAGATGAGATCTGGCCAGGGATCTTATACCAGCAGAGCAGAATGAGGAAAGAGATACTTAAGTGCTCTGCAGGGAAAAGTGGTTTCATATTTGACTCGGATGGAAAGTTTTCATTCAAGCTTCACCACTTTCCTTTTGAAACGCTGGGTGGGAAGTTCTACAGAAAAGAATTCCCCTCTAAAAAATTTTTGGCCTGGACTACTTGTTCAAGTCTGTGCTGCTGCATTGAGTTGAACTCCCACAGTGTGTCCAAGCACTGCCTGTGCTGGCAAGTGAGACCTCAGTGCTCAGGGCAGGTACCTGAGCCTCAGCCAGCAGTTGCCCCAGTCATCTTAAGGAATTACCTCTAGATGTCACTCATGAATCCCTCTTATTCAAGGGATTTAAATAAGTAGTTAGGATACCTCTGACACAGAAACCCTTCAATCACTCTGCTTGGTTACTGAAATGTTTGTTTTCTGCCCTCTTTTCCAAACTGCTGGAGTCAGATAAAGGCTGAAGGCAGAGAGGGTACTTTTTCAACAATGCAGAGATGCCTTAGCTCATGCAGAAAATAAAAAAAATAGAGAAAAACTCAACCTTAGTCAAAACAAATAAAGACTTCTGTAGTCTTTGATGCCAATTGAACAATCTCCCAACAAGGTGGGAGAGCTCAGGATGAAGCTGATCGTCTGTTGATTTATTTAGGTAACTGTGTCTTGTTAGTACTTGCTTAGGAATGGGTCCAGATGCTTGGTATAACATTCTCGAGCCCATGACTAAAGCGATTTAAGTGGCTATTTCCACACTCACTAAGGCTGAATAGACTGAATAGAGCAGTTCCCTTCCAGAAGCTAATTATTTTCTGTTGGATGTTTTCAGTGGATTTTCTTTTTTATCTTCCTTAAAACCTGATTTATTTAACTTTGTGCTTGCTTTTTTAGTAATTAAATAATCCAAACACATTTATGCCTGACTTTCAAGAGAGGGAAAGCATTCCTATGGAAAAGCTATTTCTAGAATGAAGAAGGAAAAATGTCTAAGGAAATTTGGGGCATCTCTAGCAGTAAGGAGGTTTTTGAGGTTTTGACCTTACCCATAGTAAGTAGAATTTTATTCTGCAAATAGTTGAGCAGAAGCCAAAGGGTCTCCTCATGGAGTAAAATACTCAGGGTGTGTATAAAAGTATAAGAATTCTCATATGAGCTGTGGCTGATAATTGTTCTAGTTTCTCTCATGTTTGAAAGAAGTTTGGCCTTGCATTGTTCCAGTGTTCAACAGTTCATCGAGTGATGTGATTTCCCATAAAACCTTCATTGAAGCTTTTGGGAGTTCATCAGTCCTGAGCTACTTAAAGGAACTTGTTCTTCAATGTTATTCTGTCACAAGTATTCACCTTTCACTGAAATTAAAATTAATATCTCTGACGGCTGCATTGCAGCCAGGACTTTCAGAAGGCTGGCAGTCAGAATGGACAAAAGATTCCTATCAAATAGTAAACAAAAATCTTGTAAATAAATAGGGGGTAATGAGTGTCTAGCAACACAAAGCAACCACATTTGGAGATCATACAACAATAAAGACAATTTGAGTTTATCAAGTAATTAACCTCTTCATATGAGTATGTGGATATGCATGCATTTATATGTATATATATTTATGTGTGTTGATTATTGCTCCTTTTACTTCCATGGGACTTTGAAAGACAAGGTCCTGTATGAAGACTCAAACAACGTAACAATTTTGTCAAAATGTACTTTTATTACTAAAAGTACAAGGAACAGTAAAGCTTTTGCAGCCTTACTAGAGCTTCTCATGGCCAACAGGTTTTACAAGTACAATTTAAAAGTAATGGAAGCTGTACTTTGATGGTATTGGAATTTCAGAGTTATTTAGGTTTTATCTATACGGCAGGAAAAATATTGCACTGGGTTAAGAGCACTCGCAGGAGGCAGCTCCATGAGGGTTTTTTGCTGCAACTTCACCTTTTTGTGTCTGTTTTTTGCTGCTGCTGCTGTATCACAAACACTGGCTCAGGTCCATAAAGATGCTTGACTGCTTTGCTCCTGATGGTCTGAATTAGGGACCCAAAACTTCTCTAGGTCTTTGTCATGTCAGTGTGAAAAATGGGAATCCTTTGCCTGCATCCCTGGAGAAAGGCAATTTTTAGAGGGCCACTAAGCATGGCAATACAAAGTAAAAGATACTGATAGCTCTCCATGTAAAAAACCCCAAAAACATAGTCAGGGATTAGAAGCTAGGTTGCTAAAAAAAATACATTATTTAAAATAGCAGGGGAGGAGAGGCACTGGAAAACCTTGGAGGCACAGACCTGATCTGAAACTCAGAAAAAAGATCATATCTATCCTGCAGGGTTGCCAGGAGGGTGTGAGGGGATTCATCTTCTCTATCCAAGAAGGTGCCCCCACTGCTGAAACAGTTCCTTGCTCCTGCTTCTAGAAAAGGATTGCTCTGCCTGGGTTTGATGCAGGGAGGTGGAGGCTTGAGCATTGTGGCAATGGTGGGGTCTTGGAGATGCCATAAGGAAAGTCAGTTCATTTTACTTTTCAAAACCTGGAAATTTAAATATACAAACAAATCCCATATTGGACAAACATTTCATTTGTGAAGTTAAGAGCTCCAGACTTAGGATATTTTGGAACTCCACAAGATTCATCCTTCTCTGCCATGATTGATAAATGGCCAAAGGGTGTGTGAAGAATGTGGTAAGGAGGATTAAGTCAACCAAATAAAACCCTCAAAAAACCTGACGACTAAACTATCTACTCATTCCTATACCACATAAATGATTAGAAACTCTTTCCAGGCTCCTGTTTTTTGTTGGTTTGGTTTTTTTTTTTTGGCAAGAAAAAGCTGGATATAGTAAAAATTTGGTTCATTATCTTATCATAATTATGCAGTTCCTCAAATGATGAAAACCATTTTTCAAATGATTTGTTGATGCATCGGTCTTTGAGACTGTTGCCGCTGTGCAGGGTTGCTGGATTGGTTTGGGCACAGCAGGCTGAAATGGCAATCAGTTAGCCCAGGAAAAACCCACTTATAGAAAAATGGATCATGCAATTAGAGATTAAGTCATAATGAACGCACAGGGGGACAAAATTAACCTTTGTGCCATGGCATGGAGCTGAAGCACTTGAGTGCCTGAAGTATAGCAGGAGTCAGTCACTGGGGAGATAAGCAGCCCTGAGCAGCAATGTGCTCTGCAGGGGAGGGGGCAGGAATGGTGGGATGCCAAGTTTCACCCCACTGGGAACGTGCAGGAGGGGACACTTTTACCTATTCTTTTAAGGCTGACACTTCTGTGCTCCTCCCTCCCTTTTAGCCTGTTTCAGCCTTGCCTGTCCCACCATCAGTGCCCCTTCCCAGCCTCCTCCGTTCCCAGCCTTTCCTGTATTACTCTGACATTTCACAGCTCTGGCTGTTATCACTAATGCGATGGAGAAATGCTTTGGTGGTGCATGGCCGGGTCATGCAGGGGTGGAAAGGGGGAAGGGATGGGAATTCTGTATTCCTGTGCAGCCAAGGACTGTGGTTACTTGTTTGCAAGGTCCCAGTGGCGGAGGAGATGCTGGCCATGCTCTTGCTTGGGTGCTGGCAGGGCTGGCACGATGCCCATGGGGTGGTTGTGCCCCTGTAGGAAGCACTGATGATGAGCAGGGCCCAAAGCAGGAAGCGGCGGCCGTGCGCCCCAGGCATGAGCTGGGGGTGGCACTTCAGCCCCCCTTCTCCAGCCCCACCACATCCCCTCTCCCCCTGTGATCTGGTGAACGAGGGGGTGGCTGTGGGAGACGGGGGGCACGGGCCTTCTGCTCGGCATGTGGGGCACTCCAGCTCTGGGGAATAAGCTCCAGCAGCATGCGCTGTGCAGCGCCACTTCAAAGCAGGCTCTGGCAGTGAGGCGGGGGATTGTCTGGCAGGATTAAACCGCATTGGAACCATTTTGGAAAGGGTTTGACTCTTTGATTCTTTCGTATACAAATCTGACATCAAAGCAAAGTCCTGGTGTCTGTCAGATATGTCCTTCATCCCTAGAAAGAGATAAAACAGCCTCCTGTCAGTCAGATAACATGATAATTAGACAGCGTGATAATGCATTTATCCTGGTGCTTACAATCCTTGATCATATATTGCAATTATGTATACAGGCCACAACAGCCAATGTCTTTAATTATAACCTTGATGGCAAAATGATAGGCAGCAAGAGTCTTCCTAAGGGTAAGAAAAAAGAGTTTTTAATTCATTTTTATAGATCCTCACTGAATGTAATAGAAGGGATTAATATGAAAGCCTTTGCCAGTGCGTTTGTGTGACCTGACAAACGTGATTATAAAGAAGCAGCAGTGTGTGGCTACTACATTAATATAGGGCAGATATTAGAGTAATAGGAGATAGTTACTAAACCAGATAGAAACACCAGCACTTCAGTTTGATGTTAATCTGCTGCCCAGAAAATTCATAGTTAAATGACTACAATAATGTTATTACTGAGATTTATTAAGGGTAAGTTTTTGAAGATAAATAGCTGACTTAAAGATTTCTCATTCATTTAGCCAGAAACTTCTTGGTTGCTTTGCAAATGTCAGCTAGACAAAAAACAAATAGGTGATATTACCCCTCCTGCAATAAACTCTGTACCAGACTGGACAGGGCTCCTGGATCAGGAATCTGATTGTTTATACCCAGTTGAAATATGTTTTTACTTGCATATTATTTAACTGCAATTATATTTTTGAGTTTTTCATGCATTATAAAGCCCTTGACTAAAATAAATTAAGCAAATGGAAGCAGAGAAGTGGGGAGTGGTTGTAAAAGGTGTCAGTCTTAGAGTTCAATATTCTGGTGCTTGAGTTTTGTCAATTTTCTACTTCTCAGTGTTTGGTGTCATGAAAAACCCACTGAGTGGTGCGTGTCTGGCTGCTGGTCCAGCCGTGATCCTCCTCCAAGTCCATTTCTGCTCTCATACAGAAAAGTGACCATGTAAGCGTGTCCCTTGTGAAGAGTCACAGTGACCATGCCCAGGAGATCACCAGGAATGGAAAAGCCAAAGCTTGGGCATCTCCCTGGCCCTCAGGATTGAAGGACAGAAGCTTAGAGGAAAGGGAGAGACTTGAAGTGAGCATTTTCCCAAGGGAAAACAGTCTTAGCTGTTAGGAAGTGCTGAAAGATTATGGAGTGACAATCAGGCCCCTTAAAGTAATATACCCCAAAACTGAAACACTGGGGAAAAATGGTTGCTTTGGGAAAACTGAAGTGTAGATGTAATCATCTGATTACAGAAGGCAATTAAACCAACGGTACAGGTTAGAACACAGACTTATCTTCAAACACAAACTGTGAGCAGGACAAGGATAAACCTTCTTGGCTGTGACAGTGCATTTGCTTAGTAATTACCAGCATGGTGAGTGGTATAGATTGTTTCTTGTTCTTCGGAACAGAACTATGTGTTTATCCAATTCAAATGGTCCCTCAGGGGTTGGGGGTCATTCTCTGCATTTCTTATTCTTTTAGAGCCTCTCCTGTCTCTCCTTATGCCACTGCAGGGCTTTCCTCTGCAGCTTCCCCTTAGGCCCTCACCAGCAGCAGTGTCCTCCAGCTTATCCTTTGTGTTTTAGACTCTCATCCTTAGTGTCTGAACAATGTAATTCCTCATTGTCAGCTATCCCAGGTGCATGGCATAGTTGGGAAATGAGGCCTTTTTGGCAGCTGAGCCCCTACTGCCCCTGTGCCCAGCCCAGACTCCCAGTAGGTGACTGCTGAAGTCCTTTGCTATGGCTGCTTGGTGCCTGCATGGTTAATAAGGCTTCTGCAGAGGAAAACCCCTTTCAGACTGAAAGGCCAGGACTTGGACCCTCAGGACATTAGGATGATATCATTGATAGTCCTGTGGTTCTTCTGCAGCAATCCTTTCCTGTTCCCGTCTTTGCACCCTAAAGCACCAGCCAACATGTCTGCAGAACCTCAGAGGAGATAAAGATTGTCATGGAAAATCACCATGGAAATTTCTCCTCAAAAATTACAGGATTAGTCTGCACTGGAGAGCCACATCCATGCAAGGGAAGAAGCCACAAAGCTTTTCTTACTTCTGCTACGTGCTTCACACATCCTTTGGTGGTTGGTGTGAAGCATTTTCTCCTAGGATTTAATCATACTGTTTTAATACAATATCTAAAAGATACAGGCCGCATTATCTATTCACATAAAATTTTCATTTTTAATAGAGGAAAATGAATTATGTAAAATGGAAAAGAAAAACTTCTTGACCTCATTGATTCTTTGTGTCACAAAACCCAAACCATGTCTTCATGGTACTAGGATCCTAGATTAAATTTTAAAAATCAGCTGAAATAGGCCACTTTTCAGAAGTCAAAAAACCAAATGAAACCCACAGCAACCAGAAAATATTTCTATTGTGGGAGATAACCTGAAGCAGACATTACGAAAAGTAATGATGGGAATTGCTTAACTAGCTACATGTTTTGGTACGTTATTGTTGACTCCTCATTGCAATATTAAAGTGTCAAGTGGATTCAACCAACTAATATCACTTTGTATGCCATATATATGTGTGTATATATGTAAATATATATGCGTGTAAATATATATACATGTAAATATACATACATATACATAAAAACAACTGGTAAATGCAGTATTTCATGTTATAAATCACTCTTCCAACCATCCCTGCCAATAACACCCAATGCTGAAGATCTTATAGAATATTCCTCTGGCTGTGGGTGTTGCCTTGTGGTCATGGCCCTGTGGGGATGGATTAGCCTTCAAATACCTGGTCTGAGGAGCTGCCAGGAGAGCACCACATCTTCGGATCTCACAGTGTGGCAAGGGGATATTTATCAGTAGCTTCCATGAGGTTAGGAATTGCCTCATGAATATTTACATGTGGAAAGATATAAACTGTGCAAATGTATCCAGGACACCCATTTACCGCTCTGGTATCTCCCTTGGTTTGAGATAAACAGGAAGCTCCCAGAAGACAAGCTCTGTTCCTGGTGGAGGACTGAAGACTGAGAAAACTAACACATGAGAGTGCTGGAAGGAGACTGGAGTAGGTGTGAGGCAGGGGATGCATTTCCCTTGCTCCTGGAAGAGTGGGAGGAGGAAGAGGTAGTAGCCATTGTGAAGGCAACAGTGGATTTTGTCATGGCTTGAAGCAGCTGCCAGGGGTATAAGGGCATAGATCCCAAATGCTGATCTACAGATAATATTAAAATAGCACTAATATGATAATAACAGAGTAAAGCTGGGCAAGTGTTGAATTAGGGGGCTGTAATTCCAACAAGGGCTTCCTCATGACCTTATAGACAGTAAGAGTCTCGGGGGTGGAATTGTGGTTCTGTAGCTCACAGCTGCCAACTGGAGTTTTTAACATGCATCTCTTCTTTTTTGATTGTTGACTGCTTAGTAGAGACAAGCTCCACTGTACAGTTAACTCCAAGCTGCACAGCACCAGCTGAAAGAAGGTTCCTCTATTTTACTTGACCCAAAACCAGCCAGACGTACCTGGCACCTTGTGGGCCTGTGCAGGACCATTTGCTTCATTCCAAACGTGCTACACTGTGGCTCCATGCCTACCCTAATTAGGAATAATTAGCTCAAGCACTGGTGCAGCTGTGCAGCTTCTTTTGTCAGAGCTTCACCACATCCCTTCATTACCTCAGCTTTTGCACTGATGCCCCGCAGTGTCCCGTTTCGCAATGTGGGCTCTTCCATGCACAGCTGGGGATTTGCTCACCAAAGCCGTTTTGCATTACTTGGTGTTCCTGGGAGAGAGCACGTAACTCTATGGCTTTTTGGTCACAGCTTCCCTGTCCTCTGCCTGAGGCTGGAGACGCTGGAAGGGGCCAATTCCACATCAGAACCATCTGGTGAATCCTGATAAACCTTCAGATTGGTTACCTTTATTGGTCCTCCAAGAAGGATCACATGTGTTCTTGGAAGTCTCTGTATTTTTATTTCACTGGAGATGAGAAGGGTTAAATAAATAGCAGCGGTGGTTTTCTAGTCCTGGTAAAGAGATCTGCAGACGCTTTTCCTTCGTCTGGGATCATGTGGCTCTCTCAATTAAGCATATATAGTAATAACCATAAATCATTTGAAAACAGGACCTCTCAGAATATAATGCCTTCCAGTTCCTTTTTCCAGGGTTCAGCCTATCAGTTGTCGTGAAAAGCTCCAGGTTTTGCTCAGCACCATGTGAGTATGTTTTACCAGCCCTGGGGGCCCCTGAAAGTGGAAATGCTTTGGTTCCAGTGGCTGTTTTCCCAGAAATACTTTAGGTATTTTTTCTCCTCTCTGCAGTCCTAGACTCCAGATCCTGTCCTGTTTTAACTGCAGTGTTTTGAGGCGTCTCTACCCCCCTGGATTTCTCTTTCCCACTTGTTGCTCTCCATTGCCTGCTGTGTTTGAGTGCTCTGTTTTTGTTTAGAGCCCCTCTTCAGCAGCATTTCTGCCACTGCTTTTTGAAACATTTTTTTCCCAAGTTGATCCAAGGCTAAAGGGAGAGACATGAAGAAGAGCAAATACTCTTCCCATCAGAGAAACCATTCCAGATTAAGTTTCCAAGTCCCAAGATGCATACACTTGGATTTTATTGTGTGCACATCTTGGACATGCTGTGATTCATCAGGAAAAGTTCTGCCAGTGCTGTGCAGCCTCAGGAAGGTGCTTGGAACATCACGAGGCTTCACAGTTTAAGAGCAGATACCTTTGGAGGGGCATTCAGAGAAGCCAAGAGAAGGAAGTGGGGCAGCAACTTGTTGTATATTGCGGCCTTAGCTGGAAGTGAGGGCATCTGGCAGGAAGTTGTTCTCTAAAATGAGAGCCAGTGATGTCCATCAGCTTCCATGAAGATGGTCAGCCCTTCCGCAGATGCTCAGGAATGGCACTTCAGAATGGGAAAGGACTCCTACTCAGAACTCTCCAGCCTCTCAGTGTTACTTTTAAATCCATTTTTTGCTTTAGAAAGCTTCAGTGGCTAAAAACTCCAAATCTATTTCAAGAAAGAACACAAAGTGAAAAATGGGCCTTTTTTATATTTTGGGTTTGATCCAGTCCTTACCAGTGTAGATGTTTCATATTTCACAGGGCAGGAATGTTGGGACAGGCAATTTTCAGGCAACAAAGAAATGGGAAAGGAAGGTTTATGCAGGTGAGAAAAAGTGGATTTTGAAATCGGCTATCTGGCATCTCTTACATATCACTGGGCAGACCTCTAAGCAAAGAGGATCTCATCTGAACTTCACATTAACTGGTCATAATCCTCTTTAATGTAGCCCAGGTCAGATAATTGGGGTTACCAATGCCAACATGACAAATCAGGGCTTTCAGCATTTCTCCAGTTGCCTTTTCCATATTTCTGAGTTTTAAAACGAAATTTATATTTCAATCCCAGGCAAACATGACAGTATAGCTTAATCACCTTTCTAATAATTCCCTTTAAAAATTATTTCTTTCATTTCGTCCTCCAGCCAGGAGAATTGAGCTATAAACCAGCTTAATGCTAATTCTTCTTACTTTGACAAGGGCTAATTAAATTCATACCTCTTTGAATAAGCTGTTAAAAGCCACAGTTAATCAATGTTTTGGCCAATACGTCCTCATTAAGAAATGCTGGTGTTCGCTGAGAAATAAACCATACTCCCTAAAAGATTTGCTTTGGGATCTTCATGGGGGCCAGGGTACTTACACAGCACATAGTTCACCTACAGCTGTGTGTAGTGGTTTATTCTGCTGAAAATGTGCTTTGCCTATGACTCTTCTCAAAAAAAAAAAAGGATTATTGCCCATGGGGCATTGTATTAGCAGGGCTGAGACATCCTGATTCCAAGCAGTCATTAAGCAAATCAGAGGTAATTTATACTGTGGTGAAGAAGCTATTGCAAAGCCTGCCAGCTGTCTGGCCCTTCCAGTATGGCTTCACACAGGACTTTGAAGGTCGGTTCAGGAGCATTTCTCTTACACCATGTTGTTGTTGTGACTCCAGGAGGACAGTCAAGTTCGGAGGCAAGCCCCGATGCAGCAGGAGTTTAAACATCTGCATAGTTTTGAGCATGTGAGCAATCCCATAGGAGTTAACGAGACTACTTTAAATGCTTAGAATTAGGCATGTGCTTAAGAGCTTTGCTGGACAGGAGCCATGGTAAGAACCAGCCCCAACTGTGACCTAAAATTAAAACTGGAACACTTTAAAGATTAATTAAGGCCTTGTCTACATGGGAAAAATTCTTCATTGTGGCATGAGAAACTTTCTTCTCATGGTGTTTGTGGCCCAACTGGATTCAGACCATTTAAAGTGGAGTCGACTCTTGCGAGGTTTCCTGACCGCACTCAGGAGGAGTGGAGTTTGGAAATGCACCCAATGTTTGGAAGCAAATCTTTCATTCCCCAGTGCATATGAAATTTGTATGCTTTCACAGTCGGCTTTATGATAGCATCGTCCTTTCAACCCTTGGGAAAATGGCAGAGCCATTCAAGTAGCCAGAAAGCAAATAAACAGACACATTGCACTCCTCCCTTCTTCACCACAACTATTGACTTCCCCGAGTGCCGCAAGCCGGAACTATTGTCCTTTTAAAGCTGAGGGATTTGAGGACTTGGAGTCTGTGGATCTCATTCTCTCTCCCGGAAGACATCTGCTTCAGCACTCCAGAAGGGCTGTGGAGTAGACATCAATTGCACTTTCATCGGTGTGTTGCCCCTTTTGTGTTCCAGAAGGGAAGGAGGAGGATTGGTGTGTATGAGCAGGCCATGATGGAGCGCTAAACATGTTCCAGCCCAGCATTTCATGCCTGGGGCACAGCACTGTGCCTGCAAACTCAGCCAGCAGGGAATGGGGGGCAAACAGAGGCCTGTACCTGTGAGTGATGAAAAGTTGTTGGTTTTGTTCTTGGATATGAAGAACCTCAAAAAATCTGGATAAGAACAATGTTGTATGTGCTGGTTTTAGCTCTCCTGCTGTTTTGATTTTTGGTTTTCTTTCTGTGGAAGGTCTAGGCCTGGGTTTGAGTCTCTTTGTAAAAGCTGAAGCCATCTGCTTCACTGTGGCACAGACATGGAGCCTCCTTCCTTCCTGTGGGTAGAGGAGCACTGTGTCAGTGCTTTTGGGGAAATGATACGCACATACCACTTTAATATTCAAAGAAAGGCAGAGTTTTTAGAGTTTTTAGGGACTCAGCATCCCTTCTCATTTGACTACACTGAAGCTTTGTTTCCTGGAGTCGGGGCTTTGTCATCTGTATCACAACAGCGCTGGGCAAATCTGCCAACCACCCTTCACCTTTGGAGACCAAATATTTACTAGCAGGCAGGGCAAGTCATCCTTCAGCTGAAGAAAATGCTCAGTCTGAATTACAGTCAGCTCTGCTGTGGCCTGAGACTGCTTATGGTAGAAAAGAAGTCTCTGGGTAGCTGAAAGTGTATGTGTCTCTATTTTCAATATTTTTATATTCATTTTTTTTCATTTAATTTCTTTTTCACTCTTAATTGGTATTAAAAAGCCAGCTAGTGA
The DNA here is from genome assembly GCA_013399835.1 of Leptocoma aspasia. Classification (NCBI taxonomy): domain Eukaryota; kingdom Metazoa; phylum Chordata; class Aves; order Passeriformes; family Nectariniidae; genus Leptocoma; species Leptocoma aspasia. Next base: position 620,929 of record VXAX01005379.1, on the reverse strand, counting down.
GTAAATAGAGAGAAATAATGAAACTCAGTGCTCCTGTGCTGCCTTGCATTTATGAAGTTCAGACCAAGCAGTAATTAATCTCTGCTGGCTTCCATGTGTGTGTAAATCTCCAATCACTTTGTACAACCCATGCACAATTTTATCCAGTAAATAAATGGGTCTCAATTGTGCCATTGAGGCAGGACCTCCTCAGAGGGTCGGAGGTGGCCCATGGAGCAGTTTGCTCTGAGGTTACAGAGGGATTTCTTCCTGCTTTTCATCCCAGTAGAGTCACACCCACAACTTTTACTGCAGACCTCATGGGACTTTCTTCTGTCCCTAGATTTCCTATAGTAAAGGCTGCCTGAGAGTTATGTGAGCTCTTAAACACCCCTATAAGGAAGCAGAAGGGTTCTTAAGGCTTCCTTCTCAGTATGCACCTACAGCTCTGGTGCCTGCTCTGAATTGAGATCAAGCCTTTACACCTCCTCCTGCACCTTTCGCCTCACCTCCAGCAGTTTGAAATGGATAAAACCTGAAATCACTCAAAAAAAGGACCATTTTTTCCTGGCTTTCATTCCTTACCCTTCTGACAGTTTGCTTGCATAAAAGCTAGGGAGAATCTGTACCCAGGGATACTGAATTTAGGGTCATTTAAAGAAACCTGCCTGCCTGGTTAATTTTCTTTTTTTTCTGTCTTAACAAATCTGTTCCTTAATGCAGTCAGTGACTTGTAGTGCAGTTATGAGGATCAATGGGCCAGACTCCCAGCATAAGATAATGGAGATACTCCAAAAAACCAGGCAGCTCATGAGTTTTTCTTCTGTATTTCTAGCCCATGTTTGATGGGCTAGAAAGTTGTGTATGAAGAACAGCAGGTTGAAAAGTGAGATATTCTTTGTTACTGCTGCTGTTGTTGTGATTCTCCTGTAGAAAATGAGTGTTTCATTAAAAATTACAAGGTAAAGATTGGTGAAAACCCCACAAAACCCATGTACTCTCAAGCTATGATCCATTTAGGCTGAAACATTGAAGATTTGGAGTTTCTAATTAAATGAAAAATATGGGCACAGATAGATGAAATTGGTCATGCTCTGCAGATGTCCTCATCTGGTTTAAAAAAAAATTATTTTAATCTGATTGTGGCTAAGCTTTTCAGGCTGATCAATTAATCAGTTGTTAAATGGGAATTGAGGTCACTGCTATCTATTCTCATACAGAGTTACCAGGACATGTAAGAAAGTCTCCCATCCCACATGGGCCTAAAAATAATGGAAATCAACATCAAAAGGAGAAAAATGAGTGAGGCAGATTTGTTTATATAAATGGTTACACCCAGTATTTTGAAAAATAAATATCCTGCTCAGACCCAAAAATGAATTAAAAGTTAATTGGAAACAAACAAACAAACAAACTAGCATAAATAACTTCACAGGTATTGAGGATTAAAATCTAAGCCTGTCTGAAAAGGAAAGGTGGATAAACTGGCTTGGGGGAAATAAAAACCCATGTGAACCTTTGTCTAAAATTCCAGTTCAGCCAAACTCAAGTATTTTAAGGTTCAAAAAGACCTTTTTGCTTTAATTATCACAAGTGTCTCTGTTCCCTGGCTCAGGGTATGACTAAAAGCCATGAGAAGATTGGTCATGGAAATCTTCAGCTCTTTGTTTGGTGTTAATGTAGGGTTGGTGCCTTTCAGCAACTGCTTGTTTTCACATCCCTGCCACTGGCCAGGCAAGTTTCCCTAAAGAGCAATTTCTCAGTGGGGCAGATGCCCAGTGCTGCCTCTCCTGTGGGATTCAACCCATAGCCACGACAGAGAGCAGCTCCAGGTGCAGGGAGGCTGGGACTCTTAGCCTTTGCCAATGCCAAACCAGGAATTCTTTTGTCACATGGGAGATGTAAATGGCACCCAGGTTACAGCCACAGTCTCACTGCTCAGGTTAGCTCTGCATTCATCGGGCTCTGCTGACATGTTGATTCATTGCAAGCCACAGTCCAGATGCAGGTGCTGCAGGGTCCGCCAGAAATGGGTGGGACTATTCTGCAAACCAGGGAAGACTTTGGCATCTCTGGCACTGACCTACTTAGCAGAAAATAACTCAATATTAAAATGGAATTAAATGGATGCACCTTGACCACAGTTAAGCAACACATTTAACCACATATGTCTGAAATTAGTTTTTAATGGGAATTAGATGTTCTCAGTGAGTGGGACTTGCTGGAACACACAAGGATCTTCATTTATGACTAGAAACAGGTATCTGTGAAGTGAAACAGTTGCAGGAGGGGGTGATATGGCTTTAACTTGTTTTCCCTTTGGTGTTTTTCCATAGGGACAAGCAAAACACTACAGCAGAGAGGACTGGTTATAAATACTTCATCAAATTATTCAGCCTTCTAGTTTCAGAACCGTGTCTGACTAGACTTTCGTTTTCCCATTTTTTGGCATCACCTTGAAATTATTGGATCATTTTAAATGAGAGGGGGGAAAAAGTGTTTCACTCCATGTATCCCTTCTTGTTTCTTTTGACTCTCTGGTGCCGGTGGTATATTTTGAGTTGTTTGGGTCACTGGGTGTTGCTTCTATTTCTTGATTGAATCACTGTAACTGTTAAGTGTCAGAATGAAAGAAATCAAAGGGATTTAAAATATCATCACAAACTTCCAGGAAGGATTTGCCTGACTGTTAAGTGAAAAACATGGCACTCTGGTAATGAAAAATGAGAAATAAATTCACGGGTATGAGTCATGCTGGAAAGAAAAATTGTAAACTCAGCCTGGAATATTGCTGAGGCAAACCTGTGAGTGTGGGTCTCTGTGGCTGCTGTTCAGTTTCCATTAAGGAGATTTGGTTAGATTTTCAGTAGGTATCAAAAGCAGAAAGTAAACCTTCATCAGGTGAGGATTTGTCCCCACATATGCCATAGGAGTGTGGAAAGGCAGGAGATTAGAAACAGAGTAGCACAAAAAACACACCGAAATCAGGTAGATATGACAACTTTGGCGAGTCTGAAACCATATCACACAAACATAAATTCAAGGTTTACTGTAGATTTTGTGTGTTAAAGTTATGTTTTCCAACCCTGTATTTGTACTTACAGGTGAGTTTCCAAGAGCAACATTTTTAGAGGTGCAAGGACAAATGCACTGAAGTCTGAGTAGCTTTAAAAACATCTCTGCTTATCAAAAGGTTTTGAGTAGGGGGGCTCTGACACAGCTTTTCAATATTTCATAATTCTGGAAAAAAAATGAACCCTTCACCTTTGCATAAAGGGCTCCATTCAGTTTGTATTCCTGTTTGGTTACCTTATTGGTTCACTTTTGGCCTTGACCTATTTGCAGATCACTGGAACACTCTCCTATAGCTAATGCTACACATCAGGTTTGCAAAAATGACTGCATTTGAGGCACTCAGTAAATCTTCCAGGCAGCTCAAAGGTCAGATTGAAAGAAATATCTGAAATAACTCTCCAGAAAAATGAGAAAATAAGAACTCAGAATGTAAGCACCATAACATTTATTTCTGGCAGCCTAAGCTGTTTTGTTGCTCTCTGGAAGGTGTGTCAGAATAGAGCATATGAGTATCTTTGAAATGAAGATATAAATTACCATTCCTCTGCTTTTCCCTCCACCCTCCAGTTGTGTTTTGATTTGCTGTTCTTTTTCTTCTTTCCTTTTTGATTTCCTCCACGCTTTCGCCTTTAACTCTCCCTGCCAAGGGGGAGGCTGCTAAAATTGCCAATCCACCCTGTATGTGCAGCTTTTCCTATTGGTTTTGCACAGAACCCTGATCCACAGCCCATCACAACCCTGGGGTATTCTTTCAGTGCACTTCCATGGACTTGAGATCAAATTGAGAACTGAGAATTTTTTCTAGTGTGCATCTTTGAGCTGTCTGCCCCACCTGTTTCCCACCAGACCCTGTCACGGGTATTAAATGTAATTCATGGCTAATTATGGGTATTTACACCTCGACCTCAAAGCCATCCGCTTCCACCTGCACCACAGCCGCCATGGGCTCGGGGAGCGGCGAGCGGGAGGGACACGGGAGCAGCTGTGTTTGTTTGATCTCCTCGCTGCCAGGTCCCTGCACTCGGGGCTGGAAGGGCGGACGGAAACTGCTAATAGAGGCAGAACTAAAGAAATATACAGAGCAGCTCAGTGTTCCCAAGTACACAGCCACTGCTGGAAAGAAAAGAGTGAGAACAAGAGGGAAAAGCCCACGGAGGCTGTGGGAACTTCCGTGTAAATACAAACAGACCCCACGTTGCTGAGCGTTCTCTTTGATTTCCAAAATGCTGAGAGAACTTGGCCACAGGCTCGAGCTTCCTCTGGAGGCTGGGAATGGCAGCATGACAAGGAGAAGGTGTTCCTGTGAAGACCGAGGCTTTCTGTGTGAGGAAAGCCAGGGCCTGCCATGGTTCTGGTTAAGATGGTTTGAGACAGCAAACAAGTGCAAAACAAACAGGAACAGATTTTGTGGGGAATGTTTAGTGGGTCTGGAACCAAGGGATTCCTTTCAGGTGTGAGACATGGTGGCTTAGGGGATTGCTTTGAGCAACCCAAAAGGGCGTGAGGATGAATCGTGGAAATGGTTGGGGTTTTTTCCCAGGGAAGTAGCAGCTGGGCTTCACATAACAGCCAGAGAGAGGTTTATGGATTCAGTGCTAAATACTGTTTGCCTCTGCAGAGCATCCCAAACAACTGGTGCTGAGAGTTTCCACCCCTGTCACTGTCTGTTGGTGCCTGGGGCTGCCCAAACCTGGCTTTTGTGAAAGCCAGGGACAATGGATAAATGAACCCCTGGGGTTTGGGGACCATATTTTCAAACCTTGCTCCCCTAAACTGGATTCCTAATCTCTGCATTTATAAACTAATTTAAAAAGTAATCTTTTCTGAGATCAGACTATTGAAAGCGCTCCAGGCATTCAGGGTAGCAAACAAGGACAAAAGAGCACAGGAATGGTCAGACTGGACCACACCAAAGGTCCAGTCTCCTGGGCTCATCCAGTGTTTGTGGGTGCTCAGAGAGCTGACAAATTAAAATTTGATTGAGGTAGCCCTCAAGTTCACGATATCATTTTTAGATCAAATTGGGGAAAACTTCTGGTTTAAAAATACTGGAATATTGCCCATTAGGTTACACTGCAACCTAAATGGTAATGAAAAGCAGGAATGGGTTCTTCCAATAATTTTTTTAATCTCTCATTCACCAAATGGTCACCAAAATGAAGCAGGAGTTGCTCTTTGGATTACTCCTTCTTTTTCACAAAGTCTCTCCTCTATCAGTTCACATTTAAATATTCCTAGCAAGACAGAGGAAAGAGCTGGTCATTAAAAAAGCAAAAGAAATAGTGAAATACATTGTTGGTTATGCAAATTTCTGATGAGCATCTTTCCATTTAAATTAATATTTTGGATTATTTAGAAAATGTGGATTTTCTCCCTTTTGTGTCCGATTTCAGAACCCTCAAATTTATCAAGAGAAATGTAGTGAAAGAAATAACTGTTTCCTTACATTTTTGCATGGAGAAATGTATCTAATCAAAGTATGCCCATGGTAGTTGAGTATCTCAGAGGGATCTAGTGGAAGTATTGTTACCCTCCTTATTTTACAGACAGGGAAGTTCAAAGCATTTGCAAATCAGGAACTTGTGGGAAAATCCTGCTGTATCCAACTGCCTGCCCGTGCTGGCAGAGTGATGCACCTCAATTCCCCAAATCAGAGGAACTTTGGGGACCTCTCTTTTGATGGAGAACAAGAGGGAAGCAGATATCCCTCATGTTCTACCAGGAAATGATGGACTCATGATCTAGCTAGCACAGCCAAAGAGTCTTGTTACTCATCCTAGAGCCAGATGGGGGCTCAGAAATCCTCAATTTGTCCGTTCTGCTTAGCAATCTCTGACCAGATCGTGTGATGGTCCTCAAGCTGTCTGGCTCAGTGAAGGAAAGCTGCAAATATCTCTTTTCTCTGTCACTCTTCCTGTGGTGTGACTTCTACAGCCTTGTGTTTCCAAAGCTTTTCTGTGGTGTCTTTTTTCTCTCTATTACTGACAGGAGGGAAGGGATCAACACAAAAACTCAACGGAGCAAGGTGTTTTGTGCAGGGCTACAGGCGCTGTTAGCATGACCTGAGATAGCTCCGAGCCCAAAAACCAGATCAAAGTGGAAATGTTGGGAAATACAAATGTACAGTCTGTTTTCTGACAACCTCACCCTAGACCAGCCAGCAGCTTTGCAGCCAGCGCTATCAACACAGAGCAGGAGACACATCCCACACAGACAAGCAGGGTCGGAAATAGCAACCCTTTACCGGGAATGGGTTTTAATAGGAGAGAAAAATTCAAGTAGTGAGTTGTCGAGGGATTTCAAGGGACTACATTTTCCAGAAGCAAAATTTAACTTGTGGCTCTTTTCTTCTTCTGTTTTTTTGGGGTTGTTTTTTTTTGTTTGTTTGTTTTTTTTTAATAATGTTTTCTCATTGGCTGATTAGGATCTTTCCAAAAGGGAAAAAAAGGGGGCCCTGCAGCACACTTGGTCTGAAGGGCTCAAATTAGAAGTTATCAAGAATCTCCCTGCAGCCAACCAGCTAATTCCAGTGGCAGAACAAGAGAGCTTCTGTTACCACACTGTGCTGAACTCCTGCTGCTCTTTCCATGACAGGTGTGGGCCCAATACCTGTTTATCAAGGGTCTTACTTATATAAAAGTAAAAAGTTCAGGAAACTAAAAAATCTGAGTCACTGTCTCCTGAAGTCCCAAATAAAATAGTTTTATTTTCCAACCAACCCAGTTTTCCTTATTTAAGCCCAAGGAAAAGAAAGAAAGTAAAAAACTTGCTTTGAACCCTGACCTTTGGAGGTGTATCCCCCCCTGGGTGATTCATCTGTTTACCTTAGGACAATTAAATGTGAGTCAGTTTAAATAAACTTTAAAAACCAAAGGAAAAATATGCTAAAAACAGACCTGACCCCACCCCTCCTCCTACTAGGGACAAACTGAGAAGTATGAAAAAATGCAACATGGATCACATTTTCAGGAAAATCCTAAGGAATCAGGAGTGAGGTGGCAAGTCATGGTGAGGAGCAGGAGCTGGAAGGTGGAGCTGTTCCAAGATGGACTCTGTGATGTCCCCACACTGCCACCAGCAGCAACTGGCCACCAGTAATAAGCTAATGCAGGGGCCATCAGAGTCATTAACCCCAATGCAATATACTTAAATACTTCACCTTTAGGCTACCAGTCAGTGGCTTCAAGGAATTTCGGTTCAGTAATGTCCTGACAGCTTGAAATATGTGGCACTGATAGCAGTGCTGCTGTCTGGGGAAATACAGCAAGGACCCAGGGGTTTGCAGCAGATAAAAATGGAGATAAAATCACCAGAGACTTATTAACTGAGGGAGAGGGGAAGAGCAAGAACAACCCCCCTCTGTAAATAAAGCTGTGCTAAATGCTGAATGTCAGGGTTTATGCCTACAAGAGATGTGGTAGCTGGAGGGCGTAGCTCTGAAGAGACCATTAATGGAAAGAATCAAAGCTGCTCTCAAGCCCTTGGAGCAGGATTTCCAGGGCTTCTTAGCAGGCATGTGTTGGCTCAGAGACTGCCCAAAAAGTGGTGGAATTGCATAAAAATAGCCCTGGCTTTGGGCAAGTTTTTCACTGACTTTTGGTTTCCAAGTTGCTCAAGTACCTTCAAATCCCACTAAGACCAGAGGGAGAAAAAGTGAGTGTGAGGAAAAGCAGGAGATCATCCTACCGGTCATGTAGGGAAGCACCAGGCACTCTGTGAAATTCATAGTGGAGCCCTGAGAAGTGGGGACATGGCTGAGGAGGCAAAGGCTCAAGCAATTCCTCACTGTTACTCTCTGAGCTCAGGCATACCTCAGTGCCTCTGTGCCAAGAGGGACAGTCACTCCTCCTCTCCCAGGCATCCAGAGGTGGCAGCAGGGAGAGGTGCCACAGAGATTCAGAGAACATTCTCCCCTTTGTCAAAAACACATTTTTTTTGGGGGGGGGAGGCGGGGGGAAAGGCATTCTGAGATTGTGAGTGCCTGTCTCCATGCAAGTATAAAACATTCTAACTGTTTGGCATGACAGAATCTGGAAGCACTTCAGGGATCCTTATGAGCATCCAGTGACTTGACCATGGTGTTTTGTTTTGTCTGGGTTTCTGGAAATTTATGTAGATTGTTCACATATTGTTACAAATGTTTATATTCTGAAGAGCGACATTCCTATCAGAGGATTTGTACTATCTAAATGAAAGCCCTAGAGAACTCTGTGGTATAAATGTGACTGCCTCTGCACTCTCTTGTCTACTACAGTGGCACTCGAGAATGTGGGGAAATCTGGGCAGGGGAGGGCAAAACCTGATGTTAGTTTTATCTGAACTGAAAGGTGCTATGAGCCACAACAGTGCAACAGGGGAGCCCTGCAAAGCTGCCTTTCTTCCATTCTTGACATTTTCCATAAGAAATTTCATCTCTTTAACCATTTCTTTAAAAGAATAATCTTTAGCCATAGGATGTTTACTTTCTATTTTCATCCATGTAATGGAAGAGCTGTTGCTGTCCTTCCCCCCCCAGAACAACCAAGGCTGCTGTCAGTGGTCAGGGTGCTCTATTGTCCCTGCTGAGTACACATGGCACAGGGTGATGGTCACTTCTTTTTCCCTTTGGACTCTCTCCCCCAGGCTACCATTAGGTTGAAAAGCAACTCAAGTATTCCAAGAGTACATGACACCTAAGGGCAGCTTTACTTCTGTGGCTTTATTTATCCATCTGGCCATCAATATATAAAGTAAAGTCATCTTTTGTCACTGGTATATACACACACATATGCAATACATATACTTTCAAGAGTACATTTAGAGCTTATTAATCTTTTCTTGATGAAAATGCTCTGACCTGTTTTCTTTCCTGTCAGATATACCTATCTGGCACCAACTAACTAACAAAATCCTCAGGCATTTAGCAGCATAGGAACAGTTATGTTCTTTTACCACTCTTTTATTCTATGATACTAACTGAAAAATATAGTCTTTAATTGTGTTTTATTGTTGTTGTTTTGGGGGTTTGTTTTTTTGGGGAGAGTTTTAATATTTATTGCAGTGATAGCCTGGTAAAATAATTTTGCATTCAGAAGAAGCAATTAAGAAATTAAAAGTGAAGGCAGAACTAATAGAAAATTACTTGGTTTTTTTAGTCATGCAGCATTTTCCACAGTGTTCAATAATTTTTTATGCTTCAATTATTATGTGGGATGTGGATATCTTAGTGTGCAGCTGCTGTTAAAGCATCAGTGATGTTCAGCATCTGGGCATTCTTGTACTTGTGAAATGTGAGATCCAAATCAAAGATATCTTACAATTTTGGAGAACACTGAAGAGTATTATGATAAACCTGCTCATGGTTTCAGTAGGGAATTTTCTTTGTCTCACCCCACCCTGACAAGCTCCAAGTGCTTTGTAATGTTATGAGCAACAAACACTGTTGCTCTTTAGTTCTGTGTAGAAGGACAAAGTTCTACAGTACGACAGGTGAGACTCCTGGTTTCTGTTAAGCCCAAATGGTAACAGGTCCAACATTAACTCAGAGCACAATCCTGCTTCCCTTGAATTCAGTTCAGTGGCACCTGGATCACCTCCTGCCCGGCACACAGACTTGTAAAGCCCTGCAGACTTTAGAGAAGATGAGGATCTGGTAATAACCTGCCTCATCTCAGGAAGGAGTGTCATCAATTCGCACGTCAAAATTTGTATCCACTGCAAAAAAATTCTTTCTGTGGCAGAAGTGAAAAGCCATGTCAAGCATTTGTTCAACCACTTACACAAATCACACAGAGGCAGAACTGGAACTTCTGTCATTCTGCTGAAGGTGCTTCTATGCTTTTTTCATATCTTCTTCAACATCTCCTCTGTTTGCTCCAGTCTGTACAAACCTCTCAGAGCCTCCAGAGCCTGTCTGAGCACTCCCTTTTCCCTGCCTAGGTGAAGGCAGTGGGCAGGTATGTGGTGCACCAGCCCTGCTCTTGCCTGACTGCTACCCAAGGACCAAAACTCAAGTGTGGTGATTTCCTTTGAGTTCACCAAACAGGTTTTGCAGCTGAACTATACTCACAAATGGATTCCTTCATATCCCAGGATACTCTTTTAGCTAGAATACTTTAAAGTCATTATAGTCAATCCATATATCTTGAATCTTAATAAGTTAAAGACAAACTAAGTTTATCAGATTAAGTCAACATATATGTAGGTATGATAATAAAAAGAGAAATATATTGACATATAAATAAACCTCTGAGCTATTTTCCATTTTTGTGCTTTCTCGGTGGGCTGGGGGATACCTGATATTCACTAATAGTTGGCACTTAACAAACTGCTATCAGGCTTCTGAAGAGAAACTAGTAGAAGTGCTTGGACTGTGAGGTGGTTGGTTTGTCTCTTTCAGATTGAGAAATACCCTTTGATTACAGCTGTATTGATAATGTTTTACTACTGGAGGGTGCAAGTTTTGTACTGCCTGGCTGTCCTGCTCCCCATGCAGCCTCACTGAACATGCTGTGAACTTCCCTTGGTGTCAGAACAGCTCAGTGTGAAGGCCAGGTGAGACTTCTTGGCAAAATTTAGAAAAGCATTGTCTAGATCCCAGGTTACTTTAAGAAAAACAAAACAAAACAAAACAAAACAAAGGCAAAACAAAAATAGCAGAACTTTTAATTGTTTTCTTTCTGAGTAGGTCTATGTGGAATTTTCCTAGAGCAGCAAGCCCTGAAACAAGGTATTTGTGCAATCCCTCTGCTTTGGCAAATTTATCCACAGCAGGAGGAGCAGTTCAGGGTGTGGATTGTAACTGTGAGGGGATACCAAAATCCAGGGTGTGATATGGAAGGTGAAACCTTGATAGAATCAGAGAATCACAGAATATGCCGAATTGGAAGAGACCCACAAGGAAGATTGAGTCCAAATCCTGGCCTTGCACAGAAAGCACATAATAAGTCCATGGGATGTTAATTAAAATATGTTTTTGTGTTTAGAGTCACTTAGAATCATTTATGCTGGAGAAGACCTTTCCGATCATTGAGCCCATCCATAAACCCATAGCAAAGTCACCTCTAAACCACAACCCCAAGTGCCACACTTGCATGTCTTTTAAATATCTCCAATGATGGTGACTCCACCACTTTTATGGGCAGCCTGTTCCAATGCTTGACAGCCCTTTCTATGAGGAATTTTTTTTCCCCTAATATCCAATCTAAACCTTCCCTGGTGGAACTTGAGGCCTTTTCCTCTTGTCCTGTCTCCTGTCACTTGGGAGAAGGGACCGACCCCCACCTGGCTACAGCCTCCTCCTTTCAGGGAGCTGTAGAAAGCCATAAGGTACCCCCTGAGGCTCCTTTCCTCCAGGGTAAATAACCCCATAACCCCATGTGGGTTTTTTTCTTATTTTTAAACACATTTTGCATGTCTCTTGTGTTTTCACAGAGATGGAGGTGGAAAGCATTCCAGGATCAGCCTGAGCGCAGTGGTGCGGGGCTCTGGCAGTGCTCCCTGAGGAATGGAACTTTCCGCATTTTTGAAAATTTATTTATTTATTTATTTTTGCTTTGATCCACCTGGGAAGACATTTCTGAACGGCTTTAAGCCAGCAGCCCCGCTTTTCCCAGATAAGGAGCACCCCCATCTCCCTTCCCAACCTGGCCTTGCCAACTGCAGACGCTTTAAACCCCCGAGCCAGGCACTAAAAAAGCACCAGAGTCACACAGCTGGCTCAAGGACCGCTCAATAATTTTGACTG